>OY757018.1:29321023-29921023 GCA_963580285.1 Lucinisca nassula
ATAAAATGAAAAAAAAAAAATTCTACAAGTTGGTCCGTGTTTGAATGGAAAAACTTCTTTAGTATGATTAAACATGATGATAGTAATGTGTTTTTGTTTGTTTGATTTGGGGTTTAACGTCCCCGTCAACACTGTATAGGTCATTTTGGAGACGTTGCTTCCAGTCTTGTAGGACTTACCCGACCTTGAGATGAAATTACATCACAAGTCCTGTCGCCCAATGAAACCAATTGGGTTTTTATGAGCATGGACGGTCCGATTTGCACCGCTTTGCCTGGGCAGGCTTAGATTCTCAAAGCGGTTTACCAGAACTCGTGTGCGGTCGGTTTCACCTCTGCGTGGAAGCATTATGCAGCCCATTTATTTCTTATTTATTTCTTCGAGCCCCGATGGGCAGGGGCACTTGCGCGTCTGGGCGTGCGCGCGTGCGTGCGTGTGTGCGTGTGTGTGTGTGTGTTCCACCAACAGCTAAAGTCATACGGTTTAAAGACTCAGCCGAAAGTGTGGACATAAAGAAAACACGCCTAAAAAATACAATATAACCCACAAGCGGCGCCGAGTGAATTAAAGTTGACCCTTTTTGTACCAAATGGAATCTTCCACCATTTCGATATTTAGGGGCGCCGGGCTGTGTTTTCTTATAATTTACTCAGAAAATGGTTCAGCTTTTTACAAACAGTGCAGGTCCTGATCAGAAGCCGCATTACCGCATTCTGCAGTGTCTGATCTGGGCCTGCACTGTTTGCCAAGGTACTTCTTTAGGGGTTTCTGGTACTGAATTGGTTAATACAGACGAACGTACCATCTTGTTGTACATGGTCGCCTCTGCACCATTTGCATAACGACCAATTTAAGGTTCATTATTGCATTGTGCTACCTTGTTCGTGCAATAAAAATACATGGCGTTTGTTGGTAAAAAAATGGCACAACCAGATATTCGCACGAACGTCAGCTGTTTACTTTCAATAACGAATTCCTAACTAATTACAACACAGAAATCGTTGCGTCGTGTGATATCTAGGAAAGAAAAGGTACGGGCAGAAGAAAATTAAACAAATAACGCCTCAGATGTTTACTGATTGCACAAGAGAGTGAGAGAAAGAGAGAAAGAGAGAGAGTTGTACGTCTCACTAACAGCTAAGGTTACCTAAGGAGACGGGACCTCGGTTTAAATATGTTCTATAAAAGGGTCATCCTTTGGAAGCAAGGAATACACCACAGAAGTGAAAAATATGGAGTGTACATGTTTGCTGGGCCAGACTAGCTAGTTTCGGCCAATTATGCCTCATCAGTGACCCTCAGATATTTTCAAAATTCCACAATGGAATCAATGATCCCAAAGGACAAGAAAATATAATCTACACTATGATGTAGGGCAGGAAGACGTTTTACCGCCGCCACACATTCCCACACACCAGGTGTAGTGAAGTTAAATATGTTCTATAAAAGGGTTATCCTTTGGAAGCAAGGAATACACCGCAGAAGTGAAAAATATGGAGTGTACATGTTTTCTGGGCCAGACTAGCTAGTTTCGGCCAATTAGGCCTCATCAGTGATCCTCAGATATTTTCAAAATTCCAAAATTGAATCAATGATCCCAAAGGACAAGAAAGTATAATCTACACTATGATGTAGGGCATGAAGACACATCCCAAAGTCTGGAGAAGCGCGGGATCGATCCCGCGAATCCTGGTTTACAAGGAAAGTAGCATAACCACTACACCACGGAGGCTTCTACTGATTGCACAATTTGTGTGTTGACATGAAATATAAATGATTATAGAGCAGCCTCTATGTTACTCAGTTGCAGCATTATTACAAGTAATGCCCTGGAGCTGGCATGAAATAGCTTCCACCGAAGTTGCCGGTGTTAAGTCATCCAGAATTCGTCCTTATTGAAGATGTAACCGAAATCTTCTTTTTTTTTTTTATTTATTTATTTTTTCCACTAGCATGTTCAAATATCATACAGCATACAAAATAGTAATTTCTATAGAGTGTGCTCTTAACTAATATCCATTTCTGGATGCTTTCATGCGATATACAATGGCGGCATCATCACAAAAAAAAAAAAAAAAAAAAAGGAAAAACGCCTATTCAAATACACTGCAAACTTTACTGCCGAAAAGGCAAAACTTTCAAGATGAAAAATTGTGATATTCTTCGTATCCCCATCCGAAACATAGACCGCGGGCGCACGCAAGAACCGCCTCATCGTGGCGGCTCCAACGAGCGCCCACAATCCATTCCCAGAGCAGAGATAGGGAAGAACAAAAAGATTACCCCTGTAAATCCCAGTTTTACTGTATAAAAACGGGCTTCATGGGGGTCGAAATTGTATAGGCGTTTATTCGTGATGAGACATATAAAGTGTAGCATTACGTCCACAAAAGCGCAATGAATTTCATTACAGCTCTGGAGAGTTGTTTTGTTCAGTTACTCCATGACGGATTTCACTGAGCGCTTGAGTAAACATCGTTAGAGAGTTTGTACAAGGGTAGGATTTAGTGTAGTTTTCACGTGCACAAACACGATGCTGGTCTATTTCAGGTGAGTGAGTGAGTTTTAGTTTTACGTCCCACCAACAGCTAAGGTTATACGGAGACGGGACCTCGGTTTAAAGACTCATCCGAAAGTCTGGAGAAGCCCGGGATCGATCCTGCGATCCCTGGTTTACAAGGCGAGTAGCGTAACCACTGCACCACGGAGGCTTCTGGTCTATTTCAGGTAAGGTTTATTATTATTATCGTTTTATTGCGATTCGTCAACCTAAAATTTTTAAAGTGATACCACCCAGCAGGCACACGTCACCATGGCAACGTCGAATCGCCGCCGGCGAAACGCCATAATGTCGCACTGATGCTGATGTATAAGTTGTGGGCAACGCACAACGCTGACGGGGACGTTAAACCCCAAAACCAAAAAAAAAAATACCACATAACTGAAGTTAGTAAGTGTACAAGTATTTCTTAGTTAAAATAGCTAGCTTTAACCAGCAAGATTGTTTTTTTTTCTCTGTACGCCCCACTAACGCGGATGCTACGCCACAGTAATGCCATGACCACAAACACACGTCGATCCGACGTCATATGCCTGCTGGCCATATCAAGAAATTATGAACTCTTCCCATTAACCCATCTAGTATCAGAAGCCCAAAACGGGCACCCTGGTAAACAGTGCAGGCCCAGATCAGACGCCACAACATTTGGCGTCTGATCAGGGCCCCTACTGCCTGCCAAAAGTTTAGTCACCCTCCAAACAACTTTCAAAGAAAACACAACCTGACACCATTAAATTTTAAATTAACTCCCGCCGCCCACAAAGAGGAAGACTCCATCTGGCGCAAAAAGGGCCAATAAAACAAACCCGTGCAATTCATGAACTAAGGATAACATGTTCTAAAGGTTATCCTTTGGCAGCCAAGAATGCACCGTAGAATTGAATGGTATGGAGTTTATAAGTATTTTTGGGCCCAGACTACTGAAGTAGTTTCGGCCCGTTCGGTTGATAAGGACTACGCTTCAAAAAAATTTAACCATTTTCCCCAGTTTTTTTTTATAAATATTGGAAAGCGATCAGTTTTGATCGCTATCATTTTTTCGATGTGTATCAAAAAGGTGACTTCTTTTATCCATTCTGCTATACTTGGCCGATTACCATTTATACGGCATTTATAAATGTAATATCTAGTTAATATCAATATGTAATTAATCGGATTATTATTTTCATTTACAGTTGTTACGCCTAGGATGGCCCGTTGCATGTCTATATTAAGTAGATAGTTACTTCTTTCGTATAACCACAATTCAATACGTTCCCAAAATTCCATTATTATGGTGCAATGCCAAAATATGTGTTCCAGCTTTTCTGGAAAGCGTTTGCGAAATGTACATAAATTATCTTGTTTAATGTTACACTTAAATAAGAAATCATTTGTTGCTAAAATTCGATGAAGTAGCCTATATTGAAACCAATGTAATTTGGTATTATTACAACATTTTGCGGGGATATTGTACAGTTGCAACCAATTTAAATGACTTTGTTCAAATATTGCGTTCCACTTAACTTGGCTATTTGGGACGATATTCTTTTTGTTGATTAGCTCATACATATCCCTACTTCCTCGTTCACTTTTCATTAATACTTATATTACAAATGGTAGATAATTATTTGTTAGTATGATATTATTTATTGCAATTTCTTTATTTCTAATAAAGAGTTCTACCGCTGCTCTAATACCATAAAACTGTATAAAATTAGTTTGCACCTCATACCTTTGGGTGAACTGATCGTAGTTCATGAGGTTTCCATCATCATTGAATAGGTCTTTAATATAGTGAATGTGTTTATCATACCAATGTCGATAGAAAATTACTTTATTATTAATTTTTAATTCTTTATTATTCCATAAGTTCGTTGACAATATGTCCTCAAATTTGGTAGGAATTTGTTTTTCACACACAAATAGCCATGCTCCTAGTACATTATTCCAGAATGTATTACTTCTACTTGTTTTTAAGGTTCGGGCGAAGTCTAAGCCCCTGTTAATTAAGTCTTCAACTTTCGTATATTTTGTTTCAAAGATTGTTTTATATTTTGAGTCATTTTTTATTAACCGTCTTATCCATGTTGATTTCAGTGCATAAATATAGTTTCTTAGGTTTATCATTTTTAGTCCTCCGGTTTCATAGTTTTGCATTAATAGTTCTCTTTTGACTCTTTCTGTTCCTGACTGCCAAATAAAGTGAAAAAAATTCTTTTGTAATGTATTTATTAATTCATCTTTTGGGTCCGGTAGAGCTATGAATTGGTGATTTAATTTAGATATAATTAGTGTTTTAAAACTGTTATGCGCCCGAATGGAATTAATTTTCTTTTAGACCACTGTTTCAGTTCGACATCAATCTGTTTGATTTTTTTGTTATAATTGATTTCAGTCATTGTGTCGAGATTGCAAGAAAATTTTATTCCTAGTATTTCAAAATCTGTTTGATTCCAATTAAGTTTTAGCCGATGATTAAAGGTTTCCCCACTAAACTTTCTGCATCCTATCCATACCGCTCTTGTTTTTGAATTATTCACTTTCAAGCCCGACATTCTTGCAAAAACATTTAAAATTGAAATAGCTGTTTCTAACGATTGTTGTGACCCATCTAGTATCATCAGCAAACTGAGATAATAAGTACTCAACATCTCCAATCTTTATCCCGTTAATTGCAGTATTTTGTTTTAAAATCAACGACAATACTTCCGCACATAATAAAAATATATAGGGAGAAGAAGGATCGCCTTGTCTGCAGCCTCTGCCGATGTTGAAAAAGTCTGACAGAAAACCACTTTGAACTATAGCGGACACTGTGTCATTGTAAAGAACAGAAATCCATTTTTTAATTGACGGACCAAAACTGAAAAAATCTAAAACATTATCAATGAACTCCCATGATATAGAATCAAACGCTTTTTCAAAATCTACAATTAAAAGAAGTCCCGGTAAATGTTCCCTATCTACGTGATCCATTATGTCATATATAAGTCGCGTATTTTCCCCTATATAACGATCACTGATGAATCCTGTTTGGTCGGAAGATATAAGTTTTGATAATACAGACTTTGACCTGTTTGCAATACATCCGGATGCAACTTTGTAAATTACGTTTAGCAAAGTAATTGGGCGCCAGTTTTTTAGAATCTCCCTTTGGTATGCATGTTATAATACCTCGTCTTTGTGTAATAGAAAATTTGCCCACTGAATAACTTTCATTTATCGCACGTTTTATAAACATTTGTAAATCTTTGAAGAAAAATTTAAAAAACTCCACCGTGAATCCATCTGAGCCCAGACTTTTGTTATTTTTCATATTTTTCAGTACAAGTGCTATTTCATCTTCCGTAATAACTCCTTCTATTTTTGAATTATCTAGTTGTGTCAAAACAGGATGCTCAAGAGTGTTTAAAATTTCTCTATAATCTGTTTCTTGACTTTTCTCTTTTCTTTTGTATAGATCAGAATAGAAGTTTTTTATTTCTTTTAGAATGTCTTGTTGCTCATGTATTATATTACCGTCATCTGTTTGAATTTTTGGTATTGTTTTATTAATATAATTTCTAGATTCTAAACTGCAAAAGTATTTTGTTGGTTTTTCACCTTCCTCTGCCCATTTTATTTTTGCCCTAATCATTACACCTTGTATTTTTTCTTTTCGTAAATGTTCAAGTTCTAACTTTTTATTTTTTATCATTTCGGTATCAATATGTTCTAATTCTTCCATCTGTTCGATTTCTTTTTCTAACTGCTCTTCCTTTTGTTGATTTTTTTCTTTTCTTGTATGATGAATAAGAATTTGTTTTGCCACGTATTTCCATTAATAAAGTTTCTAAAAAAAGTTGATCAGAAATTGTTAACTGAAAATCATTTTCATTACTTGAAATGTATTCTAAATTATACACTGGAATCATATATTGTTGTTTTAAGTCTTTAATACAGTTTTTAACTTCCTTAATGTAATCATTATCTTTTAATAGGCTATTGTTAAATTTCCATAAACCGCGTCCTCTCTTAAAATCATTCATTTGAAAAGCGATAACAATAGTTGAATGATCCGATCTGTAACTCGGTAGGATTGTATGACTTAGAATGCTGGGCATGAAGTTTTGTGTAACTAATAAGTAATCCAGCCGTGCTTGTTTAAGTGGATTTGGTTTTCGCCATGTATATTTCCTTTCATATTCATACAATTCTCGGAATGGGTCCACTAAGTCAAATTCTTCTTTTATTGATGTAATACATTCCTTTGCCCTAGGATTATTTACATGTAAATAATTAAAAGAGTCAAGATTCTGGTCTTGAATTACATTAAAATCTCCACATAAGATACATGTCTCATTACCTATTTCTTCTATATTGTTAGCTATATTTCTAAAAAAGTCGGGTGAGTCTTCGTTTGGCCCGTAAATGTTAACTAAAGTTAAGCGTTTTCCCTCAATTTCTAAATCCAACAAGATAAAATTACCGTCACCATCCGTTTTGGATTTTAAGACTCTATATTCCAAATTATTATTAAACAAAATACACACTCCTTTAGCGTTTGATGTATAGGAGCTACAATATATATTCCCACCCCATTCTGCGCGAATATATGGTTCCAAATTTTCAGTGAAATGGGTTTCTTGAAGGCAGCAAATGTGAAATTGTTTCTTCCGTAAGTAATGAAATTTATCCTTGCGCTTTTGTGGATCATGCAATCCTCTTACATTCGAGGATGATATTTAATCTGATTATGCAACGCCATACTCTATTAAAGGATATATAAAAACCAGCATAAAAAAAAAGAAGAAGAAGAAAAAAAAAAAAAACAGCACAGAACAAAAACGTGCCACAATGCATGTAGTTTTGCTTCCAGACTGCTAGCAGTTTTTATGAAATATAGAGAAGAAACAAACAAAATACTAAACAAGAGGGCCATGCTGGCCCTGGATCGCTCACCTGATCCATAGAGTAACAAGTGGGCCCCGGGGAGGCCATTATTGACCCCAAGGTTATAATATGCATAATGTTGATGTCTAATGTCTAAAAAGATGAAGCTTCATACCAAATATTAACAAAGGCTATAATTGTCCACTAGATGAAGCTCCATACCAAATATCAAAGATATGGGCCTTGCAGTTTCAGAGAAGATTTTTAAAGATTTCCCTATATAAGTCTATGTAAAACCAAAGGGTCTTGGGGCTGGGGCATTTTTAGCCCCAGGGCTATAATTTGAACAATCTTGATAGAGGTCCACTAGATGAAATTTCACACCAAATATCAAAGACCTAGGCCTTGTGGTTTTACAGAAGAAAATCTTTAAAGATTTTCCCTATATAAGTCTTTGTAAAACCAAAGGGCCCCGAGGTGGGGCATTTTTGGCCTATGGGCTATAATTTGAACAATCTTGGTAGAGGTCCACTAGCTGAAGCTTCATACCAAATATCAAAGACCTAGACCTTGTGGTTTCAGAGAAGAAAATTTTTCAAGATTTTCCCTATATAAGTCTATGTTAAACCAAAGGGCCCTGGAGGAGTGGGGGGGGGGGGGGGCATTTTTGGCCCTAGGGCTATAATTTGAACAATCTTGGTAGGGGTCCGCTAGATGATGCTTCATAACAAATATCAAAGACCTGGGCCTTGCAGTTTCAGAGAAGAAGATTTTTAAAGATTTTCTCTATATCAGCCCATGTAAAACCAAAGGACGCGGGGCTGGGGGCATTTTTGGCACCAGCAGTATAATTTGAACAATCTTGGTAGGGGTCCACTAGATGAAGGTTCATATCAAATATCAAAGACCTGGGCCTTGTAGTTTGAGAGAAGAAGAATTTTACAGATATTCCCTATATAAGCCCATGTAAAACCAAAAGGCCCAGGGCGGGGGCATTTTTGGCCCCAGCCCTATATTTTGAACAATCTTGGTAGGGGTCCAATAGATGAAGCTTCATACCAAAAATCAAAGACCTGGGCCTTGTGGTTTCAGAGAAGATTTTCCTATATAAGCCCATGTAAAACCAAAGGGCCATGGGGCGGGGGCATTTTTGGCCCCAGCACTATCATTTGAACAATCTTGGTAGGGGTCCACTGGATGAAGCTTCATACCAAATATCAAAGACCTGGGCCTTGCGGTTTCAGAGAAGAAGTTTTTTTTAAGTTTTCGGTGAAAAAATCTATTTTTGGCTCCTGTGACCTATATGTGCAATGGACCGGAACCATTTGAACAACTTTGAAAGGGGACGACCTAAGGATCATTCCTGTGAAGTGTGGTCAAAATCCGATCAGTGGTTAAGGAGGAGCTGTTGTTTGAAGAAATTGTTTACGCACGGATGACAGACAAAAAGTGATCCTAATATAAAACACAAGAGGGCCATGATGGCCCTGGATCGCTCACCTGATCCATAGAGTAACAAGTGGGCCCAAAGGAGGGCCATTAATGTCCCCTAGGTTATAATGTGCATAATGTTGAGGGAGGTCTAAAAAGGTACAGCTTCATACCAAATATCAACAAAGGCTATAATTGTCCACTAGATGAAGCTCCATACCAAATATCAAAGACATGGGCCTTGCAGTTTCAGAGAAGAGGATTTTTAAAGATTTCCCTATATAAGTCTATGTAAAACCAAAGGGTCTCGGGAAGGGGTTATTTTTGGCCCCAGAGCTATAATTTGAACAATCTTGATAGAGGTCCACTAGATGAAATTTCACACCAAATATCAAAGACCTAGGCCTTGTGGTTACACAGAAGAAGATTTTTAAAGATTTTCCCTATATAAGTCTATGTAAAACCAAAGGGCCCCCGGACGGGGGCAGTTTTGGCCTCAGGGCTCTAATTTGAACAATCTTGATAGAGGTCCACTAGCTGAAGCTTCATACCAAATATCAAAGACCTAGGCCTTGTGGTTTCAGAGAAGAAGATTTTTCAAGATTATCCCTATATAAGTCTATGTAAAACCAAAGGGCCCCGGAGCAGGGGCATTTTTGGCCCCAGGGCTATAATTTGAACAATATTGTTAGTGGTCCACAAGATGAAGCTTCATACCAAATATCAAAGACCTGGGCCTTGCAGTTTCAGAGAAGAAGATTTTTAAAGATTTTCCCTATATAAGCCCATGTAAAACCAAAGGGCCCCGGGGCAGGGGTATTTTTGGCCCCAGCACTATAATTTGAACAACCTGGGTAGGGGTCCACTAGATGAAGCTTCATACCAAATAGCAAAGACCTGGGCCTTGCAGTTTTAGAGAAGAAGATTTTTAAAGATTTTCCCTATATAAGCCCATGTAAAACCAAAGGGCCCCGGCGAGGGGGCGTTTTTGGCCCCAGCACTATAATTTGAACAATCTTGGTAGGGGTCCACTAGATGAAGCTTCATATCAAATATCCAAGACCTTGGCCTTGCAGTTTCAGAGAAGAAGATTTTTACAGATTTTCCCTTTATAAGCCCATGTAAAACCAATGGGCCCCGGGGCGGGGGCATTTTTGGCCCCAGCACTATAATTTGAACAATCTTGGTAGGGGTCCACTAGATGAAACTTTATACCAAATATCAAAGACCTGGGCCTTGCGGTTTCAGAGAAGAAGATTTTTTAAGTTTTCGGTGAAAAAATCTATTTTTGGCGCCTGTGACCTATATGTGCAACGGACCGGAACCATTTGAACAACTTTGAAAGGGGACCACCTAAGGATCATTCCTGTGAAGTTTGGTAAAAATCCGATCAGTGGTTTAGGAGGAGATGTCGTTTGAAGAAATTGTTTACGCACGGTTGACAGACAAAAAGTGATCCTAATATAAAACACAAGAGGGCCATGATGGCCCTGGATCGCTCACCTGATCCATAGAGTAACAAGTGGGACCCGGGGAGGGCCATTATTAACCCCAGGGCTATAATGTGCATAATGTTCAGAGACGTCTAAAAAAGTAAAGCTTCATACCAAATATCAACAAAGGCTATAATTTGAACAATCTTGGCAAAGGTCCACTAGATATGCTACATACCAAATATCAAAGACCTGGACCTTGCGGTTTCAGAGAAGATTTTTATTAAAGATATTCCCTACATAAGCCTATATTAAACCAAATGGCTCCAGGGCGGGGGCATTTTTGGCCTCAGGGCTATAATTCAAACCATATTGATAGCGGTCCAGTAGAGGAAGCTTCACACCAAATATCAAAGACCTGGGCCTTGCTGTTTCAGAAGAAGATTTTTAAGGAATATCTCTATATAAGTCTATGTAAAACCAAAGGGCCCCAGGTCGGGGGCAGTTTTGGCCCTAGCACTATAATTTGAACAATCTTGGTAGGGGTCCACTAGATGAAACTTCATACCAAATAGCAAAGACCTGGCCCTTGGGGTTTCCGAGAAGAAGATTTTTAAAGATTTTCCCCATATAAGCCCATGTAAAACCATAGGGCCCCGGGGCGGTGGCATTTTTAGCCGAGCACTATAATTTGAACAATCTTGGTAGGAGTCCACTAGATGAAGCTTCATACCAAATAGCAAAGACCTGGGCCTTGTGGTTTCAGAGAAGAAGATTTTTAAAGATTTTCCCTATATAAGCCCATTTAAAACAAAAGGGCCCCGGAGTGGGTGGGGGGGGGGGGAGGAAGAAGGACCATGGATGTGTGGGATGAAGCTTCATACCAAATATCAAAGACATGGGCCTTACGGTTTCAGAGAAGAAAATTTTTAAAGGTTTTCCCTATATAAGCCCATGTAAAACCAAAGGGCCCCAGAGCGGGGGCATATTTGACCCCAGCACTATAATTTGAACAATCTTGGTAGGGGTCCCCTAGATGAAGCTTCATACCAAATATCAAAGACCTGGGCCTTACGGTTTCAGAGAAGAAGATTTTTAAAGCTCTTTCCTATATAAGCCCATGTAAAACCAAAGGGCCCTGGAGCGGGGGCATTTTTGGCCCCAGCACTATAATTTGAACAATCTTGGTAGGGGTCCACTAGATGAAGCTTCATACCAAATATCAAAGACCTGGGCCTTACGGTTTCAGAGAAGAAATTTTTTAAAGATTTTCCAATTATAAGCCCATGTAAAACCAAAGGGCCCCGGAGCGGGGGCATTTTTGACTCCAGCACTATAATTTGAACAATCTTGGTAGGGGTCCCCTAGATGAAGCTTCATACCAAATATCAAAGACCTGGGCCTTACGGTTTTAGAGAAGAAGATTTTTAAAGATTTTCCCTATATAAGCCCATGTAAAACCAAAGGGTCCCGGTGCGGGGGCATTTTTGGCCCCAGCACTATAATTTTAACAATCTTGGTAGGGGTCCACCAGATGAAGCTTCATACCAAATATCAAAGACCTGGGCCTTGTGGTTTCAGAGAAGAAGATTTTTTAAGTTTTTGGTGAAAAAAATCTGTTTTTGGCTCCTATGACCTAGATGTGCAACGGACCGGAACCATTTGAACAACTTTGAAAGGGGATAAACTAAGGATCATTCCTGTGAAGTTTGGTCAAAATCCGATCAGTGGTTTAGGAGGAGATGTCGTTTAAAGAATTGTTTACGGACGCACGCACGGACGCACGGACGGACGGACGCACGACGGACGAAAAGTGATCCCAAAAGCTCACCTCGTCACTACGTGACGGTGAGCTAAAAAAGGAATACTATAACAAATAAGAAAACTCGTGCTTCCACTTTGGTGCATACTGACCATACACGAAGGTATGTGACCTTTATATTTCCACAAGTCATTTCATGGAGATATTGTCAAAGGTCACTTTCCTTACCATGTTTGACAATCAAATCCTTTGCTGAAATACACGAGTAAACCAGTGAATATATACGTAAATGAGAGGTACATAGATGTGACGTACAATTAGTTAGCCTTTTATAAACACAGCACACCTAACCCTCATCTTGCTGCCCTACCCTTGCAAACAGTGTAGATCCAGATCAGATGGCTTCTGAAGAAGCCATCTGATCAGGACCCACACTGCCTGGCACTCAGCTCACGAACCTGCTGCAACAAACCACATCAAGCAACCTGGCCGGCCGACAGACAGAAACGGGCGCGGCTCAAACGAATATTCAGCAAGACAAGGGCCAAAAGGTGTATGTGCATCATATGGCGTTGCGCCCGAAAGAGCGAGAGTACCATGTTCCAAACCCAGCAATTCACAAAAGGACAAACCATGCAAATTATTTAGATATTCCGCGTTCCGTCAAGCGTACGAAAACTTTAACTACGTCGCGTCTGTCTACAGCAGAATACCGATCCTTTTTTATATTACACATTTTGAACGTTATAAAATAAACAGGACATTCTTGCATCTGTGCCCATGCATGGTCAAACTCATCAAGCGCGCCGAGGAAAGGGAACAGGTGCTAGGAAAAGCTTTGAATCTAATACCCACCTCCTCGATTCACCTGACAGGATCAACAATACATGAACACCCATGCAATATCTTCTTTTTACGTACACACATATCGTATACATACACATAGACGTGGATACCTACGTACACGCAAGAAGTTAAACATAGACATGGACATACAAATACATATACACACATATGTACACCCGCGCATACACGAATGAACATACATATACTCACATACACATACACATGTGACCACATATGCATTTAGGAAATAGATTTTATTCTTCAGCAGTCCATGAAAGCACGAACGCAGCGGGTCGCGTGCAAAACAAGCGAACCCCGGGGGTGCCCATGCAAATTTTGCTAGCGACCCGCCGCCGCCCACACCCCCATGAAAAGCAGAAAAACAAGTTTATTTTTATATTTGCATTCTTTGCCCCTCACCAGTGTACGATGAGAAGATTTTTAAAGATTTTCCCTATATAAGCCCATGTAAAACCAAAGGGTCCCGGTGCGGGGGCATTTTTGGCCCCAGCACTATAATTTTAACAATCTTGGTAGGGGTCCACCAGATGAAGCTTCATACCAAATATCAAAGACCTGGGCCTTGTGGTTTCAGAGAAGAAGATTTTTTAAGTTTTTGGTGAAAAAAATCTGTTTTTGGCTCCTATGACCTAGATGTGCAACGAACCGGAACCATTTGAACAACTTTGAAAGGGGATAAACTAAGGATCATTCCTGTGAAGTTTGATCAAAATCCGATCAGTGGTTTAGGAGGAGATGTCGTTTAAAGAATTGTTTACGGACGCACGCACGGACGCACGGACGGACGGACGCACGACGGACGAAAAGTGATCCCAAAAGCTCACCTCGTCACTACGTGACGGTGAGCTAAAAAAGGAATACTATAACAAATAAGAAAACTCGTGCTTCCACTTTGGTGCATACTGACCATACACGAAGGTATGTGACCTTTATATTTCCACAAGTCATTTCATGGAGATATTGTCAAAGGTCACTTTTCCTTACCATGTTTGACAATCAAATCCTTTGCTGAAATACACGAGTAAACCAGTGAATATATACGTAAATGAGAGGTACATAGATGTGACGTACAATTAGTTAGCCTTTTATAAACACAGCACACCTAACCCTCATCTTGCTGCCCTACCCTTGCAAACAGTGTAGATCCAGATCAGATGGCTTCTGAAGAAGCCATCTGATCAGGACCCACACTGCCTGGCACTCAGCTCACGAACCTGCTGCAACAAACCACATCAAGCAACCTGGCCGGCCGACAGACAGAAACGGGCGCGGCTCAAACGAATATTCAGCAAGACAAGGGCCAAAAGGTGTATGTGCATCATATGGCGTTGCGCCCGAAAGAGCGAGAGTACCATGTTCCAAACCCAGCAATTCACAAAAGGACAAACCATGCAAATTATTTAGATATTCCGCGTTCCGTCAAGCGTACGAAAACTTTAACTACGTCGCGTCTGTCTACAGCAGAATACCGATCCTTTTTTATATTACACATTTTGAACGTTATAAAATAAACAGGACATTCTTGCATCTGTGCCCATGCATGGTCAAACTCATCAAGCGCGCCGAGGAAAGGGAACAGGTGCTAGGAAAAGCTTTGAATCTAATACCCACCTCCTCGATTCACCTGACAGGATCAACAATACATGAACACCCATGCAATATCTTCTTTTTACGTACACACATATCGTATACATACACATAGACGTGGATACCTACGTACACGCAAGAAGTTAAACATAGACATGGACATACAAATACATATACACACATATGTACACCCGCGCATACACGAATGAACATACATATACTCACATACACATACACATGTGACCACATATGCATTTAGGAAATAGATTTTATTCTTCAGCAGTCCATGAAAGCACGAACGCAGCGGGTCGCGTGCAAAACAAGCGAACCCCGGGGGTGCCCATGCAAATTTTGCTAGCGACCCGCCGCCGCCCACACCCCCATGAAAAGCAGAAAAACAAGTTTATTTTTATATTTGCATTCTTTGCCCCTCACCAGTGTACGATGCGTATAGGGTACTTTTTTAGAGCTTAAAGATATATAATCGCTTTTTTTCTACAAAGATCAGAGCGGTGGGGACCTCACCAACGCCCATAGAGAACCGTGGTTTAGAATGACGTCACTTGACGCCATTGAAAATCACGTGACTC
Organism: Lucinisca nassula; assembly: GCA_963580285.1. Classification (NCBI taxonomy): domain Eukaryota; kingdom Metazoa; phylum Mollusca; class Bivalvia; order Lucinida; family Lucinidae; genus Lucinisca; species Lucinisca nassula. The sequence goes on from OY757018.1 coordinate 29,336,108, forward strand.
GATGCGTTCGTGGAAGTATGAACTACATTGTTTTCTATAGGTTTACTTTAGACTTTACGTTGGAAATGTAGTTATATACAAATATACATACATACATATACATGTCTAAATACATATACAGTCGAACTCCAATAACCCGAATACTTTTGGACCAAGAAATCTGTTCGAAATAGGGGTGGCTCGAACTACTGAATGTTAATACTGGCTCAAGGTTATGCGGCATGATGGGGATCGCTTCAATAAATGTTTTATTCTATGAAGTAAAGGTGTGTTATGAGTACGCATTAATATCGCCTCACGGAGGCGATTCCAACGAGCACACATAATACACGTTTTCATGATAATATCAGGAAAAACCTCCCGAACTATCCAAAATACATAGATATCTGGAGATATGGAGATTCTCTAAGGCCCCAACGGCGTGTTTGAATTATCCGTGGTTCACGAGTCATACCAATTTCAGTTATCGAAGTTCTACTGTACCTTTGTATTTCCCAGCTTTTAATTTTAATCCAAAATGCACATCCATACCGATAAGCAAATAAGAGCGATATAGTATGCGTATCCTACTAATTTTGGTATAGATATACATCAGCACATAGAGAGTATATATGTACCAGATTACAAAATTACACAATATTTTGATATGGATAAGTATCAAAATTTAAAATATACATATACTAGTTTTCAAAATTTCACATTATTTATCATTTTATTTCTTTTATTAATTGAATTATAATACATATATTCTGTCAATATTTTGATATATACATGTTAATACTTATCTTCGCTAACCACTTCAGCCGACAGTGTAGACCTCTGAAGATGTCATCCGGTCTGGACCCATACTGATTGCCATTTAGGTTGCAAATCCAACTTAATACATTATTTCAAGGCATATATTTGATTGGTGGCCATAAATAGTTGTGGCGAGTCAGTTTAATCTGCAGGACAGTAGCTAGTGTTTAATTCACCGCTATGTTTAATCGAGTGTACCTATGACAGCTCCATAGAGCGAATTCAATACCGTGTAACCAAATGGGGAAACATAGGGTTTATACATTACTCATTTTGTTATAGATGTGCATCAATATATACAGAATATATCTGCACTTATTTATAAATAGTTGTATTCATATTTTATTAATTGAATTATACTGCACGTATTATATCAATACTGATTTGTATTCATGTTATATCTTATCCTACTGAATACAACAACTCCGGCTTTTGCAAACAAGGTAGATCCAAACCAAATGGCCTCCAAGGATCCATCCAGTCCGGACCCATACTCCTTGCTATTTAATTTGCGTATCTAAATAGAAATATTATTTCAAGCCATACAATTGGTCGTTTTATGGTTGTGACAAGTCAGTTTAATAATTATTAAACCGGCTTGTCACACCCATAAAAGGGTGCGAAAAGTCATTTTAATCATTATTTTGGTATAGATGTGTATCAATACATGTAATAGGTGTGAAATCCACATTATTTATAGATTTATTCATATTTTTAACAGAGTAAGTTTTAATACATATTTTCTGTCAACATCATTTAGTTATATAAATACATGTTAAATATGTTCTATAAAAGGGTTAACCCTGTCTCGCCGAACATAGCAGCCCACTTCTTTGCAAACCGAGTTTATCCAGACCAGTTAGCCTCTAAATGTCATATATTCTATCATAGCTTAGTTATATACATGTAAACCCTTTTCCTGCTGGACACAGCAACCCCCACTTTTGCAACAGTTAAGATCCAGATCAGATGACACTTGAAGATGCCCTCTGATCTGAAGCCAAACTATTTGCCATTTAGTTTGCAGACCAAAATGAATACACATTTTCAAGCCATATAATTACTTTTTAGTCATAAATGGGTGAGCTAGTCCGTTTAATCAGCTAGAATATTACCAATGAATATTACAATCTTATGTAACATCAAATGTACCTGGGTTAGCTAGAGCTTATTCAATGTCATGTACTTTATTAGCCATGTATTTCAGCCTCTAGCTAGCACCAATAGACATAAAAAGTACATGAATGTTCTGTTTTGAGCAATATATGGGACTGAACCGCATAAAGGTTCTATGCTCATATTGCTGGAAATATTTTCAACAATTGTATAGATGACATAGAATTTAGCTTTGCTCCAAAATATTAATCATATCAAATGAGCAAGGTGACAACAAAGTGTACATACCTTACCTATATTGGTATATATTGCTTCAACACAAACAAAATATACATGTTCTAGGTTTCATAATTCTACATCATTTATTGTTGGGTTCATGTGTATTAACTAAATAGGAATGCATGTTTTCTATCTATATTTAGTCATATATTTATATATATACATATACACATATATATACACACACTTGTATACATACACACACATACATACATACATACACACAATATATATATAAGAGAAAGCCCCATCCTGCTAAACCCAGCAACACCATCTGTGTTTGTAAACAGTGTAGATCCATATCAGTTTGCATATGGAGATGCCAGCTGATCTGAACCCATATTGTTGTCATTTAGTTTTGAGTCAAAAAAAAACATGTTCTAGGATTCAAAATTGCACATTATTTATTGTTTGATTCCTACTTATTAACTAAACAGTGTAGATCCAAATCAGGTGACCTCTGAAGATGGCATCTGATAGCCTCTGAAGATGTCATCCGGTTTGAACCCATATTGTTGTCATATAATTTTTATATCCAAAGGAATATACATGTTTTCAACACTTGTATAAAAGACATAGAATTTAGATTTGCTTCAAAATGCTTGTCGTTTTCAATGAGCAATGGTACAACTTAGTGTACATACCTTACCTATATTGGCATATTGGAAAATATTGCATCAAAACACACAGAATATACATGTTCTAGGTTTCAAAATTCCACATTATTTATTGTTTGATTCATATTTATTGACTGAATGTAGTGCATGTTTTCTATCTATATGTATCTCACATGAACAGCCCAATCCTGCTGAACACAGTTACCCTCATAAACAATGAAGATCCATACTAGATGGCCTCTGAAGATGTCATCTGGGCTGAACTCACACTGTTATCATTTAATTTTCAAGTCCAATCTTCAAATTGCAGAAAACATTTCTAAAACTTATATACATTGCAAAGATATTAGTTTTATTAAATTCCGAAATGTATACCATTATCAGTAAGTAGAAGGTTAAACATAGTATATAATTATCAGTAAGTAAGAGGGCATATCTTACTTATGTTAGTATAGATGTGCATCAAAACATACAAAGTATACATATACCAGGTTTCAGGATTCCACATTATTTGTAGTTTTACTTTTATATTTTTTTATTTATTGAATAAAAATGCATGTATTCTATCATTATATATGTATATAGATATTAACCCATGTCTTACTCAACACAACAACACCAACCTTTGCAAACAGTGTAGATCCGGATCAGATGGCTTCAGAAGATGTCATCCGGTCTGGATCCAAACTAGCATTGAGTTTGCAAATCCACATGGGTACATTACTCCAAATCATGTAATTGTTTGATGGTCATCTATGGTTGTTGCAAGTCAGTTAAATATGCATGTAAATGACTGATGTTTATTTTACTCCTATTTTGCATAAAATTTACCTCTGACAATTAGTTCTTATTTGAGGTCATATTACTGATTTGCCATACATATAATTGGCCTTTATGAATGTTTCTTTACTGTTTTATTGTATTATATGGACCTCATCATTGTTTGGATCTTACCAGCAATGTATACATCTGTAGAGTTTTAAAATGCAACATTATTTATTGTTTGATTCATATTTATTGGCTAAATGGTAATGCATATATTCTATCATAGCTTAGTTATATACATGTAAACCCTTTTCCTGCTGGACACAGCAACCCCCACTTTTGCAACAGTTAAGATCCAGATCAAATGACACTTGAAGATGCCCTCTGATCTGAAGCCAAACTATTTGCCATTTAGTTAGCAGACCCAAATGAATACACATTTTCAAGCAATATAATTACTTTTAGTCATAAATGAGCTAGTCCGTTTAATCAGCTAGAATATGACTAATGAATATTAAAATCCTATGTAACATCAAATGTACCTGGGTTAGCTAGATCTTATTCAATATCATGTACTTTATTTGCCATGTATTTCAGCCTCTAGCTAGCACCAATAGACATAGAAAGTACATAAGTGTTCTGTTTTGAGCAATATATGGGACTAACCTGCATAAAGGTTCTATGCTCATATTGCTGGAAATATTTTCAACAATTGTATAGATGACATAGAATTTAGCTTTGCTCCAAAATATTAATCATATCAAATGAGCAAGGGGACAACAAAGTGTACATACCTTACCTACATTGGTATATATTGCATCAATACACACAAAATATACATGTTCTAGGTTTCATAATTCTACATCATTTATTGTTGGGTTCATATGTATTAACTAGATAGGAATGCATGTTTTCCATCTATATTATTTATATATATATATAATATGTGATATATATATATATATGTGAAAGTAGAAGTAAAACAAAGATCAGGAATTGATACAATTAACTTACTCCATCCATAAAAGACACCAAAGGGAAAGAAACACAAACATCAAGCGACCAGACCATAATGGAAACCTAAACAAAGGAAGGCCATACGGACAGTCACTTTCCCACAAAATGGCCATATGGCCATCCAAAACTAAAAGACACAAGTGATACACACAGTAAGTAACAAACAACAACATAAATAAATCGCCACAGAAGTGCCGCCTTGGAACGGTCAGTGGAAGATTTCCACTGGGGGGCTTAAATCGATTTTACGTGGCCACAATCCTCGCCCTTACTTCCGTCGCGATTTAGACAAATAATTTGTTCAGTCCGCATGAAGGCCTCCTAACTCATCAGTGCAACATCTCCGTGAACACAGAAATCAAAGAACCACAGAGGTGAGACAACGGTGAGGACTCGACAGCAAGAAACCACTGAAATGCTGGAGCAAAAGAAAACCAACAGTTAGACTCCGATGAGCCCGACCAGAGACAGAGCATCAGGCACCAACCAACATTATCTCTTTAATTTTCAATAAGCCTTTACGTTGGAGCCGTCATAGAATCTGAGGCCTGACCCACCGGCGTGCAATTAAAGAGGGAAGCAAAGTTGCCAACCGTGATTGGGTTAACTACCATGCATGCAGTCTGTCGTATAATATCCATGTTGTACCCAATCTTTTTATATCGAAGAATGATTTTACGAAATTGGGTGCTGAAGTCATTGCGGTTATATATTTTTCTGAATTTATATACTAAGTCACCATAAAATTCGGGTTCCGATAGACCTTGTTGCAGAAGAGATTTAAGTCCAATATTGAATTTTGAAATTAAATCAGAATGGCGTCTATAAAATTTTGAAAAGGCTTTGCGTAGTTTATGGTACCGATAACCCTGATTAAGGAGTTTAGCCGTTAATAATTTATTACGAGTGTTGAAGTCAGTTACATGACTACACACTCTAGCAAATCGAATTAATTGCGAAATATAAACGCCATAGGATGGCGCACGAGGAACATCGCCATCCAAAAAAGGAAAATTTACAATCTCAAAATCAAAGTCATCGCGTTTATCATAAATTTTGCACGAAACAAACCCATCTACAATAGATAGATGTAAATCCAAAAACGGGGCCTCGGTATCAGAAGAATTTGCTTTATTTAACTGAAGTTCTAGGGGGTAAATCTGACTGATTAAACCATCAAAATAGGTATTATCAATATTTAATAAATCATCTAAATATCTAGAAGTAGAGCTAAAAGCTTCAATAATTTCAGATTGGTTATCAATGGAAAGCGACAAAATGAAGTCTCTTTCATAACAATACAAGAACAGATCAGCCACAAGAGGTGCGCAATTAGTACCCATCGGAATACCCACAATTTGTCTAAATAACTTAGTACCGAATCTAATATAAATATTGTCAAGTAGAAAGGTGAGGGCATCACACACTTTCTGACATGACCAAAGTGTATAATTCTTATGCTCTTTAGAAGTGAAAAATGCATTTCTGACATTACATGCAAGATAGAGAGAATCTTCTCTGTGAAAAGCCCATTCAATTAAATCATTAAGCTTTTCTTTTATAAGATTATGAGGAAGTGTAGTGTAAAGAGTGGAAAAATCGTAGGTAGACAGACTAGAAGCACGAAACTGTCTAGATTTCAATTTATTTAAAACCTCATTCGAATTTTTTATAGACCAAAACAGATTTCTTCCTGATCTTTCAAAGACTTTATCACAATATTTAATTACATGCGTTTTAATAGCAGTAAGACAGGAAGTTAATAATTTAGAAAGTTCAGTGGTAGTGCAAGAACTAGAATTTGCAATAAACCGTGCTTTGTAAGGTTTTTTATGAAGTTTTGGTAACCAGTATAGCGTAGGAAGCTTGTCTTGGCCTTCGTTAACACACACAGCAAACTTGGTGGCTGAAAGACAAACATGTTTATCTACTATAGCTCTCTCTTCAGCCAAAGGCTGAAGTTCATAGGCCTTAGTACCACCAAGCTCCTGCTTAAGCGTGTTAACATAGTGGAGCCGTCACACAACGACGACGTTGTTAGCGGCCTTGTCTGCAGGGGCCAAAACAAACTTCTTATGAAATTCTTGAATACCTAGTTTAAGATGACGTAAAGACGTCTTGGGCTTAGGAGGTAATAAGTTAGTATTTTGAGAATAGAAAGAAATGCGTTTATTCACTAGTCTTAAAATGCTAAGTTTCCAGTCCTTTAGGGCTAAATCGCGACGGAAGTAAGGGCGAGGATTGTGGCCACTTAAAATCGATTTAAGCCCCCCAGTGGAAATCTTCCACTGACCGTTCCAAGGCGGCTCTTCTGTGGCGATTTATTTATGTTGTTGTTTGTTGCTTGCTGTGTGTATCACTTGTGTCTTTTGGTTTTGGATGGCCATATGGCCATTTTGTGGGAAAGTAACTGTCCTTATGGCCTTCCTTTGTTTGGGTTTCCATTATGGTCTGGTCGCTTAATGTTTGTATTTCTTTCCCTTTGGTGTCTTTTATGGGTGGAGTAAGTTAATTGTATCAATTCCTGATCTTTGTTTTACTTCTACTTTTTATACTCAACATACTCTCGCTTACACCATCGATTACCGAATTCATTCAAGGAAGCAGCGATTTCATCTCTACATTTACTGAAATCAATTTTAGAAGGAAACCGATATTTCGGTCCTTTAGAAATTATATTCCTTATCCTAGAATCAGGAATAATTTTCAAATTGCCAGTAATTACATGACCAGCAGCAGGATAGCAATACTTTGAGTTTTTACAATCACATGAATCAGGAGTATTAGTATCAATATCAAGATCTGAAACAAGTTTATTGAAATTAAAAATGATAGATCTAACAGGTTTGTTATATTTATAGCAAATTATAGGTGTTTCAGTATTTTGAAAATAAGCAGGAATGGAAGAAAGCACCGATCTCTCACGGAAGATACTGGGCAAATCTATAAAATCCATACCCTTATTAATGAAGGATATTTTGAAGAAATGACGTTTATGATTAATTTCAGAATCAATGTAAGGACGGAGAGTATGCTGAGTATAGCCTCTAGTTAAGAGAGCCGCATCATATAACTGATGAGAACTATCGTAGAATTTATTCGCCTCGGTGTCCAGAAGACGTAAAACAGAAATGGGTAATGAACTTAAAAATGAAAGCATAGAGTGGCGTCCATGATTTAATAATATAATTGACAGTCACTTCAGTCTAGTATTGTTTCGTTTAAACGCACGTGATTTACGTTTAAAGTTACCATTTTTCCTGGTGCCGTGAGATCTAGTTCTGCGTTTTCGACATTCCAGGAGTGAGAAAATATCAAAGTCCGGCATTCTGGAAATATTACCCTCATGATAAATGTTGTCATTAAATCCCAGTGGAAAAGGGGTCTGTAAAAATTTAATCCATTTCAGTTCAGCTTCATGTCTTTTGATTATTTTGAATCTAGATGTAGAATTTGCATCGTAATAAAGTTTTTCCACTGGTTGTATAATAATGTTATTTACAGAATGACCTGTACGTCGAAAGTGACGGTACAAGAAAGTGTCAGTTTTCTTAGGCTTACTCATTCTACGATAATGCTCGTTCAATCTAGTTTTAAGCATGCGGTTAGTTTGACCGACGTACTGCATATTACAGTTTGCAGCACGTCAAGTAATTAGATAAATTAAATCTGTAGACTGTCATGTCAAATCAGACATGTTAACTACAGAGAAGCGTCTACCGTTTACAGATGAAGTAACGGTAGACGCAGTGCTTAAATGCGAACAACATCTGCACCTCTTGGCATTGCACTTAGAAATGCTAGGATACATTCCACTTCTTTTCCACGGATTAGTATATTTTCGAAGGATGGGTGATTTGAGAGGAGATAGTCTTATACGAAGACTACTCCCAAAAACATTGGTATTGCCTGCTCCTTTGAGATTAACTGAAGTTATAGAAGACAAATTTAAGGGTCTAACCAATACCGAAGGCAACATAGTATTAAAGTTCTTAATAGAATGGGGAATCCGTACAGAAGAAGCAGAGTGTAACCTAAGGGGTGATATTGATATTTTAAATGTATTTGTAATACTCATTTTGGATAATAAGGTTGTGATACCGTCAAAACTAAAGCGATGTTCATACCGGTTATTAAATAAATAAAATTACTGAAGAAGATTCCTTCGAATAGAAGGAAGGTACAACAAAAGCCCACAAAACATCCTAGTCTACTTAAAGTACAGGGATGTCAAACAAGCAGTTGTTATACAACGAGGAACGAACATCGCTTTAATAATGACCTTCAACAGGTATCTAAAGGATGTCAATTGATGGAACAGAGAAAAGCAATTGCATAAGCAATCCCTGAGGATTGGAAAAATAAGAGCATTAAATGCATGTACGGGGAGACCTTTTACAGCCGCCACACGGCACAAACAAAACAGCCCTGATATGCAAAGTAGAAGTAAAACAAAGATCAGGAATTGATACAATTAACTTACTCCATCCATAAAAGACACCAAAGGGAAAGAAACACAAACATCAAGCGACCAGACCATAATGGAAACCTAAACAAAGGAAGGCCATACGGACAGTCACTTTCCCACAAAATGGCCATATGGCCATCCAAAACTAAAAGACACAAGTGATACACACAGTAAGTAACAAACAACAACATAAATAAATCGCCACAGAAGTGCCGCCTTGGAACGGTCAGTGGAAGATTTCCACTGGGGGGCTTAAATCGATTTTACGTGGCCACAATCCTCGCCCTTACTTCCGTCGCGATTTAGACAAATAATTTGTTCAGTCCGCATGAAGGCCTCCTAACTCATCAGTGCAACATCTCCGTGAACACAGAAATCAAAGAACCACAGAGGTGAGACAACGGTGAGGACTCGACAGCAAGAAACCACTGAAATGCTGGAGCAAAAGAAAACCAACAGTTAGACTCCGATGAGCCCGACCAGAGACAGAGCATCAGGCACCAACCAACATTATCTCTTTAATTTTCAATAAGCCTTTACGTTGGAGCCGTCATAGAATCTGAGGCCTGACCCACCGGCGTGCAATTAAAGAGGGAAGCAAAGTTGCCAACCGTGATTGGGTTAACTACCATGCATGCAGTCTGTCGTATAATATCCATGTTGTACCCAATCTTTTTATATCGAAGAATGATTTTACGAAATTGGGTGCTGAAGTCATTGCGGTTATATATTTTTCTGAATTTATATACTAAGTCACCATAAAATTCGGGTTCCGATAGACCTTGTTGCAGAAGAGATTTAAGTCCAATATTGAATTTTGAAATTAAATCAGAATGGCGTCTATAAAATTTTGAAAAGGCTTTGCGTAGTTTATGGTACCGATAACCCATCCTACTAAACACAGCAACCCCATCTGTGTTCGTAGACAGTGTAGATCCATACCAGTTTGCATATGGAGATGCCAGCTGATCTGAACCCATATTGCTGTCATTTAATTTTGAGTAAAAAAATACATGTTCTAGGATTCAAAACTGCACATTATTTATTGTTTGATTCCTACTTATTAACTAAACTGTGTAGATCCAAATCAGGTGACCTCTGAAGATGTCATCTGATAGCCTCTGAAGGTGTCATCCGGTTTGAACCAATATTGTTGTCATGTAATTTTCATATCCAAAGGAATATACAGGTTTTCAATCTTCTGATCTGTCATCAATGTTAGCCTTCAAAATCTCTTATCTGTGTTTGTGGACAGTCGTATAAAAACAATCTGTAGTTAGAGACAGCATTTTTTTGGACACCTGGTCTCTTTAAGGGGCGTAGTTTGTTTATTTAACCGAGTTATACGGTCCAATTTGGCAGAAATGCTGCTGAATAATCGAAGTTTTAGCATGAGTTAGTGAATGTAACATATTTTGTTCCTTAGACGTACACTTGACGCCGAAAACAAAAATTCATACAAATTTTCGTTGAAAATATTTTTCAACGAACTGGAAAAGCCTTATCTGGCTTTGAAACATAGTCAGAATGTTGCTGCGGTATCTCCAGGCATTTAGTGTCTTCTCCAATAGCAGCAAAAGTCAACAGATTGCCTTCTCGATTTATACAAACAAAAAAACTTCACCTACCCTTTCTATGAAACGTTTTCCGCGATGTCTTAGAGACTGTCATTTGTCTTCGACGCAGCCGGTTGTACGGTGTGTTTGTCCACAAACGGGAACCTTATTATTAGATGAAACCTAAGTTTGTAAATAAAAAAAAAAAGAAAAAAAAAAAAGAAACTACGGAACCCGGGAAGTACGGAACCCGGGAAGGGACATGATTTTTGTTTTTATTTTAAAAGTTGTGCGCACAAGATAATATCTTGTGCGGACAACATATTATCTTGTGCGGACAACATATTATGTTGTGCGGACAAGATCATATCTTGTGCACACAAGATATTTTCTTGTCCTCACAAGATATTAGTTTGTGCGAACAAGATATTATCTTGTTTGCACAAGATCATATCTTGTCTGCACAACAAAGATCTTGTGCGCACAAGATATTATCTTGTCCGCACAAGATATTATCTTGTCCGCACAAGATATTATCTTGTCCGCACAAGATAATATCTTGTCCGCACGAGATAATATCTTGTCCGCACAACTTCCAAAGATCTATGTTGTGCAAACAAGATAATATGTTGTGCGAACAAGATAATATCTTGTGCGCACAAGATATTATGTTGTGCGCACAAGATCATATCTTGTCCGCATAAGATAATATCTTGTCCGCACAAGATAATATGTTGTCCAAACAAGATAATATCTTGTCCGCTGTATGCACTGTTTGCTTTCAGTACAGGAATTTAAGTGTTAGACGTCTGATCAAGGTTTACACAGTTTGCTTACAGTACAAGAATGTAAGGGTCAGACGCCGAAAATGCAGCCACTGATCAGGGCATACACGATTTGCTTACTGTACAGGAATTTCAGGGTTAGACGCCGAAAAACGCAGCGACTGATCAGGGTATACAATGTTTGCTTACAGTACAGGAATTTAAGGGTTATACGCCGAAAAACGCAGCGACTGATCAGGGTATACAATGTTTGCTTACAGTACAGGAATTTAAGGGTTAGACTCCGAACAACGCAGCGACTGATCAGGGTATACAATGTTTGCTTACAGTACAGGAATTTAAGGGTTAGACGCCGAAAAACGCAGCGACTGATCAGGGTATACAATGTTTGCTTACAGTACAGGAATTTAAGGGTTATACGCCGAAAAACGCAGCGACTGATCAGGGTATACAATGTTTGCTTACAGTACAGGAATTAAAAGGTTACACGCCGAAAATGAAGCGTCTGATCATGGTCTACACTGTTTGCTTACAGTACAGGAATGTAAGGGTTACACGCCGAAAATGAAGCGTCTGATCAGGGTTTACAATGTTTGCTTACAGTACAGAAATTTAAGGGTCAGACGCCGAAAATCGCAGCGTCTGATCAGGGTCTACACTGTTTGCTTACAGGACAGGAATTTAATGGTCAGACGCCGAAAAACGCAGGATCCGATCAGGATCTACACTGTTTGCTTACAGTACAGGAGTTTTAGGGTCAGACGCCGAAAAAAGCAGATCTGATCAGGGTCTACACCGTTAGCTTACAGTACAGGAATTTAAGGGTTATACGCCGAAAAACGCAGCGACTGATCAGGGTATGCAATGTTTGCTTACAGTACAGGAATTTAAGGGTTAGACTCCGAACAACGCAGCGACTGATCAGGGTATACAATGTTTGCTTACAGTGCAGGAATTTAAGGGTCAGACGCCGAAAATGAAGCGTCTGATCAGGGTATATAATGTTTGCTTACAGTACAGGAATTTAAGGGTCAGACGCCGAAAATCGCAGCGTCTGATCAGGGTCTACACTGTTTTCTTACAGGACAGGAATTTAATGGTCAGACGCCGAAAAACGCAGGATCTGATCAGGATCTACACTGTTTGCTTACAGTACAGGAGTTTTAGGGTCAGACGCCGAAAAAAAGCAGATCTGATCAGGGTCTACACCGTTAGCTTTCAGTACAGGAATTAAGGGTCAGACGCCGAAAACGCAGGATCTGATCAGGGTCTACACAGTTTGTTTACAGCACAGGAATTTAAGTGTTAAACGAAACAGTCTAAGTCGTAGTTTAGGCCCATTTTCAAAATCTACACTCAGGGTATACAATGTCAGGAATTTAAGGGTTACACGCCGAAAATGAAGCGTCTGATCAGGGAATACACTGTTTGCTTACAGTACAGGAATTCAAGGGTCAGACGCCGAAAAACGCAGCGTCTGAGCAGGGAATACAATGTTTGCTTACAGTACAGGAATTTAAGGGTTAGACTCCGAACAACGCAGCATCTGATCAGGGTATACACTGTTTGCTTACAGTACAGGAATTTAAGGGTCAGACGCCGAAAAACGCAGCGTCTGATCAGGGAATACAATGTTTGCTTACACTACAGGAATTTAAGGGTTAGACGCCGAAAAACGCAGCGTCTGATCAGGGTATACAATGTTTGCTTACAGTATAGGAATTTAAGGGCCAGACGCCGACAAACGTAGCGTCTGATCAGGGAATACAATGTTTGCTTACACTACAGGAATTTAAGGGTTAGACGCCGAAAAACGCAGCGTCTGTTCAGGGTATACAATGTTTGCTTACAGTATAGGAATTTAAAGGTTACACGCCGAAAATGCAGGAGCTGATCAGAGTCTACACTGTTTGCTTACAGTACAGGAATTTAAGGGTCCGACGCCGAAAAACGCAGCGCCTGATCAGGGTCTACACAATTTGCATGCAGTACAGGAATTTAAGGGTCAAACGCCGAAAAACGCAGCGACTGATCAGGGTCTACACTGTTTGCTTACAGTACAGGAATTTAAGGGTCAAACGCCGAAAAACGCAACGTCTGATCAGGGTCTACACGTTTGTTTGCTTACAGTACAGGAATTTAAGGGTTACACGCCGAAAATAAAACGTCTGATCATGGTCTACACTGTTTGCTAACAGTGCAGGAATGTAAGGGTCAGACGCCGAAAAAGAAGCGTCTGATCAGGGTCTACACCGTTTGCTTACAGTACAGGAATTAAGGGTCAGACGCCGAAAACGCATGATCTTTTCAGGGTCTACACAGTTTGTTTACAGTACAGGAATTTAAGTGTTAAACGAAACAGTCTAAGTCGTAGTTTAGGCCCATTTTCAAAATCTACACTCAGGGTATACAATGTCAGGAATTTAAGGGTTAGACGCCGAGAAACGCAGCGTCTGATCAGGGTTTACAATGTTTGCTTACAGAACAGGAATTTAAGGGTTAAACGCCGAAAATGAAGCGTCTGATCAGGGTCTAAACTGTTTGCTTACAGTACAGGAATCAAGGGTCAGACGCCGAAAAACGCAGGATCTGATCAGATCTGCGTTTTTCGGCGTCTGACCCTAAAATTCCTCTACTGTAAGCAAACTGTAGATCCTGATCAGATCCTGCGTTTTTCGGCGACTGACCAATAAATTCCTGTCCTGTGAGCAAACAGTGTAGACCATGATCAGACGCTTCATTTTCAGCGTGTGACCCTTACATTCCTGCACTGTAAGCAAACAAACGTGTAGACCCTGATCAGACGTTGTATTTTTTCAGCGTTTGACCCTTAAATTCCTGTACTGTAAGCAAACAGTGTAGACCCTGATCAGACGCTTCATTTTCGGCGTCTGACCCTTACATTCCTGCACTGTTAGCAAACAGTGTAGACCATGATCAGACGTTTTATTTTCGGCTTAACCCTTAATTCCTGTTCTGTAAGCAAACAGTGTAGACCCTGATCAGGGTCTACACAGTTTGTTTACAGTACAGGAATTTAAGTGTTAAACGAAACATTCTAAGTCGTAGTTCAGGCCCATTTTCCAAATCTACACTCAGAGACAATCGACCCACCAGTACTCTCAGTGCTTTGACAAGTTATCCACTTCATAACAGTATCGTAATATAATAATAATTATAATAATAATAATAATAATAAAAAAATTGTTTTTGTTTGAGTTGAAGTTTAACGTCCCCGTCAACACCGTTTAGGTCATTCTGAAGACTTTGCTTCCAACTGTGTGGGACTTTTATCCGATATTAAGATGAAATGATATCTCAAGACCTGCTACCCAATGAAATCAAAATACTTATATGCATTGGACGATCTAACTCACACCACGGCTTAGTCCTTCTAAGCGGTTAACCAGTACTCATGTGTGGTCAGTTTCAGCTCTGCGTGAAAGCACCATGCAGCCCAATCTATGTCTGCATGTCCCGATGGGCGGGGGCGAATTATAATAATAAAAATAATTTATTTTTTCTATCAAACAACAATATTAATAATAATACATGTAATAATAATAATAATCAATAAATGATGTTGTTGTATTTGCTGATGTTGTTGAATTGTTGCCAATATTGTTGTTTGGCTATAAACTCGCATTGTCTTGATAATTTCACTACAAATAAAAATGTTTTTTTTTTTTGGGTTAAGTGTTGGTTTTGCGGCCGTTTCAAGATTATTCCACTCATATTGAGCCGATTGTTAATCAGAGATGGTGCTGCCGTTTCAAGATTATTCCACTCATATTGGGCCGATTGTTAATCAGAGATGGCGAAAACCAAATTAGCTGGAGATAAACCACCTGACCTTCTGTTGCAGAACTTGGCTCTCACACGTGACCCGAGCCAGGCTCAAACCACAGCGGTGAGAGACCTAATGATTAAGAGTCAGCGCTCTTATCTATACTAGGAAATAAAAACGATTATACTAAGCACTTACAATTGTTCAATAGTGTTAGTTCACCCCCACACATCGGGACTTGAAGACATAGATTGGGCTGCATGATGCTTCCAAGCAGAGCTGAAACCGGCCGCGCATGAGTACTTGTAAACCGCTTATAGGTCTAAGCCTGCCCAGGCAAGGTGGTGCGAGTCGGCCCGTCCCTACATATTAATCCCTCTGGTTGGTTTGGGCGGCAGGTATTGAGATGCCATTTCATCTCGATGCCGGGTAAAAGTCCCACAAGCCTGGAAGAAGCGTATCCTAAATGACCTAAATTTTGTTGACGGGGACGTAAAAGCTCAACTCAATCAAACAATCATTACACTACAATCTATATTTTAGAGCAAAAATAAGAAAAAATAGGTTTACCCCTGTAAACCCCAATTTTACCATATAAAAGTGGGGTTCGAGGCGGTCAAAATTATATAGGCGTGTTTTCGTGATGATGTAGAAATTGTACTATTTGAGTTGCGAAGACAAATATACTGATCAGACGGTGCACACTGGACCAAACCACAGCGCTTCCGCTTCTTCATACAATTTATAAAAATTGTCACGTGGGTTAATTGTATCGATTCCTGATCATTGCCTTCACTTCTATTTAACAAATGACCTTTTTTTAGTCGGTTATTCTTCTTTTTATGTCCTCACTCAATCGGCCGCATAACGTATGCGCAATATCATAGCAACGTCGGTGCAACGTCATGACGTTGCATTGACGTTGATGCGACATTTCTTAGACCCATATACCCGCTGGGAGAACTTGTCTGTTACAATTTAAACAGTTGAGAAAGCACAGCATGTACTGAGCTAATTATGAAATTCATGGTATTGCCATGAAAACTGAGCAGACAAGCGGCCCTTTTCTGAACCATTAGCAAACAGTGCAGACCCAGATCAGACGTCACAGAACGCGGCGTCTGATCTGGGTCAACACTGTTTGCTTGAGGAATATTCATGTTAGTTAAATTTGCCAAAAACAACAACAAACCTGACACCCCTATAACTGGAAATGGACAATTCCAAACTTACTAGGTGGAAGATTCCATTGTTATATATGGGTTAATAAAGTGTGAAATATTTTTTGAAAGAAACGTAAAAAAACAATGTCCCGGAGACCCACGGAACTGGATACTGGCAAACAGTGTAGGTCCAGATCGAACATTGCAGAACGAAATTTAGGGGTGCCAGGTTGTGTTTTCTTCAAAATTTATTTGGAAAATGGCTGAACATTTTGCAAACAGTGTAGGCCCTGATCAGACGCCGCGTTCTGCGGCGTCTGATCTGGGCCTGCACTGTATGCCAACCACCCGTTTTAGGGTTTCTGATACAAAATGGATTAAGTAGTATATCGTTTGAACCGTTAAAGGAGAACCTGACCAGAGTTGGTTACCAACTAAGACACCTTCCCATCTACTCAGACTAGTCACAGTCTTACACTGTTAGATGTAGAAATTATACTATTTAAGTGGCGAACACAAAGTTGCTGATCAGACTGCGCGTCCGCGTCTTTGTTGTCCGCGTCTTTGTCGTTCGCGTCTATGTTGTCCGCGTCTTTGTTGTCCGCGTCCGCGTCTTTGTTGTCCGCGTCTTTGTTGTCGTCCGCGTCTTTGTTGTCCGCGTCTTTGTTGTCTGCGTCTTTGTTTTCCGCGTCTTTGTTGTCCGCGTCTTTGTTGTCCGCGTCCGCGCAGTCTGATCGGCATCTTTGTTGTTCGCAAATGACAAAACAGGATTTCTCATGACGTGGTTCATTTTATCTGGTATACATATAGTTTGGTTTGTCTACGGCAGCCCACAATGGGTTTATTGTTATCTGGTGTAAGAGCTACGCACACTGGCCTTTTGATTCCATCCGTCGATGAAAGCAAGCTGGATTTCTTTTTACCGTCCGCAGTAACGATCTGGACATTGTTAGAGCCTTCCCCACATACAATAATATTATCGTCGTCATCGACACAAACCCCTCTCGGCATTTTCATGTCAGAATCCTTGTACTGGTATAACACCCTACCATCTGACTTCAGGCATGTTACTATATCAGTATCAATATCCGTGACATAAATGTTCCCTGACTTTGGATTCACTGTGATATTGCGCGGTGCGGTGAACATAAATGTTCCGTCTTGACTAATCCCAAGTTTTCTTTTCAAGTCTCCTTCTCTACTGAGGACCCGCACCTCTCCTTCTCCTTGTCCAATCCAGTTATGACAAGTAACAAAAATCTCCTCATTAACTACTTCTACTCCCCAGACCATCTTATCAAGCTGGAGAACACGTCCAGCTTTCAGAACAGGGTTAATCTCTATGTACTGTAGTTGTTTTAGTTCAGGCAATGTGATAATTACATTGTCCTTGTCTACCACTGAAATATCTCTGGGCAAGGACTTAAGCTGAAGACTATCTTTCATTGTAAATGAACTACTTAAGACTTTAACTGTATAGTTGTCAGCGTCACATAGTACAACTTGACCATCTGGCATGATCACGCAGCCAGAAATAGATGGTTGTTTTTTATCATCAGGAAATTTAATTTCTACCTGACTTCTGTTTTCGATTTTAATGTTTTGAAATGACATAATATCAACAGAACAAGCCGTCTGATAGTCGACATTTATCTTTCCAAGTTCTTTAATTTGATTTTCAATCTCAATTAATGACTCATTCCTTACAAATGTCAAGGTAGGAGCCTTGACTTCTCGACGAAGATCGTGCAATAACTTTTCATACTCTTTAATGTGACGGGAAGTTTTTACCTTTGCTGCATACATGTTGATATTGTTTGAAGATCTGCTGACTTTATCCAGAAGTAATATTTCTCTTTCAAGAAGCTGCTTTGTCTCAGAGCTTGAGCTCTCAAAGTTTTGCATTTTCTGTTGTTCCAACATCTCGCATGTTTCTAATTCTCTCAAAGCCTTTTGTTCAAGGGAGTCTAAGAATCCATTAAGTTCCTTTCGAATATTTTCGATTTCATGTTTACACTTTTCCTTTGCTGAAAGAAGGTCGTGTATAATTGACTTCGTGCTTTTCAATATTTCATCAAAATTGTCCTTCAGTTCTACCACTTTCTTAACAAGTATATCAAGTGACGATTTATCAAAGTTTGTACTTAATTCGTCAATAGATCTTGTCTTACATTTTCTATGCTTTATGGAGTGACAGGACTTGCATACTACAGCGTTGTGGTCCTCACAATATGTGACAACTCCTAAATTTTGACTACACTCACACAATACAAGGGAAGAAACTCCACGGTTTGGTAACTGTGGTGCAGATACATCACTTACTGGTGATACTTTATGATTTCTGGAAAATTTAAGTCCTTTATGTGACTCTGCGCAAGAGGTGCAAAGGTATTCTTGGCAATCGTTACAGTAATTCGTAGCCTCTTTACTGGTTCCACCATAACAACAGGGGCCACATGGATGTGAAATTAACTCATCTGACGTTGCAAGAAGAGACCGGGATCCATCCACTGATGCCATTATTCTGTATAATAGACTGAAACAAAAGTGTGAACCGACACTTGAAAAATAGTGCTCAGCGCATTAATTTCGTGAAGTTTCAGCAAGAAACAGCAGATCAGGATAAGACTGCGCTTATGCGCATGCCCACTTGAGCTATTGCTACTCGCCTATGTCATTCAATAACATATTCCTCTGGCATAGTGCATTCTTTCATATCTCCAAAATGGTTATATTTTCTGACATTTTTTCCTTATTTATACTCCCAACGTAGGTTGTTCGTGCACGTTAGAACCGCCTCGTTGAGGCGGTTCTAACGAGTACACACCACCTATGTCTTAGAGCAGAAATAAGAAAAATAATGTATACACCTTTAAACCCCAGTTTTCTCTATATAAATTTGCCCCCGCCCATCGGGGCTTGAAGAAATAGATGGGCTGCATGATGCTTCCACGCAGAGCTGAAACCGACCCGCACACGGGTACTGGTAAACCGCTTAGAGGATTTATGCCTGCCGAGGCAAATGCAGTGCGAGTCGGCCCGCCCATGCTTATAAACCCTATTGGTTTCATTGGGTGGCAGGGCTTGAGATGTCATGTCATCTCATCAATGTCGGGTAAAAGTCCCACAAAATTGGAAGCAACGTCTCCAGGATGACCTTTACAGTTTTGACGGGGACTTTAAACTTCAAATCAAACAAACAAACAAAATTCTCTATGTAATGTTGGGTTTGATGGGGTGTCCATTTCACGCTTTGTAAACGTAATGCCAATAATAGCGCTTTCTATTGAGCCGCGTCATGAGCAAATAAGTACCCACAGCCTATGTCTTAGAGCAGAAGTAAGTATAATAATGTATACCCCTTTAAACCCTAGTTTCCTCTATATAATGCGGGTTTAATGGGGTGTCCATTTTACGGTTTGTTAACGTAATGTCAATAATAACTCTTTTCTCACGAACTGGGCTACTGAGCCGCGTCACGAGAAATTAAACTTCAAATCATTTGAAATCAGCCTGTTACACCAGATGAGTCAGATCGGAATCATTACTGTTGGTCCTAGGTAAAGACAGTGCATCTTTGGATCTTCATGCGGACGGCGATGACTAATCAGACTGCGCGCTTGATGAGATGGCTCATTATTCGGTGTCTGATATGGGTCTACACAGTTTGCCAAACCCAACCATCACAAAAACATGCCTTTATAATTTTGACCCCCTTGAACCCAACTTTTATATAGTAAAACTTGGGTTTACAGGGGTAAACCTTATGTTTTTTATTTCTGCTCTAAAACTATAGATTGTCGGTACTTGTTAGAACCGCCTCGATGAGGCGGTTCTAACGAGTACCCACAATCTATATTTTGATCAGAAATTAGAAAAATATCACAATTTTTCATCTTAATTTGTTTTTATTTTTCGGCGGTAAAGTTTACAATGTATTTGTATAGGCGTGTTTTCTTAATGACATGATTTCAGTATAGCCTCTATAGCTTACTTTTTGTACGCAACACGCTGACCTAACAGCGATAAGATATTATAAATAAATTTCTTACAAATCAGTAATAGTCACATGGACAACACGCTGACCTAACAGCGATAAGATATTATAAATAAATTTCCTACAAATCAGTAATAGTCACATGGACACGCAACACGCTGACCTAGCAGTGATAAGATTTTATAAATGAATTTCCTACAAACCAGTTATAGTCACATGGACAACCCGTTGACCTAACAGCGATAAGATTTTATAAATGAATTTCCTACAAATCAGTAATAGTCGCATGGACAACACGCTGACCTAACAGCGATAAGATATTATAAATGAATGTCCTACAAATCAGTAATAGTCACATGGACAACACGCTGACCTAACAGCGATAAGATATTATAAATGAATGTCCTACAAATCAGTAATAGTCACATGGACACTCAACACGCTGACCTAACAGTGATAAGATTTTATAAATGAATGTCCTACAAATCAGTAATAGTCACATGGACAACACGCTGACCCAACAGCGATAAGATTGTATAAATGAATTTCCTACAAATCAGTAATAGTCGCATGGACAACACGCTGACCTAACAGTGATAAGATTTTATAAATGAATTTGCTACAAATCAGTAATAGTCACATAGACAACACGCTGACCTAACAGTGATAAGATTTTATTAATGAATTTCCTACAAATCAGTAATAGTCACATGAACAACACGCTGACCTAACAGCGATAAGATTTTATAAATGAATTTCCTACAAATCAGTAATAGTCACATGGACAACACGCTGACCTAACAGTGATAAGATTTTATAAACGAATTTCCTACAAATCAGATATAGTCACATGGACACGCAACACGCTGACCTAACAGTGATAAGATTTTATAAATGAATTTCCTACAAATCAGTAAAAGTCACACGGACAACACGCTGACCTAACAGTGATAAGATTTTATAAATGAATTTCCTACAAATCAGTAATAGTCACATGGACAACACGCTGACCTAACAGTGATAAGATTTTATAAATGAATTTCCTACAAATCAGTAATAGTCACATGGACAACACGCTGACCTAACAGCGATAAGATTTTTTAAATGAATTTGCTACAAATCAGTAATGGCCACATGGACAACACGCTGACCTAACAGTGATAAGATTTTATAAATGAATTTCCTACAAATCAGTAGTCACATGGACAACACAGTGACCTAACAGCGATAAGATTTTATAAATGAATTTCCTACAAATCAGTAATAGTCACATGGACAACACGCTGACCTAACAGTGATAAGATTTTATAAATGAATTTCCTACAAATCAGTAATAGTCACATGGACACGCAACACGCTGACCTAACAGTGATAAGATTTTATAAATGAATTTCCTTCAAATCAGTAATTGTCACATGGACAACACGCTGACCTAACAGTGATAAGATTTTATAAATTAATTTCCTACAAATCAGTAATAGTCACATGGACAACACGCTGACCTAGGAGCGATAAGATTTTATAAATGAATTTCCTACAAATCAGTAATAGTCGCATGGACAACACGCTGACCTAACAGTGATAAGATTTTATAAATGAATTTCCTACAAATCAGTAATAGTCACATGGACAACACGCTGACCTAACAGTGATAAGATTTTATAAATGAATTTCCTACAAATCAGTAATAGTCACATGGACAACACGCTGGCCTAACAGCGATAAGATTTTATAAATGAATTTCCTACAAATCAGTAATAGTCGCCTGGACAACACGCTGACCTAACAGCGATAAGATTTTATAAATGAATTTCCTACAAATCAGTAATAGTCACATGGACAACACGCTGGCCTAACAGTGATAAGATTTTATAAATTAATTTCCTACAAATCAGTAATGGTCACATGGACAACACGCTGACCTAACAGTGATAAGATTTTATAAATTAATTTCCTACAAATCAGTAATAGTCACATGGACAACACACTGGCCTAACAGTGATAAGATTTTATAAATAAATTTCCTACAAATCAGTAATAGTCACATGGACAACACGCTGACCTAACAGTGATAAGATTTTATAAATGAATTTCCTACAAATCAGTAATAGTCACATGAACAATACGCTGACCTAACAGCGATAAGATTTTATAAATGAATTTCCTACAAATCAGTAGTCACATGGACAACACGCTGACCTAACCGCGATAAGATTTTATAAATGAATTTCCTACAAATCAGTAATAGTCACATGGACAACACGCTGACCTGACAGCGATAAGAGTTTATAAATAAATTTCCTACAAATCAGTAATAGTCACATGGACAACACGCTGACCTGACAGCGATAAGATTTTATAAATGAATTTCCTCCAAATCAGTAATAGTCACATGGACAACACGCTGACCTGACAGCGATAAGATTTTATAAATGAATTTCCTACAAATCAGAAATAGTCACATGGACATCACGCTGACCTAACAGTGATAAGACTTTATAAATAAATTTTCTACAAATCAGTAATAGTCACATGGACAACACGCTGACCTAACAGTGATAAGATTTTATAAATGAATTTCCTACAAATCAGTAAAAGTCGCATGGACAACACGCTGACCAGACAGCGATAAGATTTTATAAATGAATTTCCTACAAATCAGTAAAAGTCACATGGACAACACGCTGACCTAACAGCGATAAGATTTTATAAATGAATTTTCTACAAATCAGTAATAGTCACATTGACATCTCGCTCACCTAACATCGATAAGAATTTATAAATGAATTTCCTACAAATCAGTAATAGTCGCATGGACAACATGCTGACCTAACAGCGATAAGATTTTATAAATGAGTTTCCTACAAATCAGTAATAGGCACATGGACAACACGCTGACCTAACAGCGATAAGAATTTATAAATGAATTTTCTACAAATCAGTAATAGTCGCATGGTCAACACGCTGACCTAACAGCGATAAGATTTTATAAATGAATTTCCTACCAAATCAGTAAAAGTCACATGGACAACACACTGGCCTGACAGCGATAAGATTTTATAAATGAATTTCCTACAAATCAGTAATAGTCACATGAACAACACGCTTACCTAACAGCGATAAGATTTTATAAATGAATTTCCTACAAATCAGTAATAGTCGCCTGGACAACACGCTGACCTAACAGCGATAAGATTTTATAAATGAATTTCCTACAAATCAGTAATAGTCACAAGGACAACACGCTGACCTAATAGCGATAAGATTTTATAAATGAATTTCCTACAAATCAGATATAGTCACATGGACACGCAACACGCTGACCTAACAGTGATAAGATTTTATAAATGAATTTCCTACAAATCAGTAAAAGTCACACGGACAACACGCTGACCTAACAGTGATAAGATTTTATAAATGAATTTCCTACAAATCAGTAATAGTCACATGGACAACACGCTGACCTAACAGTGATAAGATTTTATAAATGAATTTCCTACAAATCAGTAATAGTCACATGGACAACACGCTGACCTAACAGCGATAAGATTTTATAAATGAATTTGCTACAAATCAGTAATGGCCACATGGACAACACGCTGACCTAACAGTAATAAGATTTTATAAATGAATTTCCTACAAATCAGTAGTCACATGGACAACACAGTGACCTAACAGCGATAAGATTTTATAAATGAATTTCCTACAAATCAGTAATAGTCACATGGACAACACGCTGACCTAACAGTGATAAGATTTTATAAATGAATTTCCTACAAATCAGTAATAGTCACATGGACACGCAACACGCTGACCTAACAGTGATAAGATTTTATGAATGAATTTCCTTCAAATCAGTAATTGTCACATGGACAACACGCTGACCTAACAGTGATAAGATTTTATAAATTAATTTCCTACAAATCAGTAATAGTCACATGGACAACACGCTGACCTAGGAGCGATAAGATTTTATAAATGAATTTCCTACAAATCAGTAATAGTCGCATGGACAACACGCTGACCTAACAGCGATAAGATTTTATAAATGAATTTCCTACAAATCAGTAATAGTCACATGGACAACACGCTGACCTAACAGTGATACGATTTTATAAATGAATTTCCTACAAATCAGTAATAGTCACATGGACAACACGCTGACCTAACAGTGATAAGATTTTATAAATGAATTTCCTACAAATCAGTAATAGTTACATGGACAACACGCTGGCCTAACAGCGATAAGATTTTATAAATGAATTTCCTACAAATCAGTAATAGTCGCCTGGACAACACGCTGACCTAACAGCGATAAGATTTTATAAATGAATTTCCTACAAATCAGTAATAGTCGCCTGGACAACACGCTGACCTAACAGCGATAAGATTTTATAAATGAATTTCCTACAAATCAGTAATAGTCACAAGGACAACACGCTGACCTAACAGCGATAAGATTTTATAAATGAATTTCCTACAAATCAGTAATAGTCACATGGCCAACATGCTGACCTAACAGTGATAAGATTTTATAAATGAATTTCCTACAAATCAGAAATAGTCACATGGACATCACGCTGACCTAACAGTGATAAGACTTTATAAATAAATTTTCTACAAATCAGTAATAGTCACATGGACAACACGCTGACCTAACAGTGATAAGATTTTATAAATGAATTTCCTACAAATCAGTAAAAGTCGCATGGACAACACGCTGACCAGACAGCGATAAGATTTTATAAATGAATTTCCTACAAATCAGTAAAAGTCACATGGACAACATGCTGACCTAACAGCGATAAGATTTTATAAATGAATTTTCTACAAATCAGTAATAGTCACATTGACATCTCGCTCACCTAACATCGATAAGAATTTATAAATGAATTTCCTACAAATCAGTAATAGTCGCATGGACAACATGCTGACCTAACAGCGATAAGATTTTATAAATGAGTTTCCTACAAATCAGTAATAGGCACATGGACAACACGCTGACCTAACAGCGATAAGAATTTATAAATGAATTTCCTACAAATCAGTAATAGTCGCATGGTCAACACGCTGACCTAACAGCGATAAGATTTTATAAATGAATTTCCTACCAAATCAGTAAAAGTCACATGGACAACACACTGGCCTGACAGCGATAAGATTTTATAAATGAATTTCCTACAAATCAGTAATAGTCACATGAACAACACGCTTACCTAACAGCGATAAGATTTTATAAATGAATTTCCTACAAATCAGTAATAGTCGCCTGGACAACACGCTGACCTAACAGCGATAAGATTTTATAAATGAATTTCCTACAAATCAGTAATAGTCACAAGGACAACACGCTGACCTAACAGCGATAAGATTTTATAAATGAATTTCCTACAAATCAGTAATAGTCACATGGACAACACGCTGACCTGACAGCGATAAGATTTTATAAATGAATTTCCTACAAATCAGTCATAGTCACATGGACAACACGCTGACCTAACAGTGATAAGATTTTATAAATGAATTTCCTACAAATCAGTAATAGTCACATGAACAACACGCTGACCTAACAGCGATAAGATTTTATAAATGAATTTCCTACAAATCAGATATAGTCACATGGACACGCAACACGCTGACCTAACAGTGATAAGATTTTATAAATGAATTTCCTACAAATCAGTAAAACTCACACGGACAACACGCTGACCTAACAGTGATAAGATTTTATAAATGAATTTCCTACAAATCAGTAATAGTCACATGGACAACACGCTGACCTAACAGTGATAAGATTTTATAAATGAATTTCCTACAAATCAGTAATAGTCACATGGACAACACGCTGACCTAACAGCGATAAGATTTTATAAATGAATTTGCTACAAATCAGTAATGGCCACATGGACAACACGCTGACCTAACAGTAATAAGATTTTATAAATGAATTTCCTACAAATCAGTAGTCACATGGACAACACAGTGACCTAACAGCGATAAGATTTTATAAATGAATTTCCTACAAATCAGTAATAGTCACATGGACAACACGCTGACCTAACAGTGATAAGATTTTATAAATGAATTTCCTACAAATCAGTAATAGTCACATGGACACGCAACACGCTGACCTAACAGTGATAAGATTTTATAAATGAATTTCCTTCAAATCAGTAATTGTCACATGGACAACACGCTGACCTAACAGTAATAAGATTTTATAAATTAATTTCCTACAAATCAGTAATAGTCACATGGACAACACGCTGACCTAGGAGCGATAAGATTTTATAAATGAATTTCCTACAAATCAGTAATAGTCGCATGGACAACACGCTGACCTAACAGCGATAAGATTTTATAAATGAATTTCCTACAAATCAGTAATAGTCACATGGACAACACGCTGACCTAACAGTGATACGATTTTATAAATGAATTTCCTACAAATCAGTAATAGTCACATGGACAACACGCTGACCTAACAGTGATAAGATTTTATAAATGAATTTCCTACAAATCAGTAATAGTTACATGGACAACACGCTGGCCTAACAGCGATAAGATTTTATAAATGAATTTCCTACAAATCAGTAATAGTCGCCTGGACAACACGCTGACCTAACAGCGATAAGATTTTATAAATGAATTTCCTACAAATCAGTAATAGTCACATGGACAACACGCTGGCCTAACAGTGATAAGATTTTATAAATTAATTTCCTACAAATCAGTAATGGTCACATGGACAACACGCTGACCTAACAGTGATAAGATTTTATAAATTAATTTCCTACAAATCAGTAATAGTCACATGGACAACACGCTGGCCTAACAGTGATAAGATTTTATAAATAAATTTCCTACAAATCAGTAATAGTCACATGGACAACACGCTGACCTAACAGTGATAAGATTTTATAAATGAATTTCCTACAAATCAGTAAAAGTCACATGAACAATACGCTGACCTAACAGCGATAAGATTTTATAAATGAATTTCCTACAAATCAGTAGTCACATGGACAACACGCTGACCTAACCGCGATAAGATTTTATAAATGAATTTCCTACAAATCAGTAATAGTCACATGGACAACACGCTGACCTGACAGCGATAAGATTTTATAAATAAATTTCCTACAAATCAGTAATAGTCACATGGACAACACGCTGACCTAACAGCGATAAGATTTTATAAATGAATTTCCTACAAATCAGTAATAGTCACATGGACAACACGCTGACCTAACATCGATAAGATTTTATAAATGAATTTCCTACAAATCAGTAATAGTCACATGGCCAACATGCTGACCTAACAGTGATAAGATTTTATAAATGAATTTCCTACAAATCAGTAATAGTCACATGGACAACACGCTGACCTGACAGCGATAAGATTTTATAAATGAATTTCCTCCAAATCAGTAATAGTCACATGGACAACACGCTGACCTGACAGCGATAAGATTTTATAAATGAATTTCCTACAAATCAGAAATAGTCACATGGACATCACGCAGACCTAACAGTGATAAGACTTTATAAATAAATTTTCTACAAATCAGTAATAGTCACATGGACAACACGCTGACCTAACAGTGATAAGATTTTATAAATGAATTTCCTACAAATCAGTAATAGTCGCATGGACAACACGCTGACCAGACAGCGATAAGATTTTATAAATGAATTTCCTACAAATCAGTAAAAGTCACATGGACAACACGCTGACCTAACAGCGATAAGATTTTATAAATGAATTTCCTACAAATCAGTAGTCACATGGAGAACACGCTGACCTAACCGCGATAAGATTTTATAAATGAATTTCCTACAAATCAGTAATAGTCACATGGACAACACGCTGACCTGACAGCGATAAGATTTTATAAATAAATTTCCTACAAATCAGTAATAGTCACATGGACAACACGCTGACCTAACAGCGATAAGATTTTATAAATGAATTTCCTACAAATCAGTAATAGTCACATGGACAACACGCTGACCTAACATCGATAAGATTTTATAAATGAATTTCCTACAAATCAGTAATAGTCACATGGCCAACATGCTGACCTAACAGTGATAAGATTTTATAAATGAATTTCCTACAAATCAGTAATAGTCACATGGACAACACGCTGACCTGACAGCGATAAGATTTTATAAATGAATTTCCTCCAAATCAGTAATAGTCACATGGACAACACGCTGACCTGACAGCGATAAGATTTTATAAATGAATTTCCTGCAAATCAGAAATAGTCACATGGACATCACGCTGACCTAACAGTGATAAGACTTTATAAATAAATTTTCTACAAATCAGTAATAGTCACATGGACAACACGCTGACCTAACAGTGATAAGATTTTATAAATGAATTTCCTACAAATCAGTAATAGTCGCATGGACAACACGCTGACCAGACAGCGATAAGATTTTATAAATGAATTTCCTACAAATCAGTAAAAGTCACATGGACAACACGCTGACCTAACAGCGATAAGATTTTATAAATGAATTTTCTACAAATCAGTAATAGTCACATTGACATCTCGCTGACCTAACATCGATAAGAATTTATAAATGAATTTCCTACAAATCAGTAATAGTCACAGGGACAACACGCTGACCTAACAGCGATAAGATTTTATAAATGAGTTTCCTACAAATCAGTAATAGGCACATGGACAACACGCTGACCTAACAGCGATAAGAATTTATAAATGAATTTCCTACAAATCAGTAATAGTCGCATGGTCAACACGCTGACCTAACAGCGATAAGATTTTATAAATGAATTTCCTACCAAATCAGTAAAAGTCACATGGACAACACACTGGCCTGACAGCGATAAGATTTTATAAATGAATTTCCTACAAATCAGTAATAGTCACATGAACAACACGCTTACCTAACAGCGATAAGATTTTATAAATGAATTTCCTACAAATCAGTAATAGTCGCCTGGACAACACGCTGACCTAACAGCGATAAGATTTTATAAATGAATTTCCTACAAATCAGTAATAGTCACAAGGACAACACGCTGACCTAACAGTGATAAGATTTTATAAATGAATTTCCTACAAATCAGTAATAGTCACATGGACAACACGCTGACCTAACAGCGATACGACTTTATAAATGAATTTCCTACAAATCAGTAATAGTCACATTGACAACACGCTGACCTAACAGCGATAAGACTTTATAAATGAATTTCCTACAAATCAGTAATAGTCACATGGACAACACGCTGACCTGACAGCGATAAGATTTTATAAATGAATTTCCTACAAATCAGTAATAGTCACATGGACAACACGCTGACCTGACAGCGATAAGATTGTATAAATGAATTTCCTACAAATCAGTAATAGTCACATGGACAACACGCTGACCTAACAGCGATAAGATTTTATAAATGAATTTCCTACAAATCAGTAATAGGCACATGGACAACACGCTGACCTGACAGCGATAAGATTTTATAAATGCATTTCCTACAAATCAGTAATAGTCACATGGACAACACGCTGACCTAACAGCGATAAGATTTTATAAATGAATTTCCTACACTTCAGTATTAGTCACATGGACACGCAACACGCTGACCTAACAGTGATAAGATTTTATAAATGAATTTCCCACAAATCAGAAATAGTCACATGGACACGCAACACGCTGATCTAACAGCGATAAGATTTTATACAAGAGGGCCATGATGGCCCTGGATCGCTCACCTGACCCATATGATAGAGTAACAAGTGGGCCTCGGGGAGGGCCATTATTGACCCCAGGGCTACAATGTGCATAATGTTGAGGGAGGTCTAAAAAGGTGAAGCTTCATACCAAATATCAACAAAGCTTATAATTTGAACAATCTTGGCAAAGGTCCACTAGATGAAGCTACACACCAAATATCCAAGACCTGGGCCTTGGGGTTTCAGAGAAAAAGATTTTTTAAAGATATTCCCTACATTAGCCTATGTAAAACCAAATGGCCCCGGGGCGGGGGCATTTTTGGCCTCAGGGCTATAACTTAAACAATCTCGATAGAGGTCCACTAGATGAAGCTTCACACCAAATATCAAAGACCTGGGTCTTGCTGTTTCAGAGAAGAAGATTTTCAAAGATTATCTCTATATATAAAACTATGCAAAACCAAAGGGCCGCGGGGCAGGGGCTATAATTTGAACAATCTTGGTAGAGGTCCACTAGATGAAGCTCCATACCAAATATCAAAGACATGGGCCTTGTGGTTTCAGAGAAGATTTTTAAAGATTTCCCTATATAAGTCTATGAAAAACCAAAGGGTCTCGAGGTAGGGGCATTTTTGGCCCCAGGGCTATAATTTGAACAATCTTGATAGAGGTCCACTAGATGAAATTTCACACCAAATATCAAAGACCTAGGCCTTGTGGTTTCACAGAAGAAGATTTTTAAAGATATTCCCTATATAAGTCTATGTAAAACCAAAGGGCCCCCGAGACAGGGGTGTTTTTGGTCTCAGGGCTACAATTTGAACAATCTTGGTAGAAGTCCACTAGATGAAGCTTCATACCAAATATCAAAGACCTAGGTCTTCTGGTTTCAGAGAAGAATATTTTTCAAGATTTTCCCTATATATAAGTCTATGTAATACCAAAGGGCCCAAGTGGGGGCATTTTTGGCCCAAGGGCTATAATTTGAACAATCTTGGTAGGGGTCCACAAGATTAAGCTTCATACCAAATATCAAAGACCTAGCCCTTGTGGTTTCAGAGAAAAAGATTTTTCAAGATTTTCCCTAAATAAGTCTATGTAAAACCAAAGGGCCCTGGAGCGGGAGCATTTTTGTCCCCAGGGCTATAATTTGAACAATCTTAGTAGGGGTCCACTAGGTGAAGCTTCATACCAAATATCAAAGACCTGGGCCTTGTGGTTTCAGGGAAGAAGATTTTTAAAGATTTTCCCTATAGAAGCCTATGTAAAACCAAAGGGTCCCAGAGCGGGGGCATTTCTGGCCCCAGCACTATAATTTGAACAATCTTGGTAGGAGTCCACTAGGTGAAGCTTCATACTAAATATCAAAGACCTGGGCCTTGCGGTTTCAGAGAAGATTTTTAAAGATTTTCCCTATATAAGCCTATGTAAAACCAAAAGGGGGGGGGGGGGACCTGGGCCTTGTGGGGTGAAGCTTCATACCAAATATCAAAGACATGGGCCTTACAGTTTCAGGGAAGAAAATTTTTAAAGATTGTCCCTATATAAGCCCATGTAAAACCAAAGGGCCCCGGAACGGGGGCATATTTGACCCCAGCACTATAATTTGAACAATCTTGGTAGGGGTCCACTAGATGAAGCTTCATACCAAATATCAAAGACCTGGGCCGTGTGGTTTCAGAGAAGATTTTTAAAGATTTTCCCTATATACGCCAATGTAAAACCAAAGGGCCCCCTGGCGGGGGCATTTTTTGTCCCAGCATTAAAATTTGAACAATCTTGGTAGGGGTCCACTAGATGAAGCTTCAGACCAAATATCAAAGTCCTGGGCCTTGTGGTTTCAGAGAAGAAGATTTTTAAAGATTTTTTACTATATAAGCCTATGTAAAACAAAAGGGCCCCGGGGCGGGGGCATTTTTGGCCCCAGCACTATAATTTGAACAATCTTGGTAGGGGTCCACTAGATGAAGCTTCATACCACATATCAAAGACCTGGGCCTTGCGGTTTCAGACAAGAAGATTTTTAAAGATTTTCCCTATATGAGCCCATGTAAAACCAAAGGGCCCCGGGATGGGGGCATTTTTGGCCCAAGCACTATAATTTGAACAATCTTGGTAGGGGTCCCCTAGATGAAGCTTCATACCAAATAACAAAGACCTGGGTCTTACGGTTTCAGAGAAGAAGATTTTTAAAGCTCTTCCCTATATACATGTAAGCCCATGCAAAACCAAAGGGCCCCGGAGCGGGGGCATTTTTGGCCCCAGCACTATAATTTGAACAATCTCTGTAGGGGTCCACTAGATGAAGCTTCATACCAAATATCAAAGACCTGGGCCTTGTGGTTTCAGAGAAGAAGATTTTATTTTTAAAGATTTTCCTTATATAAGCCTATGTAAAACCAAAGGGCCCCGGGGCGGGGGCTTTTTTGGCCCCAGCACTATAATTTGAACAATCTTGGTAGGGGTCCACTAGATGAAGCTTCATACCAAATATCAAAGTCCTGGGCCTTGTGGTTTCAGAGAAGTTTGATCATGATTGGTCTAACGCTGTGGCGTCTAGAGTGTTCACAAGGTTCGTATATAATTTGACCTACTAACCTACTTTTTGACCTGATATGACCCATATTCAAACTTGACCGAGATATTGTCATGATGATCATTCTGAGCAAGTTTGATTATGACTGGACCAAAATTGTGGCCTCTTGAGTGTTCACAAGGTTTTTCTATGATTTGACCGGCTGACCTACTTTTTAACCTGACATAACCTATATTCGAACCTGACCAGATATTGTCACAATGACCATTCTGAGCAAGATTAATGATGATTGGACCAAAACTGTGGCCTTCAGAGTGTTCACAAGGTTTTTCTATGATTTGACCTACTGGCCTACTTTTTGACCTGACATGACCCATATTCAAACTTGACCGAGATATGTCATGATGATCATTCTGAGTAAGTTTGATTATAATTGGACAAAATTGTGTCAGGATGATCATTCTGAGCAAGTTTGATTATAATTTGACCAAAATTGTGGCCTCTAAGGTGTTCACAAGGTTTTTCTATGATTTGACCTGCTGAACTACTTTTTAACCCTACATGACCCATATTCAAACCTGAATGAGATATTGACACAATGATCAAACTGAGCAAAGTTGATGATGATTGGATCAAAAGTGTTGCCTCTAGTGTTCACAAAGTTTTTCTATGATTTGAACTACTGACCTATTTTTGACTCGAATTGACCCATATTCGAACTTGACCGAGATATTGTCATGATGATCATTCTGAGCAAGTTTAATTATGATTGGATAAAAAATTGTGGCCTCTTGAGTGTTCACAAGATTTTTCTACGATTTGACCGGCTGACCTACTTTTTTACCCGACATGGCCCCTATTCGAATTTGACTGAGACATTGTCACAATGACCATTGTGAGCAAGATTAATGATGATTGGACCAAAACTGTGGCCTTCTGAGTGTTCACAAGGTTCTTATATGATTTGACCTACTGACCTACTTTTTGACCTGACATGACCCATATTCAACCATGACCGAGATATTGTCAGGATGATCATTTCTGAGCATGTTTGATTATGATTGGACCAAAAATGTGGCCTCTAGGGGGTTCACAAGGTTTTTCTATGATTTGACTCGCTGACCTACTTTTTAACCCGACATGACCCATATTCCAACTTGACTGAAATATTGTCGCAATGATAATTCTGAGCAAGTTTGATCATGATTGGACCAAAACTGTGGCATCCAGAGTGTTCACAAGGTTTTTCTATGCTTTGACCTACTGACCTACTTTTTGACCCGACATGACCCATATTAAAACTTGACCAAGATATTGTCATGATGATCATTCTTAGCAAGTTTGTTTATAATTGGACCAAAACTGGCCTCTAGTGTTCAAAAGGTTTTTCTATGATTTGACCCGCTGACCTACTTTTTGACCCGACATGACCCATATTCATTCTTAAGCAAGATATTGTCACAATGGTCATTCTGAGCATGTTTGATGATGATTGGACCAAAATTGTGGCCTCTAGAGTGTTCACAAGTTTTTTCTTTAATTTGACCTACTGACCTACTTTTTGACCCGAAAAGACCTTTATTCAAACTTAAGCCAAGATATTGTCACAATGACCATTCTGAGCAAGATTAATGATTTAACCAAACTTGTGGCCTCCTGAGTATTCACAAGGTTTTTCTATGATTTGACCTACTGACCTACTTTTCAACCGGACATGACCCATATTCAAACTTGACCGAGATATTGTCATGATGATCATTCTGAGCAAGTTTGATTATGATTGGACCAAAATTGTGGCCCCTAGGGTGTTCACAAGGTTTTTATATGATTTGACCCGCTGACCTACTTTTTAACCCGATATGACCCATATTCGAACTGGACTGAAATATTGTCACAATGGTCATTCTGAGCAAGTTTCATGATAATTGGACCAAAACAGTGGCCTTCAGAGTGTTCACAAGGTTTTTCTATGATTTGACCTACTGACCTACTTTTTGACAAGACATGACCCATATTCGAACTTGACCAAGATATTGTCATGATGATCATTCTGAGCAAGTTTGATTATGATTGGACCAAAATTGTGGCCTCTAGGGTGTTCACAAGGTTTTTCTATGATTTGACCCGCTGACCTACTTTTTAAGCCGACATGATCCATATTCAAACTTCACTAAAATATTGTCACAATGATCATTCTGAGCAAGTTTGATGATGATTGGACCAAAATTGTGGCCTCTCGAGTGTTCACAAGGTTTTTCTATGATTTGACCTACTGACCAACTTTTTTACCCGACATGACCCAAATTCGAACTTGACCGAGATATTGTCATGATTATCATTCTGAGCAAGTTTGATGATAATTGGACCAAAACTGTGGCCTCTAGTGTGTTCACAAGAAAAAGTTTACGCACGGACGACGCACGACGGACGACGGACGACGGACGACGCACGACGCACGACGACGCCGGACATCTTACTGTCACAAAAGCTCACCATGACCTTCGGTCAGGTGAGCTAAAAATCAGTAATAGTCACGTGGACATCAGCACTAAAGAGCTTCCATGCTTAGTAACTTTGAGTCGATTGACAAAACGTCGACCCCAAAAAGCCGAGACTTCTATTTTCTATGTAAAATGTGTTCTTCGTTTTCAAAGGAAACGTTTACAACCTAATAACAGTAAAATTCCTCTAATAAGACCACCTTTGGAACTGTTCAAAAGAGGTCATGGACTGTTCAAAAGTGGTCTTGAAGACCACTTTTGAACAGTTCCAAACGTGGTACCAGACCGGAGGACACTGTGGCCATGAAACACAAAGAAATAGTAAGTGCTCCCTTCAAAATATGTTTTTAAAGGCAGAATTAATCTTAAATTTACATGTAGCTAGTCTTAATAGTGGAATTTTGATGAAACTTTAGCTCCAAAGTAGCAATTTCTTTCTTGCCATGCCAAAAATACATCCATTTTCCTAAATAACAGACTCGTTAATACCCAGCAAGTTTGCTTGAGCTTGCCTTAATGCTTATTGACATCAGTACAAAAGGATGTACAAAACAGAATTCTTGCATAAAATCATATGAAGGCAATCGTTTGAAGCTATTCTTGACTGAGTTAGAAGCCATGTCCAGACAACAAAACTCATGTTCAAGTCATGAAATCCACGTGCTGTTTGAACATGAATTTTGGCCTTTTGATATCAGAAGATGGGCCTGGCTTTGTTTGCGTTACGTTGAGCGACGCAACGTTATCGCCCTGAACGTGGCATTTTAAAATTTTATGATGATGTCAGAACGTCACTGCGGAACTGACGTCATTGCTAACAATGTTATGAACTAGCCGCCATGTTGGTTTTACGTCATACCGTCGCATTTGAAGTTCACTTACAGTTTTGGGCTGGGATGGGGGCGTTTTTTGTCACAATTTGTCATTGGAATGGTATGTTATGACAGATAACGCTCATCCATTCACCATTTTTGCATTATTTGCTGGCTCCCAGTTTACACCTTATCAATTTTGGAAAAATAGGTTACCAGAACCCCCTGACCTGGAAAGGTCAGGGGGGGGGGGGTCTGGTTATCTGTTTTCCCAACACTGATAATATTCAGACTAGAAACCAGCAGATAATGCAAATAAGGAGAATGGTTATTTCGTGGTACATAAATTTGCCGGGTCCCTCGGAATATATGTAAACACGCGGTCTAGCGGCCCAGTGTTCAAACAGACACCGAGTCGAGACCCGACATATGTTAATGCATGAACATAAAACCTGAATTCGATATTACGCAAGCCAGCATATTGCAGAAGAATGTGTCGAACTTCAAAAGAGTGGAAACTCTTGGGACCATGATAATTTGTTCGAGGTAGGCATAGTACTAACTACTAAGGGTTTCTTATAGCGCCAAAACACGTACCTTAATGAGGATAACTTGTAAATGAAGAGCTTCTAATTTGTTCATGACATACCTCTTCAATACAAAACCTGGCTGAAGAAATAGATGGGCTGCATGATGCTTCCACGCAGAGCTGAAACCGATCGCGCACAAGTACTGGTAAACCGCTTAGAGGATCTAAGCCTGCCCAGGCAAAGCGGTGCGAGTCGGACCGTCCATGCTTATAAACCCTATTGGTTTCATTGGGCGACAGGGCTTGAGATGTCATTTCATCTCAATGTCGGGTAAAAGTCCCACAAAATTGGAAGCAACGTCTCCAAAATGACCTATACAGTGTTGACGGGGACGTTAAACCTCAAATCAAACAAACAAAATCAATACAAAAGCATCAACGCCGCCCACCCCGGCCTCCACACACACCACCAAATTATCCTAAATATACGGATATCTGGATTGATTGATTGGCTGACTGATTGATTGATTGATTGGCTGACTGATTGATTGATTGATTGAATGATTGATTGAGTGATTGATTGAGTGATTGATTTGAGTTTAACGACACGTCAACCCTTGTGGGTCATTTTCTGTCGTCCCGGAGAAAGGGAGAAAAAGAGAAAAAAAGTGATAGTCAATTAGTTCAAGGGGGGGGGGGCAGAGGAGAAAGAGGAACATTAATGGAAGTGAAGAAGCAGAAGAAACAATATCCCCCCTCTACCCTTACCTGCTGCCAGTGATGTAAGATACACATCACCTTTGCCTCACCCAACCGCCCCCATGTATACAGACCAGCTACCGGTAATAACCCATTTTTTTGTTTCGCGGAGAAACCGCCTAACGCGAAATCGGCTATTTTCTCCGCAAAACAGCGAGAAAAGATTAAATGAGCGAGAAATTTCTCACTGAAATTTCTCCCGGTTTCGCGGAGAAAATTCTCGGAGATTCTCGGCGAAAATTTGACCAATTGCTTTCATTGAAAATGAAATTACCGGCGTTTCGCGGAGAAAAAAATACAACTGGGCTTACGTGAAATTTTCGGCTCATTATTATTTCTTCGTTTGTTTGGCGTTGTTTTTGTAAACGAAAGCAAATTGTAGTCATTGTTCAGTCATAATCAAATATTCTTTCATGTTCCTAAAAAATTCTATTAGTCATTTATTTTTTAAAAGTCCCACGACAACTTTTATTCACATCACGAAAATACGCCTAATATTTGTTATCCACTTAAACCCCACTTTTAACTGGAGTTTACAGGGGTATATATTATTTATCTAAATTCTGCTCACATAGATTGTGGGTACTCGTTAGAACCGCCTCGTCGAGTCGTTTTAAAGTGTACCCAAAATCTTGAGCAGAAATATGAAAAAATGCCAGAATTTTTATCTGAAAATTTTCCGTTTTGAGTGGTAAAATTTTACAATATATTTGAATAGGCGAGTTTTCATAATGAGTCGTACATGTAGGTTATTAACACCATAATGATGTGTGACATTTACCAAAAGCTAAGCTTGATGAAATAGATGGGCTGCATGATGCTTCCACGCAGAGCTGAAACGGACCCGCATGCGAGTACTGGTAAACCGCTTACAGGATCTAAGCCTGCCCAGGCAAAGTGGTGCGAGTCGGACCGTCAATGTTGGGTAAAAGTCCCACAAAATTGGAAGCGACGTCTCCAAAATGACCTTTACAGTGTTGACGGGGACGTAAAACCTCAAACAAACAAAACCAAAAGCTCAGATTCGCCTCATTTATTTATGATTACAAACTGTCAAATTGGTACAGCAAGCGGTGCTTTGAATGCAAAGTTAGTGACCAGTTAACGAGGAACACATGAATTCCGCCGCAGGCTAGGTCTATGTCGCGAACGAACGGACGAACAACCAGACACCTATATCGGGCCATGCTTCATGCAGGCGCGTGAATAAGGAC
Organism: Lucinisca nassula; assembly: GCA_963580285.1. Lineage (NCBI taxonomy): Eukaryota > Metazoa > Mollusca > Bivalvia > Lucinida > Lucinidae > Lucinisca > Lucinisca nassula. The sequence continues at coordinate 29,374,526 of OY757018.1, forward strand.
ATGCTACTTTGCATTCGCATGCATTATTTGCGCTACCAAGTCTACTTCCCCGACCCCTCACCCACCCCTAACTAATGAATACTCCCAGTTGGAGCAAACAGGTGGTGTATCAACATGTTAATAAAGCCCATGTAATGAACGAAACCTATTCACCATTTTACATGCACACATACGTGTATAGAGAGAACTGGAGTTTACAAGGTATACATTTTCCTTTATCTGTTCCTAGACGTCCAATGTAGGATGTAGGTACTCGTTACCAACTACATGTATGTGGCCCGAGCGATGATTAACCCTTTTTGTACCAAATGGAATCTTCCTCCTTATAAATACAGGAGTCCATTTTGAAACTTAGGGGTGTCAGGTTGTTTTTTCTTAAACAGTTAGTTCGGGAAATGGCTTAACGCTTTGCAAACAGTCTAGGCCCTGATCAGACGCCGCGTTCTGCGGTGCCTGATCTGGACCTGCATTGTTTGCCATGGGAACCCCTTCAGGGGTTTCTGAAACAGAATGGGTTAGGAGTCAGCGGTCTTATCCATTAAGACACGGGGGCCAGTACAAACTTCACTGATTATCTTGGAGAATTTGTAGTTCTGCTCCAAGTTAGAGATCAGACTTATATGCAGCCTTGGAATGCTTGCCGCGCAATTTCCCCATATTAACCCTTTTTGTACCAAATGGAATCTTCCTCCTTATATATAGCATACGTCCATTTAAAAATGTAGGGGTTTCAGGTTGTGTTTTCTTCAAAATTAGGCAAATGGCCGAACTTTTTGCAAACAGTGTAGGCCCTGATCAGACACCGCGTTCTGTGGCGTCTGATCTGGGCCTGCACTGTTTGCCACGGTACCCGTTTAGGGGTTTCGAGTCTGAAATGGGTTAATGTACATGTATGAGCAAAATTGAATTGTAAAGGCAAGAAACACAAGCGGGCCTCCGTGACCTACTCTTAAACATTAGATCTCTCACTCGGGCTACATGTGAGCTTAAGTGTAAGCATCAGTGATGTTCAATTACTCCCAGTGTAAGAAAAAGATCAACCAAAATGTAGAGTGAGATCAGCGCCCACACATACATGTACAAGCAGGTTCCCCGTTATTATATACATTGAGTTTGATTTTTCTAAAATATTTACTTGAGAAATAAATAAAGTACTCCCAATATGGTGAACCGATAGAAAATCAACAGTTTTCAATTAATAAAACGTTTACACAACAGTAAAAAAAGGAACACAGAAAACATTCATCATGTTCATACTGCGTTATAAAGTGCATAAGATGCAAATCATTATGATTCCAACCGGATCAAAATCATACATTACGATGCATTTCGTCATATGCTTCAAACTTGGTGTACCAAATTTTAATGCATGAAAAAATACATGCACTTGAACAAATATACATGTAGGTATAGGCAGATTTCGCGGAGAAACACCGTGAACGACTTCACCTGTACTAATTGGCTTTCTCCCAGAATAATCGATGTTCGCGGAGAAATTTCGCGGCGTTTCGCGGTGAAATTAACCGCTTTGAAACGCGATTTTTTTTTCTTCTCGGCGACATTTCTCGCTTGTTCTCCGAGAAAAAAAAGCCTGTTACCGCGGAGAAAAGAAATACTATGGGTTATTACCGGTAGCTGGTCTGTATCTGGAGCATAACTTTCAACCCACTACCCTTACCTGCTGCCAGTGATGTAAGATACACATCACCTTTGCCTCACCCAACCGTCCCCGTGTATATCTGGAGTATAACATTCCACCCTCTACACTAACCTGCTGCCAATGATGTAAGATACACATCACCTTTGCCTCACCCAACCGTCCCCGTGTATATCTGGAGTATAACATTCCACCCTCTACCCCTTACCTGCTGCCAGTGATGTAAGATACACATCACTTTTGCCTCACCCAACCGTCCCCATGTATATCTGGAGCATAACATCCCACCCTCTACCCCTTACCTGCTGCCAGTGATGTAAGATACACATCACCTTTCCCTCACCCAACCGTCCTCATTTATATCTGGAGCCTAACATTCCACCCTCTACCCTGCTGCCAGTGATGTAAGATACACATCACTTTTGCCTCACCCAACCGTCCCCATGTACATCTGGAGCATAACATCTCGCCCTCTACCCTTAGCTGCTGCCAGTGATGTAAGTTACACATCACTTTTGCCTCACCCAACCGTCCCAATGTATATCTGGAGCATAACATTCCGCCCTCTAACCTTACCTGCTGCCAGTGATGTAAGATACACATCACCTTTGCCTCCCCCAACCGTACCCATGTATATCTGGAACATAACATTCCGCCCTCTACCCTTAGCTGCTGCCAGTGATGTAAGTTACACATCACCCTTGCCTCACCCAACCGTCCCAATGTATATCTGGAGCAGACCCTCTACCCTTACCAGCTGCCAGTGATGTAAGATTCACATCACCTTTGCCTCACCCAACATTCCATCCTCTACCCTTACCTGCTGCCAGTGATTTAAGATACACATCACCTTTGCCTCACCCAACCGTCCCCATGTATATCTGGAGCAGATCCTCTACCCTTACCTGCTGCCAGTGATGTACGATACACATCAGCTTTGCCTCACGCAACATTCCATCCTCTACCCTTACCTGCTGCCAGTGATGTAAGATAACATCACCTTTGTCTCACCCAACCGTCCTCATGTATATCTAGAGCATAACATTCCATCTTCTACTCTTACCTGCTGCCAGTGATGTAAGATACACATCAACTTTGCCTCACCCAGCCGCCCCCATGTATATCTGAAGCAGATCCTCTACCCTTACCTGCTGCCAGTGATGTAAGATACACATCACCTTTGCCTCACCCAACATTCCATCCACTACTTTTACCTGCTGCCAGTGATGTAAGATACACATTTCCTTTGCCTCACCCGACCGTCCCCATGTATATCTGGAGCAGATCCTCTACCCTTACTTGCTGCCAGTGATGTAAGATACACATTACATTTGCCTCACCCAACATTCCATCCTCTAACCGTATCTGCTGCCAGTGATGTGAGATAAACATCACCTTCGCCTCATCCAACCGTCCCAATGTATATCTGGATCAGATCCTCTACCCTTACCTGCTGCCAGTAATGTAAGATAAACATCACATTTGCCTCACCCAACATTCCATCCTCTACCCTTACGTGCTGCCAGTGATGTAAGATACACATCACCTTTGCCTCACCCAACATTCCATCCTCTACCCTTACCTGCTGCCAGTGATGTAAGATACACATCACTTTTGCCTCACCCAACATTCCATCCTCTACTTTAACCTGCTGCCAGTGATGTAAGATATGCATCACCTTTGTCTCACCCAACCGTCCCCATGTATATCTGGAGCATAACATTCCATCCTCTACCCTAACATGCTGCCAGTGATGAAAGATACACATCACCTTTGCCTCACGCAACATTCCATCCTCTACCCTTACCTGCTGCCAGTGATGTAAGATACACATCACCTTTGCCTCACCCAGCCGTCCCCATGCACATCTGAAGCAGACCCTCTACCCTTACTTGCTGCCAGTGATGTAAGATACACATCACCTTTGCCTCAACCAACATTCCATCCTCTACTTTAACCTGCTGCCAGTGATGTAAGATACACATTACCTTTGCCTCACCCAACCGTCCCCATGTATATCTGGAGCAGATCCTCTACCCTTACCTGCTGCCAGTAATGTAAGATAAACATAACATTTCCCTCACCCAACATACCATCCTCTACCTTACCTGCTGCCAGTGATGTAAGATACACATCACCTTTGCCTCACCCAACCTTCCGTCCTCTACCCTTACCTGCTGCCAGTGATGTAAGATACACATCACTTTTGCCTCACCCAACCGTCCCCATGTATATCTGGAGCATAACATTCCATCCTCTACCCTTACCTGCTGCCAGTGATGTAAGATACACATCACCTTTGCCTCACCCAACCGTCCCCATGTATATCTGAAGCATAACATTCCGCCCTCTACCCTTACCTGCTGCCCGTGATGTAAGATACACATCACCTTTGCCTCACCCAACTGTCACCATGTATATCTGAAGCATAACATTCCGCCCTCTACCCTTACCTGCTGCCAGTGATGTAAGATACACATCACTTTTGCCTCACCCAGCCGTCTCCATGTATATCTGGAGCATAACATTCCGTCCTCTACCCTTACCCAATGTATATCTGAAGCAGACCCTCTACCCTTACCAGCTGCCAGTGATGTAAGATACACATCACCTTTGCCTCACCCAACCTTCCATCCTCTACCCTTACCTGCTGCCAGTGATGTAAGATACACATCACTTTTGCCTCACCCAACCGTCCCCATGTAGATCTGGAGCAGATCCTCTACCCTTATCTGCTGCCAGTAATGTAAGGTACACATCATCTTTGCCTCACCCAACCTTCCATCCTCTACCCTTACCTGCTGCCAGTGATGTAAGATACACATCACTTTTGCCTCACCCAACCGTCCCCATGTAGATCTGGAGCAGATCCTCTGCCCTTATCTGCTGCCAGTAATGTAAGGTACACATCATCTTTGCCTCACCCAACCTTCCATCCTCTACTTTTACCTGCTGCCAGTGATGTAAGATACACATCACCTTTGCCTCACCAAACCGTCCCCATGTATTCCAGGAGATTTAACATTCCCCCTCTACCCTTACCTGCTGCCAGTGATGTAAGATACACATCACCTTTGCCTCACCCAACCGTCCCCGTGTATATCTGGAGTATAACATTCCACCCTCTACCCCTTACCTGCTGCCAGTGATGTAAGATACACATCACCTTTCCCTCACCCAACCGTCCTCATTTATATCTGGAGCCTAACATTCCGTCCTCTACCCTTACCTGCTGCCAGTGATGTAAGATACACATCACCTTTGCCTAACCCAACCATCTCCATGTATATCTGCAGCATAACATTCCACCGTCTACCCTTACCTGCTGCCAGTGATGTAAGATACACATCACCTTTGCCTCACCCCACATTCCATCCTCTACCCTTACCTGCTGCCAGTGATGTACGATACACATCACTTTTGCCTCACCCAACCGTCCCCATGTATATCTGGAGCAGGTCCTCTACCCTTATCTGCTGCCAGTAATGTAAGGTACACATCATCTTTGCCTCACCCAACATTCCATCCTATACCCTTACCTGCTGCCAGTGATGTAAGATACACAACACCTTTGCGTCACCAAACCGTCCCCATGTATATCTTGAGTATAACATCCCACCCTCTACCCTTACCTGCTGCCAGTGATGTAAGATACACATCATCTTTGTCTCACCCAACCGTCCCCATGTATATCTGGAGCATAACATCCCACCCTCTACCCTTAGCTGCTGCCAGAGAAGCAAGATACACATCACCTTTGCCTCACCCAACCGTCCCCATGTATATCTGGAGCATAACATCCCACCCTCTACCCTTAGCTGCTGCCAGAGATGCAAGATACACATCACCTTTGCCTCACCCAACCGTCCCCATGTATATCTGGAGCAGATCGTGATAACAAGGCTGTGAAATGAACATCCCTCTAAACCCCACTTTTTATAGAGAAAACTGGTGTTTACAGGGGCATACATTACATGTATTTTGCTTATTTCGCTCCTATGCATAGGTTGTGGGTACCCGTTATACCCGCCTCGATGACAAGGACAAAAGGTCTTGCCCAACTGTAAGCCAATACCAGTTAGACGCCCCAGTGATGTAACATACACATCACCTTTGCCTCACCCAATATTCCATCCTCTACCCTTACCTGCTGCCAGTGATGTAAGATACACATCACCTTTACCGTCCCCATGTATATCTGGAGCAGATCATGATAACAAGGCTGTGAAATGAGCATCTCTCTAAGCCCTACTTTTTATAGGGAAAACTGGGGTTTACAGGGGTGTACATTATTTTGCTTATTTCCGATCCTAGTCATAGATTGTGGGTACCCGTTAGAACCGCCTCAATGAGGCGGTTCCAACGGGCACCAACAACATATGTTTGAAGTATAAATAAGGAAATATCACAAATATTCATCGGAATTGTAGACATTTTAGAGACATGGAAGAATGCACGTGTCGCACGGGTGTGTTGCTGTAATGAATGGAAGAATTGTCTTGGGTCTCAAGGTCGAGTTCGAATGTCAGTTTGCTGTATATAGACTCGGGTAAGTTCAGTAAATATGGTTTTCCTTAATTGTACCAATAGCAAGAAAAAATATGTTCGGAGCTCTTTATCCGCTTACACGTATTTTCAGAACATTACAGTCGGGATTCAGAAGGTTTTAAGCCCCCCCCCCCACCCCCCCCACCCCCGGTGGAATTCGTATCCGCTGACCGTTCCAAGGCGGTTCTTCTGTCGCGGTTTATTTTTGTTATAGTTTGTCTTAGGGTGTTTGTGTCGCTTATGTTATTTTATTTTGGATAGCCTATTGGCCATTTTGTGGGAAAGTAACTGTCCTTTTGGCTTTCCGCTGTTGGTGTTTCGATTATGGTCTGTTGTTTCATGTTTGTGTGTCTTTCCCTTTGGTGTCTCTGATGGGAGCTGTGGGTTAATTGTATCGATTCCCGATCATTTCCTCCACTTCTATTTTACATCAATCCTTTTTATTTATGCCCGAAGCCGTAGCCTGTTGGTTAAGAGCAATATCTCTTAAAGAGTCTCGCTGCATGATTTTTCGCCTCGCCCGGGTCACAAGCCTTGCAACACATTTCCCCCGACTTTCGCACGTCATAGATTAACGATAGGCTAAATATAAATGGAATAATATTGAAAGGGCCGTAAACCCCAACTGAAAATAAAAATCACTGACTTTGTGTACTCAGAGGCGCTAAGAAAAACTGCAATGTGTTTATTGCTGTCTCCTGTATATTCTTGCAAAGTTTCTTTTTTTTGCATAAAGGCAAGCAGTGTGAGTCCTGATCAGACTGCTCTTGGAGGAGTCTGATCAGGGTCCACACTGCCTGCACAACAAATCAGACGACAATTGAAGAGTTGAAATAGAAACAGGATCAAATATCCAAGTTGTGATACTACATTTTTGATTTGGGTGAATGGTCATATTATTTGGTTTGTGTACAAACTAGTGCTGCACAAGGAAGTTTAAAGATTTCGAGAATAGCCTTCAGATTGATCAATCGACGTTTCCTTATGACAACAGATTTTTTAAAACTTAGCCTAACATACAAAACTTACGTAGTAATCCCTTAACCCCTACTTATTAGCACATATAACGTAACTTCGACTCCCAAAAATGGCGTCCGTGTTGCGAATTACATGTAGCTGTCACATGACTGGTGTCATGGCAATTATGAACCACGACAAGTGAAAATATGTCTTCGGACATTTTAACCTTATCTTGCTGTTCACGACAACCCCTATCTTTGCAAACAGTGTAGATCCAGATCAGATGGCTTCTGAAGAAGCCATCTGATCAGGATCTACACTGTTTGACATTCAGTTTATGAATTTGTAGGAATAAATTACATCAAGTAGTTTGATTGGTTGGTAGACAGAAATGGGTGTGGCTTGAATGAATATTCAGCAAGAGAAGAGTTAACACAGTGAAGAGTTTAATCAGCCTTCGTATCGATTGACACAGAGTCAAAACACACCATTCCTTAACTGCATTGAGCTTGGGCTGTCTGCACAACAAAACAGACGACAATTGTTTTGTTTGTTTGTTTGTTTGATTTCAGGTTTTGTTTGTTTGTTTGAGGTTTAACGTCCCCGTCAAACCTCTGTACAGGTCATTTTGGAGACGCTGCTTCCGATTTTTGTGAGTTTTTTACCCGACACTGAGATGAAATGACATATCAAGCCGTTTCGGCCAATGATACCAACAGGGTTTATAAGCATGGACTGCATGGCCTCGCACCGCTTTGCCTGGGCAGGCTTAGATCCTATAATTTAAGCGGTATACCAGTACTCGAATGCGGTCAGTTTCAGCTCTGCATGGAAGCATTATGCAACCTATCTATTTCCCCGATGTCTTCAGACATTTTAACTCAGAATTTAGTCAGCCTGGGTATCGATTGACACAGTGTCAAAACACATAATTCCTTAACTACATTGAGCTTGGTCCACAGCGCTTAGTGAAGACTCCATTCAGACTGTACGGATTATACATAGCAACAGAGAAGGTTGGTATTTTTTTTTTGTTTTTGTTTTTTCCTTATTTCTGCATCTAATCCTATGTTGTGGGTATTCATTCGTCGATGCAGTTCTAATGAATACCCACGACATAGTTTTTCATGGAAAACTGACAAAAACTATCCTTCAACCAACCTTTTTTTTGTCTCTCAATTGTCGCAGTCAATATGACGGGTCTAGCAGAAATTTGTATTGGGCTTGCTACCATTCTTCTTGGGCTTGCTAACAGTCTTCTTGGAGTATAATTTATATGGGGAACTGACAAAAACTATCCTTGAACCAACATTTTTATTTGTCTCTCAATTGTCGCAGTCAATATGACGGATCTAGCAGAAATTAGTATTTGGCTTGCTACCAGTCTTCTTGGAGTACAATTTATTTGATCGGAACTTTTTATTGGCTTGCAGCGACGGCTGCAAGCCAGTTAGATTAGAAAAGTGGTTCCGGTTTTAGACTTCTCTTTCTATGTTATTTTGGATCCTCGGGTGTTTTTTTTTAAACAAAAATCAGAGATACAGTCTGCTTTTTCCGGTGTTCTGGTTCCCTCACCCTATAGCTCAATAGCTTTCGCATATTTTAAAAGAATACAGGGTACCAGTTTAGATGGTCTAGTGACAGAGCTATCGTTTCTGTGCGAAAGTTTAACTAAACACCGAAGCGAATTTATCCACTAGGCCACGATCTACTCAGCACTACCGTCAATACAGTTTCCCTGACCAAATTCATAGACTGTGTAGCAGTCTACAATTCACTCGAAGGTCAAAACTCGATGGGTTTTGTTGAAATTTTATAGGGTAGATTCCTGACGTCAGAATTGTTTACTAGAGTAGGTCATCTGAACTGCTGCGCCGTGATTTTGCGAGTGTGTGACCCGATTCATACTGGTTCCCCGCATTCTTTATACAATTGAATTCTTCTCCAGACTTTCGGACGAGTCTTTAAACCGAGGACCCGTCTCCATATGACCTTAGCTGTTGGTGGGACGTTAAACTAAAACTCACTCACTCCATGTTTCAAATATTTCCGTATAGATGAATGCATTCTAAAAATGGATAAATTGTGGACCCACAGAGTTCGGAAATATTTGAACTATGGAAACCTTCAATAATATGTGCGAGTACATATTGGACATAAAGGTGAATATTATACTTTCCACATTTTCAATTACCTGCACGAATGAAATTGAATAATTTCATGTGAGAAATTAGAATAATAGCATTTACTGAAAATTATGATTCACCTGCCTGAAACCGCCATGGATTCATAATGTATATGTACAAACTTATTAGGGCCTCCATAACTTTCTTATTCCTGGATGGATTTAAATATATTATACTTGGCAGAAATGTTAACCGTAATGTGATGGAGTGTTGCGGACAAGACTCAGGTCCGTACCCCAAAGGTCAAGGTCATACTTAGAGGTTAAAGGTCAATAAAGGGTCTTTGTCGTGTCCAATCAATAACTTTGTTATTCCTGGATGGATTTAAATATTACTTAGCAGAAATATTAACCATAATGTGACAGTGTGTCACGCGCAAGACCAAGGTCCGTACCTCAAAGGTCAAGGTCATACTTAGAGGTAAAAGGTAAAACAAACATCTTTTTATCGTGTCCGATCAATATCTTTCTTATTCCTGGATTGATTTTCGAATAACTTGACAGTGATGTTAATCATCATGAGAGGATGTGTTGTGCGCAAAACCCAGGTTGGTTTCTAAAACCGAGTTATCATGTTCAAAATGATTCGTTGAGCTATGTTCTTTCATTTCCTTGTTCTTTATAGTTTTTTAACATCAACATTTTCCGACTCCTCTGATAGCGCTGCCGGGGGGGGTCACGGGTTGAGCCCCGCTACCGGCCATGATCGTTTATGTGAGAACATTTGGTAGTAGGATCGGAGTCTAGTACTGGTAATTTCCAGGAACGATGGTTAGGAAACTACCGCCTGTATATGACTGAAAGATTGTTGAACGGGTGTAAAACCTAGCAAAACAAACAGTATGTATGATGTGTTCTACCACATTATTGTCTCCCATAAATCTGTTAGGGACATTTATTTTGTTTTGTTTGTCCATTTCTACTTGCCAAATCGCATATCGTCCGTGCTCCATAAGTCCATTATTCCTCCTGTCTGTCTGTCAACAATGTCTTCTTCCAACTACTATTCAGATACTACTGAGCAAATTTCAATAAAACAGGGTCATCACAATGATCCCTTACTATCATAGTTGGTCAAAAGTGAGAATGTGATCATTGGGTCACATGTCAATGCCTCAGTTACCTTAACATTGAAATATTTCTTCCAATAAATGTCAGGGTAGTGCCACATAGAAAATTGACACCTCATGGGTTTGTCCATTCCAATGTGTAGATAAACCATATATTGCCTTTGAGTACACTGCATCAAAAGTCTATGTCCCATTAACAAGAACAGTGCAACTTGCTTCCTCACCAGTACTTTCATCTATATCAACTCGGACATCCATCTGGCGGCAATATGGCTACATTTACACCAGGAACAGTACCCTTAAAACAAAGCAAGCCTTTCCTTTTAAAAGGAATCTTTATCGTATATCATATCAGTTAAAAGGGGGTCTTTCATGGTATAGGAAATTTGCATTGGTTTCTGCCCACGCTTGGATTTTGATGAAATTATGCACAATAATTGCCTTGGGTATAACCATTATAATTACGATGCATTCACTTTTAAATCTTATTTCTATAGTAAATTTATTGCATATTTTATGAAGTCTCTATCACAACAGAGAGTACTCTCATAAAAACTTGTCTACAGTATTCAGAGTTTCATATATCTAATGCTGCTATGTTTTATGAATTAAAGCCATAATTGATGAGTTAGTTGATACTATGAATGACCTCATATGTCTAGTAATAGTGGCTGGGCATTCCGTTTTCTTTGATGGTGTCCCCATATTTCAGCTCCTATTTTTGTATTCATTAAAATTTTATATGCATTTTTACCATGTTCCAATTTTTGTCAAGACACCATTTCAGCATAAAAACTACCCACATATCTTAGGAACATGTTGATGAATTTTGATGGAAATTGAGGACCGGTAACATTGTGTTTTAACAGACTGAATACTGATAGTCCTGATTCAGCAAAATGTGAAATTATATGATTATCATGTTTTGGTCATGCTGTGTAATAATACTTTACCATTGCTTTCAATTTGGATGGCTTTAGTATAGTATGGTTTACGTAAGTAGTTCATAGCATAATAATAAGTATTATTTCAAAACATCCATTTGGTAAATTTGCCCCCCTTTGGAACAAACTATTTAGTCTACAGAACTATACCGCAAAGGTTTTGATGACAAACGTCATCAAACGCACCCATGTAATCATGTGCACAGTTTTCTTTCTGTCTTTCTTGTCTAATTTGGTAATGGTCCTAAGGTGATGTTTGGATTTAACATTCAAATTAACAACATGCCAGTCACTTTAGATGTTGCTTCAGATTTTGTGAGATTTGTTATCCGACTCGAGATAAATGACTCTCAAGTCAAACTGCTGTTTGTTTATTTAACCCTAACTGTCCTTTTAAAAAGAAAGGTTTACTCTAGGGAAAATCAACCACACTTGAGATTACTTTTCCTGGACATTAAGTTTTCAGAATTTGTATCTGCATAGGCACTAGCCAATCTATCTTTTTGTATAGCCCCTATGAACGAAATCAAACGGCTTCCTGAAGCTGTGTTCCAAAGCCATTTGAATTTGCTTTTAGAATTCATATGGTCGTACATTTGTCAGTATTCCAAAACTTATGTGACCATGATTTTGTTGTCTATATATTTGTATAGGTCTTTCACTTCATTTACCTATCTCAGCAGCTGTTGCAGTAATTACAAAACACATTATGTAAGATATCAAGAAGCATTTAAACTGTTGATAATAATTATTCAATCTGTGAGTAGTTATCACATCAATTATAGGATTTTAAATTATTTTCAGTCAATACATTGTGATGCTTTTTTCTGTCCAAACACTGCAATGCTCTTTCTAAGCTGAGAGATACATTGCACAGAAATGTTCTGGTAATCATTAATGAACAAAAAGCAAGCAAGAACAGTGCTTAAAAAAACAGTGAACTTGCATTCAGCAGAAACATTCAAGAAGTGGTTGAAAGTTTTACAACCAGAAAAAAATACTAAAAGCTCGCTTCCGATAAATTAACCACTATATTGACAAAGTAAATAGAAAAATAAGACACTAAAGAAACGTCAACAATTACAATACCAATGCAGAAAATAGACATATTTATGTATGTGTACTATAAGGAAGGAAACTGTTTCTCTCCCTGTCTAATAGCAAAATGTCTCTAGGTCATGGAACAGCTTTGTTTACACCAAATATTCTACGCCTCATCCATCAGTGATATCTTTTGCAACAGAAACTCAGTATCAGTGACATTTCAATTTTTGGAAATACTAACCAATAATTACTGTAACTTTTTTGTTAGGATAATAATCCAGCGTTCATAAAGACAGAGTATATCTAAGGCTTAATCTGGCCATGAATTTATCAACAGAATTATTTTTACTAGTAACAACAAACCACTGACCATTGCGTCCTTGCATACCAGCTTGGTATGGAAATGAAAATAATGTATCTCCTTGCCTTACACCTATTTGAGTAGCATGACTTATGCAAAGTCATTAAATAAAGTTGGACATGTTCACAATAATTTTGCTGCTAATAAAAAAGCAATATATATTGTTAAGCCTAATTTGTTGTTTAGAATATCTTTTGATTTAGTGTTTTACTATCTACTGTTTTGGATAGATCATAGTGTATAAATGAAAGGAAAATATCAGAAATTCATGATATTTTAATAGTTTCTAAGCTAGATCAGCTCAATATGTTTTCATTTTGATTTGTATAATCTCATTTTTATTACGTAAGTGTTACGAATTGCCTTTTTGTAAGGTTCTTGAATGATTTCAATAAAATAGTAAATTTTGCAGAAACAAATTACATCCATTAAAGGTGTAAAACTAAAGTGTTACCAGTTTCGGCTTTTCATGAAATTTGGCATAGCTAAAGAAGATACATATGGCAAGTTTTCCTAGCAAAATGAAATCTTGACAAAGACTACAACATATTTATCTGAGGGATTGAATTTTGATAATTTTTTTAAAATATTGATTAAAAAATGAGATTTTTGATAATTATTTTATCAGAAAATGTAAACTTTAATTAATTCAAAAGGTTTTTTAGTATCAAAGGAATGCCTCTGGAGTTCTGCATTCAATCCAGTTCACAGATCTTGAAACTAAATAAAACATAAGATTTAAGATGCACTTATTTAGGGACAGACACCAGCTCATGGAGGGAGTCAGTTAGAGTGGCCTCCTGGGTCCTACTTTGATTTATATAATTTACTGAATGCATTTTTATAGGTTGTATATGCTGGGTTATAAATATACAAAGTTTAAAGAAAAAACATGCATGGGCACAAATGAAAGACCCCCTTTGGTTTCGTTGACCTACGCTTATTCATCGCGATTACTCCCAGTGTGCATTGAATCAAAATTACGTTACTAAACCAATGTCCTTACGGAGGGCAGGGATACTCCGCCAGTTGCCCCCTTGGCAGCTTGAAGGTTAGTCTCAATCCAAAGCGCTCATCAGAAAAGCTATTTATTTATTTGATCGTTTCTTTTTTTCAATTTATATGACTATATATATTTTGGCATGCAGGAAGAATAATGAAAAGAACAAAAGAAAGAAAAGGAAATGGAGAAGTTAGAAAGAATAAATACGAAAGAAAGAACGACGATTAGATCAAAACAGATTTCTCCCTGATCTTTTATAGACTTTGTCGCATACAATATTCAATCACGTTTTTTGATGGTAATAAGACATGAAATTAATAATTTAGGAAGTTCAGTAGTGGTACAAGAACTTGAATTAAGAAATAGATCGGCTCTAACTGTGATTTGTTGGGTAATAAATCACAGTTTGGAGGTCAGTTGTAAAGTAGACAAATCACGAGCGCGTAGTGCGCGTGATTTGTCTACTTACAACTGACCGACAAACTGTGATTTATTGCTCAACAAATCACAGACTAGAGCTGAACTATTTCGATTCTAACACGCTGAAAATCGGCAATAATGTTGTTGTTTCCTTCAAAATCTCACATCTTTTCGCCATTGTTAGAAGAAAACCCGCTAAATTTATCGACTGAAACACATTCATTTATATCCTTTTCTAACGTTTTCGATGCGAAAATATGACGTTACACCGTCTAACGTCAAGGAAATCTACTAGTGACGTCATAAATTTGCAGTTTTAATGACGTCACTCGTCACGCTCTTCCTTGTCGTGATTTGTTCTAGAATAAAACACAGTTATTTTCCATTGCCTATATAGGCGCGCTGTGTTAGAATTTGCAATAAGGTCTTTTGTGAAGTTTAGGCATAAGAGATCCGCACAGCAAACTTGGTACATCTCTCTTCAGCCAAAGGCTGCAGTTCATATGATAGGCTTTTGTACCACCAAGTTATTGCTGAAGAGTATTTACATAGTGGAGCCGTCAAACAACGTCAAATAAGCCTGCACAAGAACCTGATTTAAAATTCAGAAAATGTCCCGTTTACTTTGTACAGAAGTTACCGGTCAATAATTTTCAATATTGCTTGAAGCCAAGTTCATATTGTCCGTAGATGAGCAGTCTCGTTCACAACAGAACTATATGTACTGTCAAATTTGTCCATTTCGATACTAAATATCGGCAGCCATCTTGTCGAGCGTATCGACACAAAGAACGTAAATAAAAACGAATATAGACTTGACAAAGTGTGCAAAGTGCGTGACAAAGTGCGTAAAGCACACTACGTAAGACCTACCTGCAATCTGTTTAGATACTCAAAAATTTCTTTCTGAAAATCAAGAGTAATTTGAAAAAAATAAACCGGACACTTCGGAAAAAATAGCGTCCAGCGTTGGGAAACGTCAATGTTTTTAATGGCGTCGCATTCACCAACGTTAACGCCATCTTCACTTTGGCGCCAATCGGCGTGGGTTTTCAACGTGTAGGTAGACACTTAACGACCTGCATTATTTTCCATTTCAAACCACTTAATGATGTACAATCTGGTTTTACATTCAGAATTCTGTGTCAGGCAATCCTGAATTCTGACAGACAGTCCGAGTTTTGAGTATAATAAAAAGGTTATTGACTTTATATCGTCCATATGGCGTCCTTCTCCATATGAACTCGTGTCGAGTATTTCACAATATAAAGTCAATACCGTATATGTGCAGTCATTACAAAGATTTAAAGAGAGGTTCTGATGACATTTTACACTAAAAGTTACCTTCCTTGCTGTTTCCTTCCTTGCTGTTACCTTCCTTGCTGTTACCTTCCTTGCTGTTACCTTCCTTGCTGTTACCTTCCTTGCTGTTACCTTCCTTGCTGTTTCCTTCCTTGCTGTTACCTTCCCTGCTGGAGTCACCCAGGCTGGGTTTCAACAGAATTTTCCTGAACTTTGAAAATTAAGTACGTTCTTGACTTGATGAAAATTCAATGAAGCAATGGTTGCTTTATTCTTTCTTTCTTTCTACGTATACTGTGATCGGCCACATCTGACCATTACTCGCCGGTGTACTTTACATACACACTAGGTTTGCAGGATGAAAGCCTACGCAGTAGTCATGTAGTTGCGATAAGGGTCTTTAACCTGCACAGGGCAGGGCATGACTCTACGGCCCCCGCCCATAGGGGTTTGAAGAAATATATGGGCTGCATGATGCTTCCACGCAGAGCTGAATCCGACCCGCACACTAGTACTGGTAAACCGCTTAGAGGATCTAAGCCTGTCCAGGAACCACGGTGCGAGGCGGACCGTCCATGCTAATAAACCCTATTGGTTTCATTGGGCGACAGGGCTTAAGATGTCATTTCATCTCAATGTCGGATAAAAGTCCCACAAAATTGGAAGCAACGTCTCCAAAATGACCTTTACAGTGTTGACGGGGACGTTAAACCTCAAATCAAATAAACAAAGCAGGGCATGACTCTCCCTGCACATGGGGCCTCCAGTTACATGTAAGGACGGTGCAGGTTATGCCATTAATCCCTCCAAATTATGCCAATGGAGCGTGTTCGGATACAGAATTTTTATCGCCGTTGTCGGGGTTCGAACCCGGGACCTCTAGCATCAAAGGCAAGTGCACTTATCACTGAGCTATCACGCTCCTATCTAAATATCTAACTCTCGTCATTCAGATACATGTTTGACCCAAATTGTGCACAGAACCGTGTGTGGTGTTCTCAACATGGTGAATCAAAGGGGAATAAATTTACAAAACTGCATGGTGTACATCCTTTCATTCAGATGAGACAATAACGGTCCTCCGTACCTAATGGGTAAGAGGGCTGAACCTGTGCCCAATGATTATAAGCGCTTATTCTTAATCATAAGGTCTCTCACCGTTGTAGGCCCCCGCCTATAGGGGCTTGAAGAAATATATGGGCTGCATGATGCTTCCACGCAGAGCTGAATCCGGCCTGCACACTAGTACTGGTAAACCGCTTAGAGGATCTTAGCCTGTCCAGGAACCGCGGTGCGAGGCGGACCGTCCATGCTAATAAACCCTATTGGTTTCATTGGGCGACAGGGCTTGAGATGTCATTTCATCTCAATGTCGGGTAAAAGTCCAACAAAATTGGAAGCAACGTCTCCAAAATGACCTTTAAAGTGTTGACGGGGACGTTAAACCTCAAATCAACCAACCAACTCTCACCGTTGTGGTTCGCGTCTCGCTCGGGCCACGTGTGAGACACCAACTTCTGCAACGGTGGTTTGCTCAAGTGTTTTTTCTACAAGTACTCCGGTTTTCGCCCACCTCTGATAAACGATCGAAATGAGTGAAATGACATTAAAATGGCCGTAAAACCAAAACATGAAAGATCAAAACAAGGCAGACAAAAATCTATCTTCGGACATGTGCGGCCAGAAAGACCGAAATCAGCCAGCAGGCACATGACGTAATTGTGACGTGACATCAACGTCGGTACAACGGCATGACGTTTATGCAACGTCAAATCAACCTCGGTGCAACGTCACGATTTTGCACCGACGTTGATTTATACATTGTAAATTTTACCGCCGAGAAAGATAAATAAAAATAAGATGAAACATTGTGCTATTTTACTTATTTCTACTCAAAATATAGATTGTGGGTACGCGTTAGACCCCCCCCCCCCCACACACACACACACACACTCGATAAGGTGGTTCTAACGTGTGTGTGTGTTTGATTTGAGGTTAACCATCCCAATCAACACTGATTAGGTCATTTTGGGGATGTTGCTTCCAATTTTGTGGAACTTTTATCCGACATTGAAATGAAATGACATCTCAAGCCCTGTCGCCCAATGAAACCAATAGGGTTTAAATGCATGGACGGTCCGACTCGCACCGCTTTGCTTGGGCAGACTTAGATACTCTGAGCGGTTTACCAGTACTTGGGTGCGGTCGGCTACAGCTCTGCGTGGAAGCATCATGCAGCCGATCTATTTCTTCAAGCCCCGATGGGCGGGGGTCTAGGTTCTGACGTGTACCCACAATCTATATTTTAGAACAGAAGTAAGTAAAACAGCATTTACCCCTGTAACCCCCAATTTTACTATACTAGTGGTCTTCCTCTCCCTAGAACAAATTTAACCTCACCACGGTTTGTGTTAAGGGAGTGTGTGGTGGCCGTGAAAAGTCTCCCTGTCCTTCACCACTGTGTAGATTTATATTCTAGTCCTTTGGGACCATTGATTACATTTCGGGATAGGGTCATTGTCGAGGCCTAAATGGCCGAAACTAGCTAGTCTGGCCAGAAAAATCTTGTATACAGTTTTCAGTTCTGTCTTGTTGTCCTTTCTCTAGAACATATTCAAGTGGGTCAGAATTATATAGGCGCGTTTTCGCTCGTAGAACAGTGAAAGTCTTTGTGGATAGTGCTCATCAAAGACTGCACAGTCTGATCCGGGTGATTGCTGAACGCAATGGCTTACACCGTATATGTAGGATCTTACATGAGTGTCCATGTACTATTGAATTTATTAAATGAGTTGAGGAAAAGGAATAATATGCGAGGCAAATATGCAAATTAGTTAGATGCGCCCCGTAACGTTACATGTACGGCGGCCTTAACGACGTCGCGTTTACTAATGGCGAAATAGTGGCATTTTTATAAAACAATCGTGAATAAAATGAGTTTTAAATGTCATATGATAAACAGAATCTTGCATTCGTGCTCATGTATTATTGAACTTATTTAACTCGTTGAGGAAAAGGGACGAACTGCTCGGCAAAGCCTCGTATTTTATCCCTTTTCTTAACATCGTTTAATAAATTCAATAATATATGGACACTCATGTAAGATTCTCTCTATATTGTGAAATATTCGGCACTCCTTCATATGGCAGAGACGCATTCGCAAGCTCGTGCGTCCTTCGCCATATGAACTCGTGCCGAATATTTCACGACAATAACCTATAATTATTACACGTCGATATTTCATTCTCAAACGCGACGTCATGTGATAAATTGAATTTCGATATTAATTCACAAACATATTTTACACAAAACACATTTTACTCGATCCTAAAAGGTTTTTGATTGTTTTATACGAGTTTAACGTCCCCGGCAACACCGTATAGGTTATTTTGGAGACGTTGCTTCTTATTTTGTGGGACTTTTACCCGACATTGAGATGAAATGTCATCTCAATCCCTGCCGCCCAATGAAACCAAAAGGGTTGATAAGCATGGACGTTACGCCTCGCACCGCTTTGCCTGGGCAGGCTTAGGTCCTCTAAGCGGATTACCAGTACTCGTGTGCGGTCGGTTTCAGCTCTGCGTGGAAGCATAATGCAGCCCATATATTTCTTCAAGCCCTGTGGGCGAGGGCTAGATCCGAAAAGGGTACATACATATAAGTTGCAATTATATGCGGTGAAATGAAACATATCTACTTATTAATAAACCAAATATGCAAAATAAGCATATATACTTATTAATAAACAAAATATGCAAAATAAGCATATCTACTTATCAATAAACCAAATAGTCAAAACTAGAATCGCGCAGTCGATGGTGCACCATCGCAAATACCCGCTTTTCCTATGGACAACACACTTAGAAATGCATGTGTACACTGAATAGGACAATTGAGAAGTTACATTCACAAGCCTTTTTCTGAGAAATTTAACCTTTGACCTCACCCCATGACCCCAGGGGGTCAGATGAAAATTTCGACACCTTTATGCACATCTGCAGTCCCCAAGCAATGTATGTACCAAGTTTGGTCACTGTAGGTAAAGAAATAAAAAAGTAGTTGCATTCACAAGCCTTTTCTTAGAAATTTGACCTTTGACCTCACCCCATGACCCCAGGGGGTCATGTGAAAATTTCGACACCTTCATGCACATCTGCAGTCCCCAAGCAATGTATGCACCAAGTTTGGTCACTGTCGGTAAAGAAATAAAAAAGTAGTTCATTCACAAGCCTTTTCTTAGAAATTTGACCTTTGACCTCATCCCATGACCCCAGGGGGACAGATGAAAATTTCGACACCTTCATGCACATATGCAGTCCCCAAGCAATGTATGTACCAAGTTTGGACACGGTAGGTAAAGAAATAAAAAAGAAGTTGCATTCACAAGAAACGTGACAGACGGAAAAAAGCGGGTATAATAAGCATATCTACTTATTAATAAACCAAATATGCAAAATAAACATATCTACTTATTAATAACCAAATATGCAAAATAAACATATCTGCTTATTAATAAATCAAATATGCAAAATAAGCATATCTACTTTATAATAAACCAAATATGCAAAATAAACATATCTACTTATTAATAAACCAAATATGCAACAGAATATAAAATAATCTGTAGAATGACAGAGAAGGAAAAATGACATTTATGCAAACTATAATACAAAAACAAAACGGTTTTCGTGTTCATAAACTGTAATGATTGTTTAATAGTTTTGTTCAACACAATCAAACAATAAAAATATGTATACGATTTACAGTCAAACCAAGGAAAATTCTATATTGCTCAATAGTATCGCTTACAAATGGGGACCAGTCTTACAAAAGATAATTTTCTCCAAAGAAGGGTCGAATTCTTACCTTTAAAAGTGTTTTTGTTTGGTTGTTTATATTGGAGTTCAACGGCCCAGTCAACACTATTTAGGTCATTTTTGAGCCGGTCAGTTAACCTATCCACACTTTTCCTGGGCAGGCTTATGCATAAGCAGTTAATCAACACAGTGCACATTCTTTCGCCAAAAACTGACAACTGCCCTTCTTGAATCAGCGAAAGGGAAAGAATGACCGTAGAAAAGTTTTCATTATCAAACCCCTTGGAAGCATGCTGTCGGCAGGTATCGAACCCGCGTCTTCCTGATCACCAGTCAGAAGCGCATTCGACTGAGCTACTGAGGCCGGCCCTTTAAAAGTGGTACCAGTGATGAAGTGAACTCTACCAGGCCTTTAAGGCGTAATGTGCCTGATGTGGGTTATGTTTAAATGCATATTTTGTGACTCCTTCATTTTTTCATTTGTAATATGAAGGCATCTGCGTGCATGTGTGTGTGTGTGTGTGTGTGTGTGTGTGTGTGTGTGTGTGTGTGTGTGTGTGTGTGTGTGTGTGTGTGCGTGTGTGTGTGTGTGTGTGTGTTCTTGCGTAAATAACTATAAAAGTCATGCAACAAAAGCTTACAAAGACGAACGAAAAGTTAGGCCTTAAGGCACATCTAGCAAATTACGGTTGGTGTAGACAACTGGATCTTTGGCCACCAATATGATAACATACCCATGTGACAGGGTGAATAACATACCCATGTGATAAGATGAATAACATACCATGTGACAAGGTGAATAACATACACATGTGACAAGGTGAATAACATACACATGTGACAATGTGAATAACATACACATGTGACAAGGTGAATAACATACCCATGTGGCAAAATAAATAACATATCCATGTGGCAAGGTGAATAAAGAACCCATGTGACAAGGTGAATCACGTACCCATGCGACAAGATGAATAACATATCCATGTCACAAGATGAATAACATACCCTTGTGGTATTGTGAATAACATACCCATGTGGCATGGTGCATAACATACTCATGTGACAAGATGATTAACATAACCATGTGGCATGGTGAATAATATACCCATGTGACAAGACGAATGCCACACCCATGTGACAAGATGAATAACATACCCATGTGACAAGATGAATAACATACCAATGTGGCAAAGTGAATAACATACTCAGTTGACAATGTGAATAACATACACATGTGACAACGTGAATAATGTATCCATGTGACAAGATGAATAACATACCAATGTGACAAGATGAATAACATACCCTTGTGATATTGTGAATAACATACCCACGTGGCAAGGTGAATAGGACACTCATGTGACAAGATGAAACATACCCATGTGATATGGTGAATAAATATACCCATGTGACAAGAGGGATGACACATCCATGTGACAAGGTGAATAACATACTCATGTGGCAATGTGTATAGCATACCCACGTGAAAAGATGAATAAAATACCCATGTTACAAGATCAATAACATGCACATGTAAAAAGGGGAAATCTTTCATGGCTCACGCATGACACACCCATGTGACAAGGTGAATAACATACTCATGTGGCAATGTGTCTAGCATACCCATGTGACAAGATTAATAACATACCAAAGTGACGAGAGGAATAACATACCAATGTGAAAAGGAGAATAACATACCCATGTGACAAGGTGAATAGCATACCAATGTGACAAGATGAATAACATACCAATGTGACAAGGTGAATAAGGTACCCATGTGACAAGATGAATAACATTACCATGTGGCAAGGTGAATAACATACCAATGTGACAAGATGAATAACATACCCATGTGACAAGGTGAATAACATACCCATGTGACAAGATGAATAACATACCAATGTGGCAAAGTGAATAACATACTCATATGACAATGTGAATAACACGCACATGTGAGAAGGTAAATAATGTACCCATGTGACAAGATGAACAACATACCCACGTGGCAAGGGGAATCACATACTCATGCGACAAGATGAATAACATACCCATGTGACATGGTGAATAAATATACCCATGTGACAAGATGAATAACATACCCATGTGACAAGGTGAATAACATATCCATGTGATAAGATGAATAACATACCCATGTGACATGGTGAATAACATACCCATGTGATAAGATGAATAACATACCATGTGACAAGTTAAATAACATACACATGTGACAAGATGAATAACATACACATGTGACAATGTGAAAAACATACCCATGTGATAAGATGAATAACATACCATGTGACAAGGTGAATAACATACACATGCGACAAGGTAAATAACATACCCATGTGGCAAAATAAATAACATATCCATGTGGCAAGGTGAATAAAGTACCCATGTGACAAGGTGAAGAACATACCAATGCGACAAGATAAATAACATACCAATTTGGCAAAGTGAATAACATACTCGTGTGACAATGTGAATAACATGCACATGTGACAAGGTAAATAATGTACCCATGTTATAAGATGAATAACATACCCACGTGGCAAGGTGAATCACATACTCATGTGACAAGATGAATAACATACCCATGTGACATGGTGAATAACATACCAATGTGGCAAAGTGAATAACATACTCATTTGACAATGTGAATAACATACACATGTGACAAGGTCAATAATGTACCCGTGTGACAAGATGAATAACATACCCACGTGGCAAAGTGAATGACATACTCATGTGACAAGATGAATAACATACCCATGTGACATGGTGAATAAATATATCCATGTGATAAGAGGAATGACACACCCATGTGACAAGGTGAATAACATACTCATGTGGCAATGTGTATAGCATACCCATGTGAAAAGATGAATAAAATACACATGTGACAAGATGAATAACATGCACATGTAAAAAGCGGAATTCTTTCATGGCTCACCCATGACACACCCATGTGACAAGGTGAATAACATACACGTGTGGAAATGTGTATATTATACCCATGTGATAAGATGAATAACATACCAAAGTGACGAGAGGAATAACATACCCATGTGAAAAGGAGAATAACATACCCATATGACAAGGTGAATAACATACCAATGTGACAAGTTGAATAACATACCAATGTGACAAGGTGAATAACGTACCCATGTGACAAGATGAATAACATACCCATGTGGCAAGGTGAATAACATACCAATGTGACAAGATGAATAACATACCCTGTCACAAGGTGAATAACATACCCAAGTGACAAGATGAATAACATACTAATGTGGCAAAGTGAATAACATACTCATGTGACAATGTGAATAACATACACATGTGACTAGGTGAATAATGTACCCATGAGACAAGATGAATAACATACCCACGTGGCAAGGTGAATAACATACTCATGTGACAAGATGAATAACATACCCATGTGACAAGGTGAATAACATTCTCATGTGGCAATGTGTATAGCATACCCATATGACAAGATGAATAACATACCAAAGTGACGAGAGGAATAACATACCCATGTGACAAGGTGAATAACACACCCATGTGACAAGGTATAAACAACATACAAATGTGACAAGATGAATAACATACCAATGTGACAAGGTTAATAACGTACCCATGTACAAGATGAATAACATACCCATCTGGCAAGGTGAATAACATACCAATGTGACAAGATGAATAACATACCCATGTGACAAGGTGAATAACATGCCCATGTGACAAGATGAATAACATGCACATGTAAAAAGGGAAATTCTTTCATGGTTCATAAAATGAAATTTTATGATGTACGATTGTGATATTTTTCTGGTATCTGATTCAAACATACATTGTGGGTTCTCCTTAGAACAGCCTCATTGAGGGCACTTCCCCATCGATGTTCCAAGGCTTGAAGTCCAGTTTTGTAGAATTCAGGATCTTTAGAGTCAGTCCACACTGCAACCGCTGTCTTAAGCTCCCCATCACGTCCACGCAATTCTTTCTTGAAGTTCGGAAACAAAGTAATCACTGGGTGCCGGATCAGGAGAATATGGTGAATGGGGTAAGGGTTTGAACCCGTTCCGCTTCATTGCATCCACAGGAACTTTGCAAGCATGAACTCTAGCATTCTCATGTTGCAACAGAACACCTTTTGTATTTTTCCACGCATTTTCTGTACTAAAGCTTCACGTAATTGGTCCAAAATATTAGCATTATAGTCCCCATAAATAGTCTGGCCACGAGGTAAATAGTCCAAAGGTACACATAACCCCCTTGCTATCCCTAAAGACAGTTGCCATGACCTTGCCAACTGAAGGCCGAGTCTTGAATTTCTTTGGACGCAGTGAACCGTGACAAGTCCATTTTTACTCTGCTGTTTAGCATCAGGATCAGAATTATGGATCCAAGTTTCGTCCCCGGTAACAATACTTTCAAGAAAGTCTTCTGGATCAGATTCAGAAAGTTCCAAAAGTGACTTAGACATGGACACTCGAGCAGCGCATTTTTCTTTACTAAGGCATTTTGGCACCCAACCCGCTGAAAGCTTCCTCATGCACAGCCGTTCATGTAAAATGGTGAAAAGGCTTCCCTCAGAAATCTCCAATCTTCTAGCCATTTCTGAAACGTTCATTCGCTTGTCCTGCTTTACTGGTTCTCTTAGATTTTCACTAGTGTCGTCATCAGTAGCCACGACGCTGTTCGTCTTCTAACGTTACCCGACCACGTTTAAAATCAGCTACCTGAATACGGAGAAGCCATTTCTGAAACTTTCATTCGCCTGCCCTGCTTTACTGGTTCTCATAGATTTTCACTAGTGTCGTCATCAGAAGCCACGACGGTGTTCGTCTTCCAACGTTACACAGGCACGTTTTAAATCAGCCACCCAGTTTTTAACAGTTGAATACGAAGGATAAGCCATTCCGTAAACTTCACGCAATACCTCATAAATTGCCTTCTTTTTTTCAAAAACAGGTATCAAATCACTGCTCTGTAGTCAATTTGTGAAGAAAGTTCACTGCCATGTTAGACTACAAATACTAGACTGACCAATTTTGTGTAACCATACATAAGACATTGATGTATAATATGTGAAAAGCGTGCACCTCTGCCACGGGTCAGTAAGTGGGTTAGGCAAGTTAAATATTGAATGACCCTCGCATCTCTATATCTTGAATATTGTTTGTTTGTATTGGAGTTTAACGGTTCAGTCAACACTATTTAGGTCATTTTTGAGCCGGTCAGTTTACCTATCAATACTTTCCTGGGCAGGCTTATACGTAAGCGGTTAACCAGTACAGTGCACATTCTTTCGCCAGAAACTGACAACTGCCCTTCTTGAATCAACGGAAGGGAGAGAATGACCGTAGAAAAGATTTCATGATCAATCTCCACGAAAGAATGTTGCCGACCTCGGCGGGAGTCGAGCCCGCGTCCTCCTGATCAC
Source organism: Lucinisca nassula (assembly GCA_963580285.1). Taxonomy (NCBI): domain Eukaryota; kingdom Metazoa; phylum Mollusca; class Bivalvia; order Lucinida; family Lucinidae; genus Lucinisca; species Lucinisca nassula. The sequence goes on from OY757018.1 coordinate 29,400,295, forward strand.
CAGTCAGACGCGCATCCAACTGAGCCAACGAGGCCGGTCATCTTGAATATCAAGACCCCTGTTACTCTGTGTAGCCGAGTCTTACATACATGCACCTGGTCGCAAAACCCCGGGCACAGGTTTTCCTGCGATACGTCTCATATTAGGCACACTTGTAAACTCATTCAATCAAAGCAGAGAGAGTTGATGGGGCAATAACTTGTGATCAATGGATAGGGTTAGGCAATTTTAGCGTCTGGTTGGTATTATAAATCAGACTCATAAAGAATATATTTTTGAATAAATCCAATAAACATAGCTGTTTGAAGCTATTCTGGGCCAGAGGTCCTGTTAACGCAACAAACCCCATGTTGAAATTCTTTTGAAACATGTGTTTTGATATTTGAATATCAAACATGGACCTTGCTTTGTTTTACACGCTAGAGCGATGTAACGTTGTCCTAGTCAACGTAGCATTTTATGAGTTATCGTTTTAACAAAGTTTTGAACTAGCCTCCATGCCCTTTTAGTATATCGGTCGCATCTGAAGTGGTGATATGGAGTTGTGGGGCGTTTTCGTCACAATTTGCTGTTGGAAATACAAGAATGACGACCATGTATGTTTATTTAATTGCAATAACATTTGTCTGGTCCCTCGAAGATATTCAGACAGCTTCTTTGGAATCCTGCAAATGCTATTCATGAAAAACTATGGATTATCCCTTTAATTGTCCAAATGGGTTTGAGGCTTATGAGGCCTACTTTGGCGAAACTAGCTAATTTGGTCTAGAAAATTTGACCACTCGATGGGGAATTTCATTTTTTCCAGAGCATAAACCTTTACAGAAGACATATACATGTACTACGCCTGATATAAAGGGACTGTTTGTTCACCGATTGTTTTTTTCACTGTTGTTCTTGTTTCTTTTAATTATTTTAAATTTTCAAAAACAAAAAATGTTTATATTTCTTAATCTTTACTGGCAAGTACTCAAGCTGAATAAATTTATATTGGTGTGTAATGACCAAGTCAACACTTTCTAGGTCATTTTTGAGCTGGTCAGTTTACCTAGCCACACTTCTCCAACGTAAACGGTAAACCAATACAGTGCACATTCTTTCACCGGCCTCGGTAGCTCAGTCGGATGCGCGTCTGACTGGTGATCAGGAAGACGCGGTTTCGATACCTGCCGGGGTCGGCAACATTCTTTCGTGGAGATTGATCATGAAATACTTTCTACGGTCATTCTTTCCCTTCCGCTGATTCAAGAAGGGCAGTTGTCAGTCTCTGGCGAAAGAATGTACACTGTACTGGTTAACAGCTTTCGTATAAGTCTGTCCAGGAAAAGTGTTGATAGGTAAACTGAGCGACTCAAAAATGACCTAAAAAGTGTTGACTAGGCCTTTAACTCCAATGCAAACAACCAAGCTCCCCTTCGTGAATCAGCGAAAGGGAGATAATCACCGTGGGAAAGGTTTATGATCAATCTCCAAGAAACATGTTGCCAACCCCGGCTGGTATCGAACCCGCATCCTCCTGATCATTAATCAGTCGCGCATCCGACTGAGCTACCGAGGCCGTTCACATGCCAAGGGGGCCAACATTTAACCATTAGGTCTCTGAAAACAAAATTACTTCCTTGTTTTTGATATGAACACCCTATTAACCCATGTATGCCTAACAGCCTTTTGTGGGGACATTTGCAAACATTGCAAACCAAGATCACACACCGCAACACCTGACGTCTCATCTGTTTCGAAACTGTTTGCTGAAAGTAAATACAATTTTTGCAAAATTTAATGCTAACAATACAAACCTGGCTCCCCTAAAATTGGACATGGACCACTCCAAACTTCTTAACTGGGAGATATCAATTGTCTTATATGGGTTAATGACACAAAGATTCCATAATCGACCCACTCTGCGCACTTTTAACCCATTTTGTACTGAATGGAAGTCCATTTCAAAATTTAGGGATGTCTGGTTGTGGCTTCTTTAAAATTTATCTGGAAAATACGCTTGGACCTTTTGCAAACATGCAGTGTATGCCCTAATGAGACACAGCGTTCTGCGGTATCTGATCTGGGCCTGCGCTGTTTTCCAGTTGCCAGTTTTGGGATTTCCATATGCGCCCAGCCAAGAATCAGATCAGCCTGCGGATCCATATAGTCTCACAAGACATGAAGGAGCATTAGGCCCTTCGACAACCTCAGAGCGCACAACGATGACTCTGATCAGACTGCGCGGACACGCAGGCTGATCCGAGTCTTCGCTGGGCGCACATGTAAATTGTAGGAAATGCTGTGCCGGCTCAAATATATACTTAGTCAAAAAAGTAACTATACCAACTTTCGGGTGAATCTCACCAGATATCTGGCAGCTATTGAGCTAAATTTGGCTGTAGACATATAAATCGGACGTTTAGCTAGAGAATGCTCAAACTTGCATTTGTCCATACCTTTCTGCTCCAGAGTTGTCTTCCTATATGTGCCTAGAACGATTTTGGTAGAAAATCGACATTGCGCATGCGCAGAAAGTTCTTTTTTGTCTAAGATGGAAGACAATATTCTCTGAACATCGGATAACACTTTACTTTTACAATATCTCATGATCTCGCATTATAAGCGAGGTTTTAATTTATGAAATTCTCAAATTACATGTATCTCCCTTGCAATTAAAAATATAACAATTTTCGAACTGCTGTAATTTTTATTACTGTCAATCATTTTTTGCCATTTTTTAAAAAAAACGCTTTGTGTCCACCATTGCTGTTCATAATGATGGTAAAAAATACAGAAAATTCATGTAGCATGTAGCACTATCGATTGCGATTTTCTATGGAGTTCCCATTGAAAGCAGCATTTGCACACAACTTCTAAGAATTGGAGGTCAATATGTGATAGCCTGTTTCTCGTAGCTGATGCAACTAAAGTTCGAAATCTTTTGTGAATAGACGCAAATGGTATCTAAAGAAATGTCACATGTATCAAATTTCAGAAATGTAGGGTACAGGGAAATTTTGTGATGCTAAATCATAGCATGTTTTAATGATTTTTATCTGCGAAAATGACACAGTGACCCCTTGTGTGTTAAAAGCAATAGTCTACGATAATGTGTTTACGAAAACAAAAACGAATGATGCTTTTGCACGGAAAAATGAGTCTTCTTATCAAAACATAACAAACTTTGTGTAGTTTTTATCTGTAGTAGCTATAGTAACAGGAGCAAGTTTAGGTATAGGAACTTTTTTGACTGAGTATAGTTAAGGTTTTACTAATCATAACAGGGATGACGCTAAACGGGAAGATTTTGCTCCAGACTTTTGCTGCATTTAAAGTGAATGATATAATTACTAAATAAAATATAATTACTTCATTTGCAAGACAAAGTTACTGTAATGAATAATCTCTGACTATTATTACCAATTGAAATCTGCTAAGGTAGTTAAATCAACATTTAATGGTTTCACTGAAGCCTTCTGGCAGCGGCCATATTTCCCCAAGGTAATCCAAATGTTTCCCAGGGTTCAACATGCTTGCTAAAATCCTGATCTCATGGAGACTGTTGAAGCTCCATGTCTCTCTATGCAGCTATTAAAAAAGTAATTAGGCTCTCTAATCAGGTTGCATTCTCAAAAATCCTTAAATAGGCTGTCAGTTCAGGATCTAACAATCTCCAAAATGCCCTAAACAGTGGTGATGGGGATGTTAAACACGAATTCAAACAAACAAAACCTATTCTACCTTACATTTCCTACAAAACAATTGTTTTCTGTAATCCTTGTCTGATCTACAGTTTATCACTTTGTAGTCCAGACCTTGTATCCTGTACACTGTTTGCATAAAATCCAGGCCTTTATCCAAAAATGAAAACATAAAAGGAATCGCCTCATTGAGTACCCACAATCTATGCTTCAATCTAAATTAACCCATTTAGTACCAGAAAACCCAAAAGAGGTACCCTGGCAAATAGTGCAGGCCCAGATCAGACGCCACAGAACACGGCATCTGATCAGGGCTTACACTGTTTGCAAAATGTTCAGCCATTTTCCTAATAATTTTTTAGGAAAACACAACCTGACAGCCCTAAATTTTGAAATGGTCTCCTGGTATATATAAGGAGGAAGATTCCATATTGTACAAAAAGGGTAAAGAAAAATATCACAAAATACCATGTGAAATGCCATGAAATATTACCTAAAATTGTCAAGGCGTGTTAACGTAATGATTGGTTAAATGATACTGATAGGCATTAGTTAATGAAGATATGAAAAGAAACAAGTAATCAACAAATTTTCAAGTCCACTTGAAAACAGCTATCTTCAAAATGTTTGGCACAAATGTTATGCGTTGCAGAAACAAATGTCTTGATGTTAGGATTCTCTGTTCCAAGATTATGAATCCATTTTTTTTTTACATAACTCTCTATTTTTCTAAGGGTCAGGGATAGCAAAACCGCTAATTCTTTGTCCAGTATTTGGCCTAACAAGAAGGCATTTTTATAATTTTAAAGTTCACTTTCTCCTCTTAAATCCTCAGCTACTAAAGTTAGCTGTCAGAACTTGAACTGAACAGTTTTCTTGAGGTCACTGCAGGAGATATAGTCTGTAAAAATGTCTGAGACCCTATAAACAACTTTAATGAGCCATTACAATTAATTAGAGCAACAGTTTTGGAGAGGAATATGATTTTATCATTCTTATATGGTGTTATTGTAAAATGGACCTGAGAAAAAAATGGCGGTCATTCACTTTAAGGAAATACAGTAAAATTCCTATATTAAGACCACATTGACGACCACATTTGAACATTCCCAAAGGTGGTCTCTGACCAGAGGACACTATATGTAAGGAAATACAGTAAAAATCCTATATTAAGACCACATTTACGACCACCTTTGAACAGTCCCAAAGGTGGTCTCTGACCAGAGCAAACTGTATTTAAGGAAATACAGTAAAATTCCTATATTAAGACCACATTTACGACCACATTTGAACAGTCCCAAAGGTGGTATCTGACCAGAGCACACTGTATTTAAGGAAATACAGTAAAATTCCTATATTAAGACCACATTTACGACCACTTTTGAACAGTCCCAAAGGTGGTCTCTGACCAGAGGACACTGTATTTTAGGAAATACAGTAAAAGTCCTAAATTAAGACCACATTTACGACCACTTTTGAACAGTCCCAAAGGAGGTCTCTGACCAGAAGACACTGTATGCAGAAAACACAAAGAAAGAATAGGTACAACCTAGTAAAACCGCTTGTTAAAGGAGAATGTGTGTGTTAATTGCGGAAATCTTCTGTAATTCGATCCTTCCTTTAGGGCAACTGTTTTCTTTATGACTGGCCTCCCTTTTGAGATTGGCTGAGATCAGATGCCAAGACATTAACTCCCTTGTTAACTTATCATGAGAGAAGGGTTTGTATCACATAGAAGACCAGGGAACCCTCGTGTGAGCATGCGCATGAGTCGCCCATGCGCATAAGTCGCACAGTCTCAATAGAACCTTAGCTGCTCGCTGACAAGTAGCAGAACATCAGGCGGACAAGTTCGTGTAATGAGCACAACTCTAAACCCCACTTTATACAGAGAGAAATGGGGTTTCATGGGGGCTCTCAGACATATGTTGTGGGTACTCGTTAGAACCGCATTAATGATCGAGGCGGTTCTAACGAGCACCAACAACATATGTTTTGAGTGTGGATAAGAAAAATATGACAAATTTTCATCAGAAAAATAAACGTTTTCGAAATACGAAAGAATGAACTATGTCAGACAATACCTTGATGTAATCTAATGCGAGAAGTCATGTATCTATCCTTAAAAGGCAATGGAGACAAAAAAAAAACCTTTTCTGATGGGCCGGCCGAAAATTAATTAGTCAAATACATGTATATCAGGTGTATCCTTAATCTTAAATATTTTCCTGTTTTATGAACAGTCGAAGATTGTTAGATTACGTTATAAAATGTATCAAGATTTCATAAGCCTTGTAACATACAAACAGAACCTTTAAACTGCAATTTTATATGCTTTTCTTACACAATTGAAATGTTCTTTGTTACAAAATTGACAAGATGCCAAAGTTATTTTTATGTATTCAAACTGCCGAATTTAAGTCAAAGCCAAGCAGCCGGGCCAGAAATTATCACTTTTATTAATTTGTTAATTTCATTTTCTTTATACATGCATCTTTTTATTGATAAATTCTGTTTTTCGTCATCAAAACACGTTGTTTTACATATCAAATTTGTGACAAAATTTATAAACACTGTATATCACAAATAAATTTTAAAACATAAAATTGCCGATCCCTGGCTCAAAATTGTATTTTAAATCATTGCTTTACAAGATTTTACAGTAGTTGTTAGTATGCACAATTTTACAAACAATAGCGAATAGTATATGGGCCCCTCCAGACGAAAGTGGAATTTCGAGCTTGTGTCCGCAGCAAGTCAATAGAATACACACTTCACTTTTTGCAGGAATACGTTCTGGGTCAATGGCGATTGTTTAGGGTTTAACGACACGTACATGTAATCCCTTGTGGGTCCTTTTGTGTCGTCTCCCAGAGAAAGGGAGAAAGACAATTAGTGGACGAAATAGTAGATGTGATGAAGTAGACGGGACAGGAGAGAAAGAGGAAAATGAATGGAAGTTTATAGAAGAAGAAGAAGGAATTACAACATCCCCTCTACCCTTACCTGCTGCAGGGACACCAGAACTTGCCCAACTGGTAGTCAACATTAATTGGACGCCCCAGTCCATTTCAAAATTCAGGGGATACATGCTTTGTTTTCTTCAAATTTATTTGGCAAATGGCTGAACGAGTAATTGGCGAACAGTGTAGGTCCTGATCAGACGCCGCGTTCTGCGGCGTCTGATCTGGGGCTCCACTGTTTGGCAAACAAGTAATTGGCGAACAGTGTAGGTCCTGATCAGACGCCGCGTTCTGCGGCCGCTGATCTGGGCCTCCACTGTTAGCCAAACAAGTAATTGGCGAACAGTGTAGGTCCTGATCAGACGCCGCGTTCTGCGGCGTCTGATCTGGGGCTCCACTGTTTGGCAAACAAGTAATTGGCGAACTCGTTTTGGGGTTTCCAGTATAAAATGGGTTAATGGAGACATAGCTTATTTCGTTTATCCCCTAAGATCCTGTATTCTACGCAAACGGTGTAGACCATGATCAGACGCCGTTTTCTGTGACGTCTACACTGTTTGCCAGTGTCCAAACACATGCGCCAAGTCTGACATTTTGGAGGACGGTAGCGTAAAGATTTTAACGGTAGTTCTTGGTGGTGACTTCCAGAAGTTTGTTCTACAAACCGGAATCCTAGCATTAGATGAAACCTAAAATAAAAAGAAACGCAAGCCAGGAAATATTGGTTGTGGTGCATGGATAAAAAGAAATAATGCATCTTCGTGGTGCATGGTTAGGCCTGTCGCCTTAGGCTTTGGGGTCGAATTTTTACTCCCCTATACAACCACCTCTTCAACCATATAGCGTACTTAAATAGGTATTTTTCCAACACTTTTGACCCAAATCACTTGCCACAGAATGCGACGTATAGGACCCTGTTCCAAAAGAGAACAATCCTTGTTGTTGTTGTTTCCAGTTTCCCCGTGTCACGCACGGGTCGTCAGCTGGTGGGGTCCCAGGGAACGAATCCATTCTGGCACTACAGAACAATCCTTAGGCTTTGGGGTCGAATTTGTACTCCACCACATTATCACATTTTTTATACCACATAGCGTACTTAGAGCTGTTTAGCAAACACGTTTGACCCAGATCACTTGCCACAGAACTTGAGCGACGTATGACGCTGGTCTAGACTGTTTGCAAGAGGTCTGCAAAATATCCAATAAATATATGATTGATTGATCGGTTGATTGATTGATTGAGTGAATGGACATCAATCCAGTCAGTCAGACATCCATCAGCACAGGACATAGACGTTTCATCAGAAAACCTAAAAGAGCCCTCGTGGTGGTCTAAATCCACTTTCACTATAATAAGCAAACTTCGGTGCTTAACCCATTGCATGAGGGGAACCCCTAAAGGGGTACCTTCGCAAACAGTGCAGGCCCAGACGTCTGCTTAACCCACTGCGTGCGGGGAAACCCCTAAAGGGGTAGCTTGGCAAACAGTGCACGCTCAGATCAGACGCCGTAGATCTATTCCGTCAAAAATTAAATAAATATTATAATATTCCGTCAAAAATTGAATAAAAACAAGAAAATAGGCCTAGCACCCCTTAAATGACAAATGGACTTGTCCAACATATAGTAATGGAATGGAAGCAATGGAAGATAAGTTTCACTAATATAACGTCAATGTACTGTGGTTTGCGTTTACAAGGCTGTTCTAGGGACTATAATCTGAAACATTCTGTGGTTCGAGTTTACAAGGCTGTTGTAGGGACTATAATCTGAAACATTCTGTGGTTTGAGTTTACAAGGCTGTTGTAGGGACTATAATCTGAAACATTCTGTGGTTTGAGTTTACAAAGCTGTTCTAGGGACTATAATCTGAAACATTCTGTGGTTTGCGTTTACAAAGCTGTTCTAGGGACTATAATCTGAAACATTCTGTGGTTTGAGTTTACAAAACTGTTCTAGGGACTTTCATCTGAAACATTCTGTGGTTTGAGTTTACAAGGCTGTTCTAGGGACTATAATCTGAAACATTCTGTGGTTTGCGTTTACAAGGCTGTTCTAGGGACTACAATCTGAAACATTCTGTGGTTTGAGTTTACAAGGCTGTTCTAGGGACTATAATCTGAAACATTCTGTGGTTTGCGTTTACAAGGCTGTTCTAGGGACTATAATCTGAAACATTCTGTGGTTTGAGTTTACAAGGCTGTTCTAGGGACTATAATCTGAAACATTCTGTGGTTTGAGTTTACAAGGCTGTTCTAGGGACTACAATCTGAAACATTCACGAGAAGAAGAAAAGTGAAAGGAATTTTAATGTTACTGTTTTATTTTTCAGGTATACATTCGACTCTTCTGCTTTGACACTGACAGTTTATGGCGATCTTCCTATAATCTGTAAGGGACAAGAAATAAACATTTTGAAATACATGGTTGTCTAGCTGACTACGGTTCCTTCTCTTTCCTATGCAGGCGTCACACTGTCCCGAAAATGACACCAGGTGGCCATACGAATATGGAATTTTGAAATTCGCGCGAAGATCTCGCCGAACATGGTCAACAGTCAATCTCTAGCCGAAGCAAGTACGATGCTTGCAGAAGGTCACACGATGGCATCCGAACCACACACGAAGGCAACACGAAGATGTTTTTTTTGTTATTACGAAGTTTACCCGCAGGCCAAACGAAGGCCACACGACGGCTTCACGACGTCGAATCGCGAGTACGATGCGTTCGAACTAGGTCCTGAAGACGTTACGTGACCTCCCGATGTTATAAAACCTTCGGCCGACCGTTTGAAATTCTTTTGATGATCGGAGAGTACACAGTACATTTCAACTCTCTTAAATTTCATTCAACTTAAAACCAATTTAAAATGCCACCCAAAGAGAAGACCACTTTTTTTAGACAGACTTGGTTTATAGGACAATAAGATCTGCTCATCTTGTTCTCTAAGGTGCATCAAAAGAAGCAATGCTGCTGCCTTCTTCTTCCTGGTTGTCGCATCATCAAAGTATGCCATTCTGCAGGAACGGAATTGTGAATAATTATGACTGAAGCTTTAGGAGTTACACAAGCCTATGCTCTGCAGAGTTGCTCATCAGGACTGACTGAGGAAGATTGTCTTGATAGATTTTGTAAGGTAACCGGGCGCTAAAAGCACATAGGGGCTACCCCCATCTCGCTAAATGGGATTAGTTTATGAACTGCTCTTCCCAGGGCCTCCAATGTGCTGGCACTTGTCAATTCGACAGGTGTCAGCTGACCAATGGGAATATACTGAACTCTTAATCGGAGGAAGGCACAAATCGCACCCAAGGTACAGCGTTTGTCCTAAGAAACACAGTTCTATAGCGATTTTAGAATTTTGAGTGCAGGAATCAGACCAAAGACGGGCTCTAGTATGTGATGACGTGTTGCCATTTTCGACTGCCAAATGTGTCAGAGCACAGCCCTGTTTTCGAATGTCTGGCCGAGGAAAAAAGCTAACATACATTATCAGTTCTGGCTTCCATTATTCTCTGCCTCCACCCCTGACATGGCAAAGAAAACGCCTTCGACTGAGGAAGATGCTCTGAGGTTGGCCTTTTATCTACGTTATGCGGGCGTCACACTGTCCCGAAAATGACACCAGGTGGCCATACGAATATGGAATTTTGAATTTCGCGCGAAGATCTCTCCGAACATGGTCAACAGCCAATCTCTAGCCGAAGCAAGTACGATGCATACAGAAGGTCACACGATGGCATCCGAACCACACTCGAAGGCAACACGAAGATGTGTTTTTTTTAGTACGAAGTTTACCCGCAGGCCAAACGAAGGCCACACGACGGCTTCACGACGTCGTATTGAGAGTACGATGCGTTCGAACTAGGTCACGAAGACGACACGTGACCTCTCGATGTTATAAAACCTTCGGCCGACCGTTTGAAATTCATTTGATGATCGGAGAGTACACAGTACATTTCAACTCTATTAAATTTGATTCAACTTAAAACCAATTTAAAATGCTACCCAAAGAGAAGACCACTTTTTCAGAGAGACTTGGTTTATAGGAAAATAAGATCTGCTCATCTTGTTCTCTAAGGTGCATCAAAAGAAGCAAAGCTGCTGCCTCCTTTTTCCTGGTTGCCTCATCATCAAAGTATGTTATTCAGCAGGAACGGAATTGTGAATAATTATGACTGATGCTTTGGGAGTTACACAAGCATATGCTCTGCAGAGTTGCTCATCAGTAATGACGGAGGATGATGCTCTGAGGTTGGCCTTTTATATGTCTACGTTACCATGACACATGGGTATCGCTTGAGGTACTCAAATTCAGCTGTCTTCGTCGACACCGTGATCCAATCTCAATGACATCGTACTATAATACGATGTCTACACGACGTCATTGCGAGGGTTTCACGTAGTCGTATTGCCTTCCTAAGACAATCGGACGACTTCTTGTTTCCCTCGTATTATCTTCGTGAGGCGTAAAATGCCCGAGAGCACCGATGATCACACGAAGAAAAGACGAAGATGACACGATTTGACAAGATGCCCCCACGATGGCCTTACGAAGGGCAAGATGGACAAACGAATTCAACACGAAAATGAACCTTCGCAAGGCCTTCTTGCAATTTTTTGGCATGCCAAAGATTTTGCCGCCGCTCACGAAGTTGCTGCCGGAGCCTCAGAAAATCCACCGGCGATCATGCGATGGCTTAAGATGTCCTCACGAATGGCCCGATGTTTTCACGATCAGTGCCGAATTTGAACATTTCCTTTATCGTGTTTCCATCTGGTGTCAATTTCGGAACAGTGTGACGCCTGCATTACAATGACACATGGGTATTGCTTGAGGTACTCAAATCCAGCTGTCTTCATCGACACCGTGGTCCAATCTCAACGTCATCGTACTATAATACGATGGCTACACGACGCCATTGCGAGGGTTTCACGTAGTCGTATTGCCTTCCTAAGACAATCGGACGACTTCTTGTTTCCCTCGTATTATCTTCGTGAGGCGTAAAATGCCCGAGACCACCGATGATCACACGAAGAAAAGACGAAGATGACACGATTTGACAAGATGCACTCACGATGGCCTTAGGAAGGGCAAGATGGACAAACGAATTCAACACGAAAATGAACCTTCGCAAGGTCTTCCGGCAATTTTTTGGCATGCCAAAGATTTTGCCGCCGCTCACGAAGTTGCTGCCGGAGCCTCAGAAAATCCACCGGCGATCATACGATGGCTTAAGATGTCCTCACGAATGGCCCGATGTTTTCACGATCAGAGCCAAATTAGAACATTTCCTTTATCGTGTTTCCATCTGGTGTCAATTTGGGGACAGTGTGACGCCTGCATTAGAATGAAACTCAGCCATATCGGCCTAGCGTCCCAGGACATGAAAACTGGCAAACGTGTAGACACAGATCAGCCGCCAGAGACATAGACGGCGTCATGACGTAACGTACCAGTTATCATTTATTAGGACACATTTTGGGTCGATAGTTTATCAATCGACCCAAAGTTATCAGGACAAACCCTCTATCAGTACTGGAGTCCATCTGGCCCCCGCCCATTGAGGCTTGAAGAAATAGATGGGGCTGCATAATGTTTCCACGCAGAGCTGTCACCGATCGCACGCGATACTGGTACATTTGTAAATTGCTTTGAGGTACTAAACCTGCCCAGGAAAAGTGGTGCGAATCGGACCACACATGCATATAAACCCTGTTGGTTTCATTGGGTGCAGGGTTTGACTTGTCATTTCATCTCAATGTCGGGCAAAAGTCCAACAAAATGGAAGCAACGTCTCCATAATGACCTATACAGCGTTGAAGGGGACGTAAAAGTTGAAGGGGACGTTAAACCCCAAATCAAACAAACAAAGTGCTGGAGTCCATGTGACTATCACTGTTTTGTGGGAAAGCCTTGTAGAATTTCAGCGTGGGAATCATGGGTAGGGCTAGGCAACCAGTGCAGACCCAGATCAGACGTCGCAGTACCCTGTTTGCTGACAGTACAGGAATTTAAGGGTCAGACACTGAAAAACGCAGCGTCTGATCAGGGTATGCACGGTTTGCTTACAGTACAGGAATTTAAGGGTCAGACGCCGAAAAACGCAGCGTCTGATCAGGGTCTACACTGTTTGCTAAAAGTACAGGAATTTTAGGGTCAGACGCCGAAAAATGCAGTGTCTGATCAGGGTCTGCAATATAATGGTCAGACGCCGAAAAGTGTCTGATCTGGGTCTACACGGTTTGCTTACAGTACAGGAATTTAAGGGTCAGACGCCGAAAACCGCAGGATCTGATCAGGGTATACACAATTTGCTTACAGTACAGGAATTTAAGGGTCAGACGCCGAAAAACTCAGAGTCTGATCAGGATCTACACTGTTAGCTTACAGTACAGGAATTTAAGGGTTAAACGCCAAAAACGCAGCGTCTGATCAATGCCTTCATTGTTTGCTTACAGTACAGGAATTTAAGGGTCAGACGCCGAAAATCTCAGCGACTGATCAGGGTATACACAATTGGCTTACAGTACAGGAAATTAATGGTCAGACGCCGAAAAATGCAGCGTCTGATCGGGATCTACACTGTTTGGTTACATTACAGGAATTTAAGGGCCATCTGCCGAAAAACGCAGCGTCTGATCAGGGTCTACACGGTTTGCTTACAGTACAGGAATTTAAGGGTCAGACGCTGAAAAACGCAGCGACTAATCAGGGTGTACACAATTTGCTTACAGTACAGGAATTTAATGGTCAGACGCCGAAAATCGCAGCGTCTGATCAGGGTCAACAGAATTTGCTTACAGGACAGTAAAATTAAGGGTCAGACGCCGAAAAATGCAGCGTCTGATCGGGGTCTACACGGTTTGCATTCAGTACAGGAATTTAAGGGTCAGACGCCGAAAAACGCAGCGCCTGATCAGGGTCTGCACAGTATGCCTACAGTACAGGAATTTAAGGGTCAGACGCGGGAAAACGCAGCGTCTGATCAGGGTCTACACAGTTTGCTTACAGTACAGGAATTTAAGGGTCAGACGCCGAAAAACGCAGCGTCTGATCAGGATCTACACTGTTTGCTAAAAGGACAGGAATTTAAGGGTCAGACGTCGAATAACGCAGCGTCTGATCAGGGTCTACACGGTTTGCTTACAGTACATGAATTTAAGGGACGGACGCCGAAAAACGCAGCGTCTGATCAGGGTCTACACGGTTTGCTTAAAGTACAGGAATTTAAGGTTCAGACGCCGAAACAAGCAGCGTCTGATCAGGGTTTACACGGTTCGCTTACAGTACAGACATTTAAAGGTCAGACGCCGAGAAACGCAGCGTCTGATCAGGGCCTACAGTGTTTGCTTACAGTACAGGAATTTAAGGGTCAGACGCCGAAAAAAACAGCGTCTGATCAGGGTTTACACGGTTCGCTTACAGTACAGAAATGTAAAGGGCCTACAGTATTTGCTTACAGTACAGGAATTTAATGGTCAGACGCCAAAAATCGCAGCGTCTGATCAGGGTCAACAGAATTTGCTTACAGGACAGTTAAATTAAGGGTCAGACGCCGAAAAATGCAGCGTCTGATCGGGGTCTACACTGTTTGCTTACAGTACAGGAATTTAAGGGTCAGACGCCGAAAAACGCAGCGCCTGATCAGGGTCTGCACAGTATGCCTACAGTACAGGAATTTAAGGGTCAGACGCGGGAAAACGCAGCGTCTGATCAGGGTCTACACAGTTTGCTTACAGTACAGGAATTTAAGGGTCAGACGCCGAAAAACGCAGCGTCTGATCAGGGTCTACACTGTTTGCTAAAAGGACAAGAATTTAAGGGTCTAACGCCGAAAAACGCAGCGTCTGATCAGGGTCTACACTGTTTGCTAAAAGGACAAGAATTTAAGGGTCTAACGCCGAAAAACGCAGCGTCTGATCAGGGTTTACACGGTTCACTTACAGTACAGAAATTTAAAGGTCAGACGCCGAGAAACGCAGCGTCTGATCAGGGCCTACAGTGTTTGCTTACAGTACAGGAATTTAAGGGTCAGACGCCGAAAAATGCAGCGTCTGATCAGGGTCTACACGGTTTGCTTAAAGAACAGAAATTTAAGGGTCAGACGCCGAAAAAAACAGCGTCTGATCAGGGTTTACACGGTTTGCTTAAAGTACAGGAATTTAAGGGTCAGACGCCGAAAAGGCAGCGTCTAGTCAGGGTATACACGGTTTGCTTGCAGTACAGGAATTTAAGGGTCAGACGCCGAAAAACGCAGCGTCTGATCAGGGTATACACGGTTTGCTTGCAGTACAGGAATTTAAGGGTCAGACGCCGAAAACGCGGCGTCTGATCAGGGTATACACGGTTTGCTTGCAGTACAGGAATTTAAGGGTCAGACGCCGAAAAACGCAGCGCCTGATCAGGGTCTGCACAGTATGCCTACAGTACAGGAGTTTAAGGGTCAGACGCGGGAAAACGCAGCGTCTGATCAGGGTCTCCACAATTTGCTTACAGTACAGGAATTTAAGGGCCAGACGCCGAAAAACGCAGCGTCTGATCAGGGTCTACACTGTTTGCTAAAAGGACAAGACTTTAAGGGTCGAACGCCGAAAAACGCAGCGTCTGATCAGGGTCTACACGGTTTGCTTACAGTACAGGAATTTAAGGGACGGACGCCGAAAAACGCAGCGTCTGATGAGGGTCTACACGGTTTGCTTAAAGTACAGGAATTTAAGGTTCAGACGCCGAAAAAAGCAGCGTCTGATCAGGGTTTACACGGTTCGCTTACAGTACAGAAATTTAAAGGTCAGACGCCGAGAAACGCAGCGTCTGATCAGGGCCTACACGGTTTGCTTAAAGAACAGGAATTTAAGGGTCAGACGCCGAAAAAAACAGCGTCTGATCAGGGTTTACACGGTTCGCTTACAGTACAGAAATTTAAAGGTCAGACGCCGAGAAACGCAGCGTCTGATCAGGGCCTATAGTGTTTGCTTACAGTACAGGAATTTAAGGGTCAGACGCCGAAAAACGCAGCGTCTGATCAGGGTCTACACGGTTTGATTAAAGAACAGGAATTTAAGGGTCAGACGCCGAAAAAAACAGCGTCTGATCAGGGTTTACACGGTTCGCTTACAGTACAGAAATGTAAAGGTCAGACGCCGAGAAACGCAGCGTCTGATCAGGGTCTACACGGTTTGCTTAAAGTACAGGAATTTAAGGGTCAGACGCCGAAAAGGCAGCGTCTAGTCAGGGTCTACACGGTTTGCTTGCAGTACAGGAATTTAAGGGTCAGACGCCGAAAAACGCAGCGTCTGATCAGGGTATACACGGTTTGCTTGCAGTACAGGAATTTAAGGGTCAGACGCCGAAAATGCGGCGTCTGATCAGGGTATACACGGTTTGCTTGCAGTACAGGAATTTAAGGGTCAGACGCCGAAAATGCAGCGTCTGATCAGGGTATACACGGTTTGCTTGCAGTACCGGAATTTAAGGGTCAGACGCCGAAAAACTCAGCGTCTGATCAGGGTCTACACGGTTAACTTACACTACAGGAATGTAAGGGCCAGACGCCGAAAATGCAGCGTCTGATCAGAGTCTACACTGTTTGCTTACAGTACAGGAATGTCAGGGTCAGACGCCGAAAAACGCAGATCTGATCAGGGTCTACACGGTTTACTTATAGTACAGGAATTTAAGAGTCAGACGCCGAAAAACGCAGCGTCTGATCAGGGTCTACACTGTTTGCTAAAAGGACAAGAATTTAAGGGTCAAACGCCGAAAGACGCAGCGTCTGATCAGGGTCTACACGGTTTGCTTACAGTACAGGAATTTAAGGGACGGACGCCGAAAAAAGCAGCGTCTGATCAGGGTTTACACGGTTCGCTTACAGTACAGAAATTTAAAGGTCAGACGCCGAGAAACGCAGCGTCTGATCAGGGCATACAGTGTTTGCTTACAGTACAGGAATTTAAGGGTCAGACGCCGAAAAACGCAGCGTCTGATCAGGGTCTACACTGTTTGCTAAAAGGACAGGAATTTAAGGGTCAGACGCCGAAAAACGCTGCCTCTGATCAGGGTCTACACGGTTTGCTTAAAGTACAGGAATTTAAGGTTCAGACGCCGAAAAAAGTAGCGTCTGATCAGGGTTTACACGGTTCGCTTACAGTACAGAAATTTAAAGGTCAGACGCCGAGAAACGCAGCGTCTGATCAGGGCATACAGTGTTTGCTTACAGTACAGGAATTGAAGGGTCAGACGCCGAAAAACGCAGCGTCTGAT
This sequence comes from Lucinisca nassula, assembly GCA_963580285.1. Classification (NCBI taxonomy): domain Eukaryota; kingdom Metazoa; phylum Mollusca; class Bivalvia; order Lucinida; family Lucinidae; genus Lucinisca; species Lucinisca nassula. The sequence continues at coordinate 29,417,204 of OY757018.1, forward strand.
CAGGGTCTACACTGTTTGCTAAAAGGACAGGAATTTAAGGGTCAGACGCCGAAAAACGCAGCGTCTGATCAGGGTCTACACGGTTTGCTTACAGTACAGGAATTTAAGGGACGGACGCCGAAAAACGCAGCGTCTGATCAGGGTCTACACGGTTTGCTTAAAGTACAGGAATTTAAGGTTCAGACGCCGAAAAAAACAGCGTCTGATCAGGGTTTACACGGTTCGCTTACAGTACAGAAATTTAAAGGTCAGACGCCGAGAAACGCAGCGTCTGATCAGGGCCTACAGTGTCTGCTTACAGTACAGGAATTTATGGGTCAGACGCCGAAAAACGCAGCGACTGATCAGGGTCTACACGGTTTGCTTAAAGAACAGGAATTTAAGGGTCAGACGCCGAAAAAAACAGCGTCTGATCAGGGTTTACACGGTTCGCTTACAGTACAGAAATGTAAAGGTCAGACGCCGAGAAACGCAGCGTCTGATCAGGGTCTACACGGTTTGCTTAAAGTACAGGAATTTAAGGGTCAGACGCCGAAAAGGCAGCGTCTAGTCAGGGTATACACGGTTTGCTTGCAGTACAGGAATTTAAGGGTCAGACGCCGAAAAACGCAGCGTCTGATCAGGGTATACACGGTTTCCTTGCAGTACAGGAATTTAAGGGTCAGACGCCGAAAATGCGGCGTCTGATCAGGGTATACACGGTTTGCTTGCGAAAAACTCAGCGTCTGATCAGGGTCTACACGGTTAACTTAAACTACAGGAATGAAAGGGCCAGACGGCGAAAATTCAGCGTCTGATCAGAGTCTACACTGTTTGCTTACAGTGCAGGAATGAAAGGGTCAGACGCCGAAAAACGCAGATTTGATCAGGGTCTACACGGTTTACTTACAGTACAGGAATGTACGGGTCAGACGCCGAAAATGCAGCGTCTGATCAGGGTCTACACAATTTGCTTACAGTACAGGAATGTAAGGGTCAGACGCCGAAAAACGCAGATCTGTTCAGGATCTACACTGTTTGCTTACAGTACAGGAATGTAAGGGTCAGACGCCAAAAAACGCAGCGTCTGATCAGGATCTACACTGTTTGCTTACAGTACAGGAATTTAAGGGTCAGACGCCGAAAAACGCAGCGTCTGATCGGGGTCTACACTGTTTGCTTACAGTATAGGAATGTAAGGGTCAGACGCCGAAAAACGCAGATCTGATCAGGGACTACACGGTTTGCTTACAGGTCAGGAATTTAAGGGTTAGACGCCGCACATTCAGCGTCTGTTCGGTGTATACACTGTTTGCTTGAAGAACATGAATTTAAGGGCCAGACGCCGAAAAACCCAGATCTGATCAGGATCTACACGGTTTGCTTACTGTACAGAAATGTAAGGGTCAGACGCCAAAAAACTCAGCCTCTGATCAGGATCTACACTGTTTGCTTACAGTACAGGAATTAAAGGGTCAGACGCCGAAAAACTCAGAGTCTGATCAGGATCTACACTGTTTGCTTACAGTACAGGAATTTAAGGGCCAGACGCCGAAAAACGCAGCGTCTGATCAGGGTCTACACTGTTTGCTAAAAGGACAAGACTTTAAGGGTCGAACGCCGAAAAACGCAGCGTCTGATCAGGGTCTACACGGTTTGCTTACAGTACAGGAATTTAAGGGACGGACGCCGAAAAACGCAGCGTCTGATGAGGGTCTACACGGTTTGCTTAAAGTACAGGAATTTAAGGTTCAGACGCCGAAAAAAGCAGCGTCTGATCAGGGTTTACACGGTTCGCTTACAGTACAGAAATTTAAAGGTCAGACGCCGAGAAACGCAGCGTCTGATCAGGGCCTACACGGTTTGCTTAAAGAACAGGAATTTAAGGGTCAGACGCCGAAAAAAACAGCGTCTGATCAGGGTTTACACGGTTCGCTTACAGTACAGAAATTTAAAGGTCAGACGCCGAGAAACGCAGCGTCTGATCAGGGCCTACAGTGTTTGCTTACAGTACAGGAATTTAAGGGTCAGACGCCGAAAAACGCAGCGTCTGATCAGGGTCTACACGGTTTGATTAAAGAACAGGAATTTAAGGGTCAGACGCCGAAAAAAACAGCGTCTGATCAGGGTTTACACGGTTCGCTTACAGTACAGAAATGTAAAGGTCAGACGCCGAGAAACGCAGCGTCTGATCAGGGTCTACACGGTTTGCTTAAAGTACAGGAATTTAAGGGTCAGACGCCGAAAAGGCAGCGTCTAGTCAGGGTCTACACGGTTTGCTTGCAGTACAGGAATTTAAGGGTCAGACGCCGAAAAACGCAGCGTCTGATCAGGGTATACACGGTTTGCTTGCAGTACAGGAATTTAAGGGTCAGACGCCGAAAATGCGGCGTCTGATCAGGGTATACACGGTTTGCTTGCAGTACAGGAATTTAAGGGTCAGACGCCGAAAATGCAGCGTCTGATCAGGGTATACACGGTTTGCTTGCAGTACCGGAATTTAAGGGTCAGACGCCGAAAAACTCAGCGTCTGATCAGGGTCTACACGGTTAACTTACACTACAGGAATGTAAGGGCCAGACGCCGAAAATGCAGCGTCTGATCAGAGTCTACACTGTTTGCTTACAGTACAGGAATGTCAGGGTCAGACGCCGAAAAACGCAGATCTGATCAGGGTCTACACGGTTTACTTATAGTACAGGAATTTAAGAGTCAGACGCCGAAAAACGCAGCGTCTGATCAGGGTCTACACTGTTTGCTAAAAGGACAAGAATTTAAGGGTCAAACGCCGAAAGACGCAGCGTCTGATCAGGGTCTACACGGTTTGCTTACAGTACAGGAATTTAAGGGACGGACGCCGAAAAAAGCAGCGTCTGATCAGGGTTTACACGGTTCGCTTACAGTACAGAAATTTAAAGGTCAGACGCCGAGAAACGCAGCGTCTGATCAGGGCATACAGTGTTTGCTTACAGTACAGGAATTTAAGGGTCAGACGCCGAAAAACGCAGCGTCTGATCAGGGTCTACACTGTTTGCTAAAAGGACAGGAATTTAAGGGTCAGACGCCGAAAAACGCTGCGTCTGATCAGGGTCTACACGGTTTGCTTAAAGTACAGGAATTTAAGGTTCAGACGCCGAAAAAAGTAGCGTCTGATCAGGGTTTACACGGTTCGCTTACAGTACAGAAATTTAAAGGTCAGACGCCGAGAAACGCAGCGTCTGATCAGGGCATACAGTGTTTGCTTACAGTACAGGAATTGAAGGGTCAGACGCCGAAAAACGCAGCGTCTGATCAGGGTCTACACTGTTTGCTAAAAGGACAGGAATTTAAGGGTCAGACGCCGAAAAACGCAGCGTCTGATCAGGGTCTACACGGTTTGCTTACAGTACAGGAATTTAAGGGACGGACGCCGAAAAACGCAGCGTCTGATCAGGGTCTACACGGTTTGCTTAAAGTACAGGAATTTAAGGTTCAGACGCCGAAAAAAACAGCGTCTGATCAGGGTTTACACGGTTCGCTTACAGTACAGAAATTTAAAGGTCAGACGCCAAGAAACGCAGCGTCTGATCAGGGCCTACAGTGTCTGCTTACAGTACAGGAATTTATGGGTCAGACGCCGAAAAACGCAGCGACTGATCAGGGTCTACACGGTTTGCTTAAAGAACAGGAATTTAAGGGTCAGACGCCGAAAAAAACAGCGTCTGATCAGGGTTTACACGGTTCGCTTACAGTACAGAAATGTAAAGGTCAGACGCCGAGAAACGCAGCGTCTGATCAGGGTCTACACGGTTTGCTTAAAGTACAGGAATTTAAGGGTCAGACGCCGAAAAGGCAGCGTCTAGTCAGGGTATACACGGTTTGCTTGCAGTACAGGAATTTAAGGGTCAGACGCCGAAAAACGCAGCGTCTGATCAGGGTATACACGGTTTCCTTGCAGTACAGGAATTTAAGGGTCAGACGCCGAAAATGCGGCGTCTGATCAGGGTATACACGGTTTGCTTGCGAAAAACTCAGCGTCTGATCAGGGTCTACACGGTTAACTTAAACTACAGGAATGAAAGGGCCAGACGGCGAAAATTCAGCGTCTGATCAGAGTCTACACTGTTTGCTTACAGTGCAGGAATGAAAGGGTCAGACGCCGAAAAACGCAGATTTGATCAGGGTCTACACGGTTTACTTACAGTACAGGAATGTAAGGGTCAGACGCCGAAAATGCAGCGTCTGATCAGGGTCTACACAATTTGCTTACAGTACAGGAATGTAAGGGTCAGACGCCGAAAAACGCAGATCTGTTCAGGATCTACACTGTTTGCTTACAGTACAGGAATGTAAGGGTCAGACGCCAAAAAACGCAGCGTCTGATCAGGATCTACACTGTTTGCTTACAGTACAGGAATTTAAGGGTCAGACGCCGAAAAACGCAGCGTCTGATCGGGGTCTACACTGTTTGCTTACAGTATAGGAATGTAAGGGTCAGACGCCGAAAAACGCAGATCTGATCAGGGACTACACGGTTTGCTTACAGGTCAGGAATTTAAGGGTTAGACGCCGCACATTCAGCGTCTGTTCGGTGTATACACTGTTTGCTTGAAGAACATGAATTTAAGGGCCAGACGCCGAAAAACCCAGATCTGATCAGGATCTACACGGTTTGCTTACTGTACAGAAATGTAAGGGTCAGACGCCAAAAAACTCAGCCTCTGATCAGGATCTACACTGTTTGCTTACAGTACAGGAATTAAAGGGTCAGACGCCGAAAAACTCAGAGTCTGATCAGGATCTACACTGTTTGCTTACAGTGCAGGAATTAAAGGGTCAGACGCCGAAAAACGCAGATCTGATCAGGATCTACACTGTTTGCTTACAGTACAGGAATTTTGGGGTCATACGCCTAAAACGCAGATCTGATCAGGATCTACACTGTTTGCTTACAGTACAGGAATTTAAGGGTTAAACGCCAAAAACGCAGCGTCTGATCAATGCCTACATCGTTTGCTTACAGTACAGGAATTTAAGGGTCAGACGCCGAAAATCTCAGCGACTGATCAGGGTATACACAAAATTTGCTTACAGTACAGGAATTTAATGGTCAGACGCCGAAAATCGCAGCGTCTGATCAGGGTCAACACAATTTGCTTACAGTACAGTAAAATTAAGGGTCAGACGCCGAAAAATGCAGCGTCTGATCGGGGTCTACAATGTTTGGTTACATTACAGGAATTTAAGGGTCAGCTGCCGAAAAACGCAGCGTCTGATCAGGGTCTACACTGTTTGCTTACAGTACAGGAATTTAAGGGTCAGACGCCGAAAAACGCAGCGACTAATCAGGGTATATACAATTTGCTTACAGTACAGGAATTTAATGGTCAGACGCCGAAAATCGCAGCGTCTGATCAGGGTCAACACAATTCGCTTACATGACAGTTAAATTAAGGGTCAGACGCCGAAAAACGGAGCGTCTGATCAGGGTCTACACGGTTTGCTTACTGTACAGGAATTTAGGGGTCAGACGCGGGAAAACGCAGCGTCTGATCAGGGTCTACACGGTTTGCTTACAGTACAGGAATTTAAGGATCAGACGCCGAAAAACGCAGCGTCTGATCAGGATCTACACTGTTTGCTAAAAGTACAGGAATTTAAGGGTCAGACGCCGAAAAACGCACCGTCTGATCAGGGTCTACACGGTTTGCATACAGTACAGGAATTTAAGGGACAGACGCCGAAAAACCCAGCGTCTGATCAGGGTCTACACGGTTTGCTTACAGTACAGGAATTTAAGGGTCAGACGCCGAAAAATGCAGCGTCTGATCAGGGTTTACACGGTTCGCTTACAGTACAGAAATGTAAAGGTCAGACGCCGAGAAACGCAGCGTCTGATCAGGGCCTACATTGTTTGCTTACAGTACAGGAATTTAAGGGTCAGACGCCGAAAATGCAGCGTCTGATCAGGCTCTACACAGTTTGCTTGTAGTACAGGAATTTAAGTGTTAGACGCCGAAAATGCGTCTGTTCGGAGTATAAACTGTTTGCTTGCAGTACAGGAATTTAAGGGTTAGACGCCGAAAAACGCAGATCTGATCAGGATCTACACTGTTTGCTTACAGTACAGGAATGTAAGGGTCAAACGCCGAAAAACGCAGATCTGATCAGGATCTACACTGTTTGCTTACAGTAAAGGAAATTAAGGGTCAGACGCCGAAAAACGCAGATCTGATCAGGATCCACACTGTTTGTTTACAGTACAGGAATTTAAGGGTCAGACGCCGAAAATCGCAGATCTGATCAGGATCTACACTGTTTGCTTACAGTACAGGAATTTAAGGGTCATACGCCGAAAAACGCAGATCTGATCAGGATCTACACTGTTTGCTTACAGTACAGGAATTTAAGGGTCAGACGCCGAAAAACGCAGATCTGATCAGGATCTACACTGTTTGCTTACAGTAAAGGAATTTAAGGGTCAGACGCCGAAAAACGCAGATCTGATCAGGGTCTACACAGTTTGCTTACAGTACAGGAATTTACGGGTCAGACTCAGAAAAACGCAGATCTGATCAGGATCTACACTGTTTGCTTACAGTACAGGAATTTAAGGGCCAGACGCCGAAAAACGCAGATCTGATCAGGGTCTACACAGTTTGCTTACAGTACAGGAATTTACGGGTCAGACTCAGAAAAACGCAGATCTGATCAGGATCTACACTGTTTGCTTACAGTACAGGAATTTACGGGTTAAACAAAACAGTCTAAGTCGTAGTTCAGGCCCATTTTCCAAATCTACACTCAGAGACAATCGACCCACCAGTACTCTCAGTGCTTTGATTCTGACAAGTTATTCACTTCCCAACAGTATCTATTTATAATTTTGGTTTTTGTTTCAGTTAAGGTTTAACGTCCCCGTCAACACTATTTAGATCATTCTGAAGACTTTGCTTCCAACTGTGTGGGACTTTTACCCGTTATCAAGATGAAATGATATCTCAAGCCCTGCTGCCCAATGAAATCAAAATACTTATAGGCATTGGACGATCTGACTCACACCACGGCTTAGTCCTTCTAAGTGGTTAACCAGTACTCATGTGTGGCCAGTTTCAGCTCTGCGTGAAAGCACCATACCTGCATGTCCCGATTGGCGGGGGCGAATTATAATAATAATAAAAATAATGTATTATTTCTGTCAAACAACAATATTAATAATAATAATAATAATAATAATAATGCTTATTATTATTAAATGATTATTATTATTATTATCATCAATGCTGTTGTTGTATTTGCTGATGTTGTTTAATTCTTGCCAATATTGTTATTTGGCTATAAACTCGCATTATACTACAAATAAAATTTTTTTTTTTCGTTGAGTTTTGGTTTTACGGCCATTTCAAGATTATTTCACTCATATCGAGCCGATCGTTAATCAGAGGTGGCGAAAACCGAAGTAACCGGAGAAAAAACACCTGACCTTCTGTTGCAGAACTTGGCTCTCACATGTGACCCGAGCCAGGCTCAAACCGCAGCGGTGAGAGAGCCAGGGCTCTTTTCTACTATAGGAAATAAAAACGATTATAATCACAACTTCACAGTTGTTCAATAGTGTCAGTTCACCCCCACACATCGGGACATGAAGAAATAGACTGGGCTGCATGATGCTTCCACGCAGAGCTGAAACCGGCCGCACATGAGTACTTGTAAACCGCCTATAGGTCTAAGCCTGCCCAGCCAGTGGTGCGAGACGGCCCATCCCTACATATTAATCCTTTTAGTTGGTTTGGGCGGCAGGTATTGAGATGTAATCTCGACCCACAAAACTGGAAGCAGCGTATCCAAAATGACTCGCATTGTCTTGATAGTTTTACAACAAATAAAAAATTTGTTTGGGTTAAGTTTTTGGTTTTACGGCCGTTTCAAGATTATTTCACTCATATCGAGCCGATCGTTAATCAGAGGTGGCGAAAACCGAGGTTACCGGCGAAAAAACACCTGACCTTCTGTTGAAGAACTTGGCTCTCACATGTGACCCGATGAGACCTAATGATTAAGAGTCAGTGCTCTTTTCTACTAGGAAATAAAAACGATTATACTTACAACTTCACAGTTGTTCAATAGTGTCAGTTTTACCCCACCATTCGGGACTTGTAGAAATAGATGATTCTTCCACGCAGAATTGAAACCGGCCGCACATGAGTACTTGTAAACCGCTTATAGGTCTACGCCTGCCAAGGAAAAGAGGTGCGAGTCGGCCCGTCCCTACATATTAATCCTTTTGGTTGGTTTGGGTGGCACGTATTGAGATGCCATTTCATCTCGATGCCGGGTTAAAGTCCCACAAAACTGGAAGCAGCGTATCCAAAATGACCTAAATTGTATTGACGGGGACGTAAAACCTCAACTCAAACAAACAAAACAATACTGACAGTTATATTAGGCAGCATATCGTTTGAACCCCGTCAGGAGAGAACCTGTCCAGAGTTTGTTACCAAGACAACCGCCCATCTACTCAGACTGGCAACAGTCTCAAATTGTTAGACATTACAAAAACACGCCTATACAAATACATTGTAACCTTTATCCCAGAAAAAAAATGAAAATTTTAAGATGAAAAATTGATATTTTTCATATTTTTACTCAAAATATGGATTGTGGGTACTCGTTAGAACCGCCTCATCGAGGCGGTTCTAACGAGTACCCACAATCTATATTTTAGAGCAAAAATAAGAAAAATTAGGTTTACCCCTGTAAACCCCAATTTTACCATATAAAAGTCGGGTTCGAGTGGGTCAAAATTATATAGGCGTGTTTTCGTGATGATGTAGAAATTGTACTATTTGAGTTGCGAAGACAAATATACTGATCAGACTGTGCGCACTGGACCAAACCACAGCGCTTCCGCTTCTTCATACAATTTATAAAAATAGTCATGTGGGTTAATTGTATCGATTCCTGATCCTTGCCTTCACTTCTATTTAACAAATGACCTTTTTTTCAGTCGGTTATTCTTCTTTTTATATCCTCACTCAATCGGCCGCATAACGTATGCGCAATATCATAGCAACGTCGGTGCAACGTCATGACGTTGCATTGACGTTGATGCGACAATTCTTAGACTCATATACCCCCTGGGAGAACTTGTCTGTCACAATTTAAACAGTTGAGAAAGCACAGCATATACTGAGCTAATTTTGAAATTCATGGTATTGCCATGAAAACTGAGCAGACAAGCGGCCATTTTCTGAACTATTAGCAAACAGTGCAGACCCAGATCAGACGCCACAGAACGCGGCGTCAGATCTGGGTTAACACTGTTTGCTTAAAGAACATTCATGTTGATAAAATTTGCCACAAACAATAACAAACCTGACACCCCTACAACTGGAAAATGGACCACTCCAAACTTACTAGGAGGAAGATTCCATTGTTATATATGGGTTAATGAAGTGTGAAATATTTTTTGAAAGAAACGTAAAAAAACAATGTACCGGAGACCCACGGAGCTGGATACTGGCAAACAGTGTAGGTCCAGATCGAACATTGCAGAACGAAATTTAGGGGTGCCAGGTTGTGTTTTCTTCAAAATTGATTTGGAAAACGGCTGGACATTTTGCAAACAGTGTAGGCCCTGATCAGACGCCGCGTTCTGCGGCGTCTGATCTGGGCCTGCACTGTTTGCCAATCACCCGTTTTAGGGTTTCTGATACAAAATGGGTTAAGTAGTATATCGTCTGAACCGATAGAGGAGAACCTGTCCAGAGTTGGTTACCAACTAAGGCACCTTCCCATCTACTCAGACTAGTCACAGTCTAACAATGTTAGATGTAGAAATTGTACTATTTAAGTGGCGAACACAAAGTTGCTGATCAGACTGCCCGTCCGCGTCTTTGTTGTCCGCCTCTTTGTCGTCTGCGTCTTTGTTGTCCGCGTCTTTGTTGTCCGCGTCTTTGTTGTTCGCGTCTATGTTGTCCGCGTCTTTGTTGTCCGCGTCCGCGTCTTTGTTGTCCGCGTCTTTGTTGTCGTCCGCGTCTTTGTTGTCCGCGTCTTTGTTGTCTGCGTCTTTGTTTTCCGCGTCTTTGTTGTCCGCGTCTTTGTTGTCCGCGTCCGCGCATACTGATCAGCATATTTGTTGTTCGCAAATGACAAAACAGGATTTCTCATGACGTGGTTCATTCTATCTGGTATACACATAGTTTGTTTTGTATACGGCAGCCCACAATGAGTTTATTGTTATCTGGTGTAAGAGCTACGCACAGTGGCGCTTTGATTTCATCCGTCGATGAAAGCAAGTTTGATTTCGTTTTACCGTCCGCAGTAACAATCTGAACATTGTTAGAGACTTCCCCACATACAATAATATTATCTTCGTCATCGACACAAACCCCTCTCGGCAATATCATGTCAGAATCCTTGTATTGGTATAACACCCTACCATCTGACTTCAGACATGTTACTATATCAGTATCAAAATCCGAGACATAAATGTTCCCTGACTTTGGATTCACTGTGATATAGTACGGTTCGGTGAACATAAATGTTCCGTCTTGACTAATCCCAAGCTTTCTTTTCAAGTCTCCTTCCCTACTGAGCACCCGCACCTCTCCTTGCCAAGGCCAGTTATGACAAGTAACAAATATCTCCTCATTAACTACTTCTACTCCCCAAACCATCTTATCAAGCTGGAGAACACGTCCAGCTTTCAGAACAGGGTTAATCTCTATGTACTGTAGTTGTTTTTGTTCAGGCAATGTGATTATTACATTGTCCTTGTCTACCACTGAAATATCTCTGAGCCAGGACTTAAGCTGAAGACTATCTTTCATTTCAAATGAACTACTTAAGACTTTAACTGTCTCGTTGCCACAGTCACATAGTACAACTTGACCATCTGGCATGATCACGCAGCCGAAAATAGATGGTTGTTTTTTATCATGAGGAAATTTAATTTCTGCTTGACTTCGGTTTTCGATTTTAATGTTTTGAAATGACATAATATCAACAGAACAGGCCGTCTTATAGTCCACATTTATCTTTCCAAGTTCTTTAATTTTATTTTGAATTTCAATTACAGACTCATTTCTTACAAATGTCAAGGTAGGAGCCTTGATTTCTCGACGAAGATCGCGCAATAACGTTTCATACTCTTTAATGTGACGGGAAGTTTTTACCTTTGCTGCATACATGTTGATATTGTTTGAAGATCTGCTGACTTTATCCAGAAGTAATATTTCTCTTTCAAGAAGCTGCTTTGTCTCAGAGCTTGATGTCTCTAAATTTTGCAGTTTCTGTTGTTCCAACGTCTCCCATTTTTCTAATTCTCTCATAGCCTTCTGTTCAAGCAGGTCTAAGACTCCATTAAGTTCCTTTCGAATATTTCCGATTTCATTTTTACACTTTTCCTTTGCTGAAAGAAGGTCTTGTATATTTGACTTCGTGCTTTTCAATATTTCATCAAAATTGTCCCTCAGTTCTACCACTTTCTTAACAAGTATATCAAGTGACGATTTATCAAAAGTTGTACTTAATTCGTCAATAGATCTTGTCTTACATTTTCTGTGCTTTATGGAGTGACAGGGCTGGCATACTACAGCGTTGTGGTCCTCGCAATATGTGACAACTCCTAAATTTTGACTACACTCACACAATACAAGGGAAGAAACTCCAGTGTTTGGTGACTGTGGTGCAGATACATCACTTACTTGTGATACTTTATGATTTCTGGATATTTTAAGTCCTTTATGTGACTCTGCGCAAGAGGTGCAAAGGTATTCTTGGCAATCGTTACAGTAATTCGTAGCCTCTTTACTGGTACCACCATAACAGCAGGGGTCACATGGATGTGAAATCAGCCCATCTGACGTTGCAAGAAGAGACCGGGATCCATCTACTGAAGCCATTATTCTGTGTAAAAGACTGAAACAAAAATGTGAACCGACACTTGAAAGATAGTGCTCAGCGCATTAATTGCGTGAAGTTTAAGCAAGAAGCTACAGATCAGGATAAGACTGCGCTTATGCGCATGCCCACTTGAGCTATTGCTACTCGCCTATGTCATTCAATAACATATTCCTCTGGCATAGTGCATTCTTTCATATCTCCAAAATGGTTATATCTTCTGACATTTTTTCCTTATTTATACTCCCAACGTAGGTTGTTCGTGCACGTTAGAACCGCCTCGTTGAGGCGGTTCTAACGAGTACACACAACCTATGTCTTAGAGCAGAAATAAGAAAAATAATGTATACACCTTTAAACCCCAGTTTTCTCTATATAAATTTGCCCACGCCCATCGGGGCTTGAAGAAATAGATGGGCTGCATGATGCTTCCACGCAGAGCTGAAACCGACCCGCACACGGGTACTGGTAAACCGCTTAGAGGATTTATGCCTGCCGAGGCAAATGCGGTGCGAGTCGGCCCGCCCATGCTTATAAACCCTATTGGTTTCATTGGGCGGCAGGGCTTGAGATGTCATGTCATCTCATCAATGTCGGGTAAAAGTCCCACAAAATTGGAAGCAACGTCTCCAGGATGACCTTTACAGTTTAACGGGGACGTTAAACTTCAAATCAAACAAACAAACAAAATTCTCTATGTAATGTTGGGTTTGATGGGGTGTCCATTTCACGCTTTGTAAACGTAATGCCAATAACAGCGCTTTCTATTGAGCCGCGTCATGAGCAAATAAGTACCCACAGCCTATGTCATAGAGCAGAAGTAAGTATAATAATGTATACCCCTTTAAACCCCAGTTTCCTCTATACAATGCGGTGTTTAATGGGGTGTCCATTTCACGGTTTGTTAACGTAATACCAATAATAACTCTTTTCTTACGAGCTGGGCTACTGAGCCGCGTCACGAGAAAATGAACCTTCAAAATCATCTGAAATCAGCCTGTTACACCAGATGAGTCAGATCGGAATCATTACTGTTGGTCCTAGGTAAAGACAGTGCATCTTTGGATCTTCATGCGGACGGCGATGACTAATCAGACTGCGCGCCAGATGAAATGGCTCATTATGCGGTGTCTGATATGGGTCTACACAATTTTTCAAACCCAACCATCACGAAAATACGCCTTTATAATTTTGACCCCCCTTGAACCCGACTTTTATATAGTAAAACTTGGGTTTACAGGGGTAAACCTTATGTTTTTTTGTTTCTGCTCTAAAACTATAGATTGTCGGTACTTGTTTGAACCGCCTCGATGGCGCGGTTGTAACGAGTACCCACAATCTATATTTTGATCAGAAATTAGAAAAATATCACAATTTTTCATCTTAATTTGTTTTTATTTTTTGGCGGTAAAGTTTACAATGTATTTGTATAGGCGTGTTTTCAAAATGACATGATTTCAGTATAGCCTCTATAGCTAACCCTTTTTACGCAACACGCTGACCTAACAGCGATAATGTTTTATAAATGAATTTCCTACAAATCAGTAGTAGTCGCATGGACAACATGCTGACCTAACAGCGATAAGATTTTATAAATGAATTTCCTATAAATCAGTAATAGTCACATGGACAACACGCTGACCTAACAGTGATAAGATTTTATAAATGAATTTCCTATAAATAAGTAATAGTCACATGGACAACACGCTGACCTAACATCAATAAGATTTTATAAATGAATTTCCTACAAATCAGTAATAGTCACATGGACAACACGCTGACCTAACAGCGATAAGCTTTTATAAATGAATTTCCTATAAATCAGTAATAGTCACATGGACAACACGCTGACCTAACAGTGATAAGATTTTATAAATGAATTTCCTATAAATCAGTAATAGTCACATGGACAACACGCTGACCTCACATCAATAAGATTTTATAAATGAATTTCCTACAAATCAGTAATAGTCACATGGACAACACGTTTACTCAACAGCGATAAGATTTTATAAATGAATTTCCTACAAATCAGTAATCGTCACATGGACAACACGCTGACCTAACAGTGATAAGATTTTATAAATGAATTTCCTACAAATCAGTAATAGTCACATGGACAACACGCTTACCTAACAGTGAGAAGATTTTATAAATGAATTTCCTATAAATCAGTAAAAGTCACATGGACAACACGCTGACCTAACAGTGATAAGATTTTATAAATGAATTTCCTACAAATCAGTAACAGTCACGTGGACAACACGCTGTCCTAACAGCGATAAGATTTTATAAATGAATTTCCTACAAATCAGTAATAGTCGCATGGACAACACGCTGACCTAACAGCGATAAGATTTTCGGAGTGGCTATTTGCAGTCAACTGCAAATAGCCAAAAAACGTTGAAATGGCTATTTGCAGTCAACTGCAAATAGCCCAAAAACGTTAAAATGGCTATTTGCAGTTGACTGCAAATAGCCATAAAACGTTAAAATGGCTATTTGCATTCAACTGCAGATAGCCAAAAAACGTTAAAATGGCTATTTGCAGTCTACTGCAAATAGCCAGAAAACGTTAAAATTGCTATTTGCAGTCATTCTATTAGCGTTAGAAAGGCCACCTGGAGATGTTCAAAATATTTTAAAATGGAACGGGCCTCTGTGGCCTAGTAGTTAATTTGAGCTCTGACTCTTAATCATTAAGACTCTCTCCCGTTATGGCTATGTTTGTTTGATTTGATGTTTTACGTGCTCTGCAACACTATTTGGGACATTTTAGAGACGTTTCTTCCATTTTTGTGCGACTTTTTCCACAGATTGAGACGTAAATACATTTCAAGCCTATGACACCTGTAGGGCCTAGGACGCACCGACTCGCACCACTTGGCCTTAGCAGGCCAGTTCTTCTAAACGGTTCACCAGTACTCATGTGTAGGCAGTTTCTGCTCTGGATGGAAGCATCATGCAGCCAATCTACGTCTCCAATATGTTATATAAAAGGGTTATCCTTTGGAAGCAAGGAATGCACCACAGAACTGGAAAATATAAAGTGTGCATGTTTTCTGGGCCAGACTAGCTAGTTTCGGCCAATTAGGCCTCATCAGTGACCCTCAAGTATTTTCAAAATTCCACAATGGAATCAATGATCCCAAAGGACATGAAAATACAAACTACACTATGATGTAGGGCAGGGAGACGTTTCACCGCCGCCACACATTCCCAAGCCTCGATGGCCGGGGGCTAAAAATAGCTATATAGAATCTATATTTTGTGTGAACATATGACACCTATAGTTTTAAATCACATTTTTGTTTCACTGTTTAGCAATGTTCTCTGCTTATCTAATTTGTAAAGCCCATGAGAGGTTGGTGGGGAGTGGGGGCGGGGGGGGGGGGGGTGAGGCAAAGGTTACCTGTGTCTTGCGTCACTTGGGCGTCCATCTAATATTGGCTTACAGTTGGTTAAGATAATGGTAGAGAGGGGGTGGTGTTATTTCTTCTGATGATGTTATTTCTTCTGTTTCTACACTTCCATTCGTTTTCCTCTTACTCCTCCGTCTCTCATTTTCATCTCTGCTATCTCTTTCCCCCTTTCTTTAGGAACAGGACACAAAATTACTCACTGAATGAGACGGTACAATGCATATAAGCCTTTTGGTTTCATTTGTCGGCAGGACTTGAGTTGTCATTTCATCTCAATGTCGCCGGGTAAAAGTCCCACAAAATTGGAAGCAACGCCTCCAAAATGACCTAAATGGTGTTACGGGGACGTTAAACCTCAATTCAAACAAACAAATGATCCGCCCCGCCCTTCGGGGCTTGGAGAACTAGAATGCGCTGCATGGTGTACACCAGGCACTCAATGTGCCGGTAACGTCTAAGTAACGTCGATGCAACGTAGTGGCAAAACACTCACTATAAAATGAACGGGCGTGGTGTGGTATTTAACCATTATCATGCTGGACAAGTCAACCCTACCTTTGCAAATAATATATATTCAGATTGGGAAACCATCTGATCAGGATCTAGAGTGTTTGTCATGAAGAAGTGAACTGAATAAATACAGTGAATGGAGTAATGTCATTCTTTGATATTCTGCAATGGGCGTGGCTAAAATAATTGTAATTGTTGTGGTATTTAACACTTGTAATGCTTTTTAAGACAAACGCTTCCTTTGCAAACAATGTCGATTCAGATCAGGAAGTCATCTGATCAGGATCTGCATTGTTTTTTTATGAATTTGTGAATAGACTGCAGAAAACCATTTTTTTTTAAAAATAATGTATGGGCTGCATATACTGAGTGATATCAATTTTCACTGAAAAATTTAAAGCCTTTGTTTTATTTTGTAGGGACAATATTCACTCGTGTCATTATAGTTTGCTCGACTGTCTTAACCCTTAAGATGCCAATCACAACAATTGTCATCTGAGTTGCTGTGTGCTGATTACATTAAAAAGGCTTTGTTGTAAACAGTGTGGATCCAGATCAAACTGCTGGGAACAATCTGATGGGGGTCCACACTGTTTGCTTGTATGCCTAAATATTCTTTTAGACTACAAACGTGTGAAATAGACGACATTTTCAGATGCAGTTTTTCTTAGCACCTCAAGGGTTGAATCAATAGGATTATAATATCTTTCAATAGGATTACAATAGATATGCGGTCAACATTACAGTCCCCGGGGGCTATCTCCACACGCCTTTATACAAACACAATTGTATAATGAACCACACCATGAGAAAAACTGTCTTTGCGAAGATCTGCTCAAATACCATGTACTGATTATGCATAAAGAGTTTCCTATTTTCCTATGTGACCCATATTAGAGGAACCACCGAAAGAAAAGATTTATCATTACAACATGGACTGGCTCATATTTACAGAATTTGAATTTTGACATGCACGTTTATATCACACATATAGTGAAACTTTTACCACCAAAAAGTGGAAGTTTTCAGATACTAAATTTTGATATCTTTCAAACATAAGATTGTAGGAACTCGTTAGAACCGCCTCGGCGAGGCGGCTCTAATAAGGACCCACAATATATGTTTTGTCTAGAAGTAAGAAAAATATTGTATCAATACAAACTGGAAGAAAAAGAAACAAATTACACTGAAAGAAAATATATTCTGCTACTGTAGGGGCTTGTACGATAGCGAAATGATACAGGGTCAAAATTGGCTACGCCCATGGGCCTAGTAGCTACCATAGACTTAAAATGGAAAAAAAAACTTAAAATTGAAAAAAAAAATCAAAAATCTTCTTCCCTGAAACCATAAGGCCCAGGTTAGGTATTTAGCATGTAGCAACGTCGACTAGTCGCCTACATGAATCCTGCCAATCATGCCCCTGGGATCCAAATTGGCCAAATCCTGTGGCCCCTTAATTCCAATAAACTTATAATGGAAAAAAGCTTCAAAATCTTCATCTCTGAAACCATGATCGAAGTACAGACCTTAGATATTTAGTATACAGCAACATAAAATGGTCGCCTACATAAATCCTGCCAAACATGCCCTTTGGGACAAAATTGGCCACGCCCCAGGGCTCATAAGCTCCTATTGACTTATGCTGCAAAAAGTTCAAACATCTTCTCCGAAACCATAAGGCCGAGAGCTTAGATTTTTAGCTCACCTGACCGAAGGTCATGGTGAGCTTTTGTGACTGTGAGATGTCCCGGCGTCGTCCGTAAATTTTTCTTGTTAACACTCTAGAGGCCACAGTTTTGGTCCAAATATCATTCGACTTGCCCGTAATGATCATCATAATAATATATAGGTCAAGTTCGAATATGGGTCATGCCGGATCAAAAAGTAGGTTAGTAGGTCAAATTATAGTAAAACCTTGTAAAAACCCTAAAGGCCACACTTTTGGTCCACTCATCATCAACCTTTCTCAGAATGATCGTCTCGACAATATCAAGGTTATGTTCGAATATGGGTCATGTGGGTCAAAAGTAGGTCAGTAGGTCAAATCATAGAAAAACTTTGATAACACTCTAGAGGCCGCAATTTTATTCTAATCATCATCAACCTTGCTCAGAATGATCATCTTGACAATATCTAGGTCAATTTCGAATATGGGTCATGTGGTGTCAAAAAGTAGTTCAGTAGGTAAAATCATAGAAAAACCTTGTTAGCACTCTAGGGGCCACAGTTTTTGCTCAAAGTAGAAGTAAAACAAAGATCAGGAATTGATACAATTAACTTACTCCATCCATAAAAGACACCAAAGGGAAAGAAATAGAAACATTAAGCGACCAGACCATAATGGAAACCTAAACAAAGGAAGACCATATGGACAGTTACTTTCCCACAAAATGGCCATATGGCCATCCAAAATTAAAAGACACAAGTGATACACACAGTAAGTAACAAACAACAACATAAATAAATCGCCACAGAAGACAGTCGTCATCAAACTTGCTCAGAATTGTAATACCTTGGTCAGGAGGGGTATTCTATGAATAGAGTGGTACCTTTTACAAAGGGCCACCCCTTGTCAACATTGTGAGTTAGACTGAGTCTGTTCATCTCCGTCTGGTGCACTAGGACCTGACCCCCAATGTCCACAAGGTGCCCAGATAGTGACATGCAGGCCAGCTCTTTATCGTCAAAGGGTTCCACATACACCCCACACACACCATGCGACATTGTAAGTAAGACTGAGCCCGTTCATCTCTGTCTGGTGCAGTAGGACCTGACCCTCAAAGTCACAAGGTGCCCAGTTAGTGACATACAAGTCAGCTCTGTATTATCAAAGGGATCCCCCCACCCCCGCCTACACAGACACCATGGGTCTTTGTTAGTTAGATCGAGCCCGTTCATCTCCTTCTGGTGCACTAGGACCTGACCATTAATGTATACAAGGTGCCCTGATAGTGACATACAAGTCAGCTCTGTATTGTCAAAGTGATCCCCCCACACACACACCAAGAGTCATTGTTTGTTAGACTGAGCCTGTTACTAGGACCTGACCCTCAATGTGTCCACAATATACCCAGATAGTGATATACATAGTCAGCTCTGCATCGTCAAAGGGATCCACCCCGACCCCTTTCACCTTCACCACGAGGCATTGTTAGTTAGACTGAGCATGTTCATCTCCGTCTGGTGCACTAGGACCTGACCCTCAATGTCCACAAGGTGCCCAGATAGTGACATACAAGTCAGCTCTGTCTTGTCAAATTGATGGATACCGCCCCACCCACCCCCTTGTCACCATGAGTTATTGTTAGTTAGTTAGAATGAGCCCGTTCATTTCCGTCTGGTTCACTAGGTCCTGACAGGTGCCCAGACAGTGACTTACAAGTCAGCGCTGACTTCTTCCTCAAAAAAGAAAACGCTTTTGAAGGAATGTTCCATGAGTGCCACTCTGACAATTTTCCAATCCAGAAAAATATATATAACCCTTGAAATGACTTACGTTCCTAAATAGCCAGATTGATTTTGAAATAATTTCACAGAAATGTTCCTTCGGCCACTGTCAGCCAAACATTGTACAAACCGTCCACTCCACCTTATATTACCTGCCATAAGGATCAGCTGAGCAATCCAGGGCCATAATGGCCCTCTTATTTTAATGAAGATGATGTATATTTTCCTTATTTCTAGTCTAAACATAGATTGAATGTGCTCGTTAGAACAGACTCAATGAGGCGGTTCTAACGTGCTGCCAAAATCTATGTGTTTGCACCAAAATAAGGAATGGTAATAAGTACCCCTTAAACCCCGCTTTTTCTATATAAAGTGGGGATTAGAGGAGCCATACTTTCATGGACTTGTTAACCTGATGCGAAGAGCACACAACGAAGACTATGAATAGACAGCGCGGATACGCAGACTGATCTGAATTTCGATGGGCGCACGTGTAAATGGCAGGAATATAAAATGACAGCAAATAGCCATTTTAACGTTTTTCTGCTATTTGCAGTTGACTGCAAATAGCCATTTTAACGTTTTTTGGCTATCTGCAGTTGACTGCAAATAGCCATTTTAACGTTTTCTGGCTATTTGCAGTTGACTGCAAATAGCTATTTTAACGTTTTTTGGCTATTTGCAGTTGACTGCAAATAGCCATTTTAACGTTTTTTGGCTATCTGCAGTTGACTGCAAATAGCCATTTTAACGTTTTCTGGCTAATTGCAGTTGACTGCAAATAGCTATTTTAACGTTTATTGCCTATTTGCAGTTGACTGCAAATAGACATTTTAACGTTTTTTGGCTATTTGCAGTTGACACGTTTACTCAACAGCGATAAGATTTTATAAATGAATTTCCTACAAATCAGTAATAGTCACAAGGACAACACGCTGACCTAACAGCGATAAGATTTTATAAATGAATTTCCTACAAATCAGTAAAAGTCACATGGACAACACGTTTACCCAACAGCGATAAGATTTAATAAATGGATTTCCTACAAATCAGTAATAGTCGCCTGGACAACGCACTGACCTAACAGCGAGAAGATTTTATAAATGATTTCCTACAAATCAGTAATAGTCACATGGACACGCAACACGCTGACCTAACAGTGATAAGATTTTATAAATGAATTTCCTACAAATCAGTAATCGTCACATGGACAACACGCTGACCTAACAGCGAAAAGATTTTATAAATGAATTCCCACAAACATTCTGTAATAGTCGCATGGACAGCATGCTGACATAACAGTGATAAGATTTAATAAATGAATTTCCTACAAATCAGTAATAGTCGCATGGACAACACGCTGACCTAACAGTGATAAGATTTTATAAATGAATTTCCTACAAATCAGTAATAGTCGCATGGACAACACGCTGACCTAACAGTGATAAGATTTTATAAATGAATTTCCTACAAATCAGTAATAGTCACATGGACAACACGCTGACCTAACAGCGAAAAGTTTTTATAAATGAATTCCCACAAACTTTCTGTAATAGTCGCATGGACAGCATGCTGACATAACAGTGATAAGATTTAATAAATGAATTTCCTACAAATCAGTAATAGTCACATGGACAACACGCTGACCTAACGGCGATAAGATTTTATAAATGAATTTCCTACAAATCAGTAATAGTCACATGGACAACACGCTGACCTAACAGCGAGAAGATTTTATAAATGAATTCCCTACAAATCAGCAATAGTCACATGGACAACGCGCTCACCTAACAGCGATAAGATTTTATAAATGAATTTCCTCCAAATCAGTAAAAGTCGCATGGACAGCATGCTGACCTAACAGCGATAAGATTTTATAAATGAATTTCGTACAAATCAGTAATAGTCACATGGACAACACGCTGACCTAACAGTGATAAGATTTTATAAATGAATTTCCTACAAATCAGTAATAGTAACACGGACACGCAACATGCTGACCTAACAGCGATAAGATTTTATAAATGAATTTCCTACAAATCAGTAATAGTCACAAGGACAACACGCTGACCTAACAGTGATAAGATTTTATAAATCAATTTCCTACAAATCAGTAATAGTCACATGGACAACACGCCGACCTAACAGTGATAAGATTTTATAAATGAATTTCCTACAAATCAGTAATAGTCACATGGACATCACGCTGTCCTAACAGCGATAAGATTTTATAAATAAATTTCCTACAAATCAGTAACAGTCACATGGACAACACGCTGACCTAACAGCAATAAGATTTTATAAATGAATTTCCAACAAATCAGTAATAGTCACATGGACAACACGCTGACCTAACAGTGATAAGATTTTAGAAATGAATTTCCTACAAATCAGTAATAGTCAAATGGACAACACACTGACCTAACAGCGATAAGATTTTATAAATGAATTTCCTGTAAATCAGTAAAAGTCACATGGACAACACGCTGACCTAACAGCGATAAGATTTTATAAATAAATTTCCTACAAATCAGTAATAGTCACATGGACAACACGCTGACCTAACAGTGAGAAGATTTTATAAATGAATTTCCTACAAATCAGTAATAGTCACATGGACAACACGCTGACCTAACAGCGATAAGATTTTATAAATAAATTTCCTACAAATCAGTAATAGTCACATGGACAACACGCTGACCTAACAGTGAGAAGATTTTATAAATGATTTCCTACAAATCAGTAATAGTCACATGGACAACACGCTGACCTAACAGCGATAAGATTTTATAAATAAATTTCCTACAAATCAGTAATAGTCACATGGACAACACGCTGACCTAACAGTGAGAAGATTTTATAAATGAATTTCCTACAAATCAGTAATAGTCACATGGACAACACACTGACCTAATAGTGAGAAGATTTTATAAATGAATTTCCTACAAATCAGTAATAGTCACATGGACAACACGCTGACCTAACAGCGATAATATTTTATAAATGAATTTCCTACAAATCAGTAATAGTCACAAGGACAACACGCTGACCTAACAGCGATAATATTTTATAAATGAATTTCCTACAAACCAGTAATAGTCGCATGGACAACATGCTGATCTAGCAGCGAGAAGATTTTATAAATGAATTCCCTACAAATCAGCAATAGTCACATGGACAACGCGCTCACCTAACAGCGATAAGATTTTATAAATGAATTTCCTCCAAATCAGTAATAGTCGCATGGACAGCATGCTGACCTAACAGCGATAAGATTTTATAAATGAATTTCCTACAAATCAGTAATAGTCACATGGACAACACGCTGACCTAACAGTGATAAGATTTTATAAATGAATTTCCTACAAATCAGTAATAGTAACACGGACACGCAACATGCTGACCTAACAGCGATAAGATTTTATAAATGAATTTCCTACAAATCAGTAATAGTCACAAGGACAACACGCTGACCTAACAGTGATAAGATTTTATAAATCAATTTCCTACAAATCAGTAATAGTCACATGGACAACACGCCAACCTAACAGTGATAAGATTTTATAAATGAATTTCCTACAAATCAGTAATAGTCACATGGACATCACGCTGTCCTAACAGCGATAAGATTTTATAAATAAATTTCCTACAAATCAGTAATAGTCACATGGACAACACGCTGATCTAACAGCAATAAGATTTTATAAATGAATTTCCAACAAATCAGTAATAGTCACATGGACAACACGCTGACCTAACAGTGATAAGATTTTATAAATGAATTTCCTACAGATCAGTAATAGTCACATGGACAACACGCTGACCTAACAGTGATAAGATTTTATAAATGAATTTCCTACAAATCAGTAATAGTCACATGGACAACACACTGACCTAACAGTGATAAGATTTTATAAATGAATTTCCTACAAATCAGTAATAGTCACATGGACAGCATGCTGACCTAACACTGATAAGATTTTATAAATGAATTTCCTACAAATCAGTAACAGTCACAGGGACAACACGCTGACCTAACAGCGAGAAGATTTTATAAATGAATTTCCTACAAATCAGCAATAGTCACATGGACACGCAACACGCTGACCTAACAGTGATAAGATTTTATAAATGAATTTCCTACAAATCAGTAACAGTCACATGGACACGCAACACGCTGACCTAACAGTGATAAGATTTTATAAATGAATTTCCTACAAATCAGTAATAGTCACATGGACAACACGCTGACCTAACAGTGATAAGATTTTATAAATGAATTTCCTACAAAACAGTAATAGCTACATGAACAACACGCTGACCTAACAGCGATAAGATTTTATAAATGAATTTCCTACAAAACAGTAATAGTCACATGGACAACACGTTTACCCAACAGCGAGAAGATTTTATAAATGAATTTCCTACAAATCAGTAATAGTCACATGGACAACACGCTGACCTAACAGCGATTAGATTTTATAAATGAATTTCCTACAAATCAGTAAAAGTCACATGGACAACACGCTGACCTAACAGCGATAAGATTTTATAAATGAATATCCTACAAATCAGCAACAGTCACATGGACACGCAACACGCTGACCTAACAGTGATAAGATTTTATAAATGAATTTCCTACAAATCAGTAATAGTCACATGGACAACACGCTGACCTAACAGTGATAAGATTTTATAAATGAATTTCCTACAAACTTTCTGTAATAATCGCATGGACAGCATGCTGACCTAACAGTGATAAGATTTTATAAATGAATTTCCTACAAATCAGTTATAGTCACACGGACAACACGCTGACCTAACAGTGGTAAGATTTTATAAATGAATTTCCTACAAATCAGTAATATTCGCATGGACGACACGCTGACCTAACAGTGATAAGATTATATAAATGAATTTCCTACAAATCAGTAATAGTCACATGGACAACACACTGATCTAACAGTGATAAGATTTTATAAATGAATTTCCTACAAATCAGTAATAGTCACATGGACAGCATGCTGACCTTACACTGATAAGATTTTATAAATGAATTTCCTACAAATCAGTAACAGTCACAGGGACAACACGCTGACCTAACAGCGAGAAGATTTTATAAATGAATTTCCTACAAATCAGCAATAGTCACATGGACACGCAACACGCTGACCTAACAGTGATAAGATTTTATAAATGAATTTCCTACAAATCAGTAACAGTCACATGGACACGCAACACGCTGACCTAACAGTGATAAGATTTTATAAATGAATTTCCTACAAATCAGTAATAGTCACATGGACAACACGCTGACCTAACAGTGATAAGATTTTAGAAATGAATTTCCTACAAATCAGTAATAGTCACATGGACAACACACTGACCTAACAGCGATAAGATTTTATAAATGAATTTCCTGTAAATCAGTAAAAGTCACATGGACAACACGCTGACCTAACAGCGATAAGATTTTATAAATAAATTTCCTACAAATCAGTAATAGTCACATGGACAACACGCTGACCTAACAGTGAGAAGATTTTATAAATGAATTTCCTACAAATCAGTAATAGTCACATGGACAACACGCTGACCTAACAGCGATAAGATTTTATAAATGAATTTCCTGTAAATCAGTAAAAGTCACATGGACAACACGCTGACCTAACAGCGATAAGATTTTATAAATAAATTTCCTACAAATCAGTAATAGTCACATGGACAACACGCTGACCTAACAGTGAGAAGATTTTATAAATGATTTCCTACAAATCAGTAATAGTCACATGGACAACACGCTGACCTAACAGCGATAAGATTTTATAAATAAATTTCCTACAAATCAGTAATAGTCACATGGACAACACGCTGACCTAACAGTGAGAAGATTTTATAAATGAATTTCCTACAAATCAGTAATAGTCACATGGACAACACACTGACCTAACAGTGAGAAGATTTTATAAATGAATTTCCTACAAATCAGTAATAGTCACATGGACAACACGCTGACCTAACAGCGATAATATTTTATAAATGAATTTCCTACAAATCGGTAATAGTCACAAGGACAACACGCTGACCTAACAGCGATAATATTTTATAAATGAATTTCCTACAAACCAGTAATAGTCGCATGGACAACATGCTGATCTAGCAGCGAGAAGATTTTATAAATGAATTCCCTACAAATCAGCAATAGTCACATGGACAACGCGCTCACCTAACAGCGATAAGATTTTATAAATGAATTTCCTCCAAATCAGTAATAGTCGCATGGACAGCATGCTGACCTAACAGCGATAAGATTTTATAAATGAATTTCCTACAAATCAGTAATAGTCACATGGACAACACGCTGACCTAACAGTGATAAGATTTTATAAATGAATTTCCTACAAATCAGTAATAGTAACACGGACACGCAACATGCTGACCTAACAGCGATAAGATTTTATAAATGAATTTCCTACAAATCAGTAATAGTCACAAGGACAACACGCTGACCTAACAGTGATAAGATTTTATAAATCAATTTCCTACAAATCAGTAATAGTCACATGGACAACACGCCAACCTAACAGTGATAAGATTTTATAAATGAATTTCCTACAAATCAGTAATAGTCACATGGACATCACGCTGTCCTAACAGCGATAAGATTTTATAAATAAATTTCCTACAAATCAGTAATAGTCACATGGACAACACGCTGATCTAACAGCAATAAGATTTTATAAATGAATTTCCAACAAATCAGTAATAGTCACATGGACAACACGCTGACCTAACAGTGATAAGATTTTATAAATGAATTTCCTACAGATCAGTAATAGTCACATGGACAGCACGCTGACCTAACAGTGATAAGATTTTATAAATGAATTTCCTACAAATCAGTAATAGTCACATGGACAACACACTGACCTAACAGTGATAAGATTTTATAAATGAATTTCCTACAAATCAGTAATAGTCACATGGACAACACGCTGTCCTAACAGCGATAAGATTTTATAAATGAATTTCCTACAAATCAGTAATAGTCACATGGACAGCATGCTGACCTAACACTGATAAGATTTTATAAATGAATTTCCTACAAATCAGTAACAGTCACAGGGACAACACGCTGACCTAACAGCGAGAAGATTTTATAAATGAATTTCCTACAAATCAGCAATAGTCACATGGACACGCAACACGCTGACCTAACAGTGATAAGATTTTATAAATGAATTTCCTACAAATCAGTAACAGTCACATGGACACGCAACACGCTGACCTAACAGTGATAAGATTTTATAAATGAATTTCCTACAAATCAGTAATAGTCACATGGACAACACGCTGACCTAACAGTGATAAGATTTTATAAATGAATTTCCTACAAAACAGTAATAGCTACATGAACAACACGCTGACCTAACAGCGATAAGATTTTATAAATGAATTTCCTACAAAACAGTAATAGTCACATGGACAACACGTTTACCCAACAGCGAGAAGATTTTATAAATGAATTTCCTACAAATCAGTAATAGTCACATGGACAACACGCTGACCTAACAGCGATTAGATTTTATAAATGAATTTCCTACAAATCAGTAAAAGTCACATGGACAACACGCTGACCTAACAGCGATAAGATTTTATAAATGAATATCCTACAAATCAGCAACAGTCACATGGACACGCAACACGCTGACCTAACAGTGATAAGATTTTATAAATGAATTTCCTACAAATCAGTAATAGTCACATGGACAACACGCTGACCTAACAGTGATAAGATTTTATAAATGAATTTCCTACAAACTTTCTGTAATAATCGCATGGACAGCATGCTGACCTAACAGTGATAAGATTTTATAAATGAATTTCCTACAAATCAGTTATAGTCACACGGACAACACGCTGACCTAACAGTGGTAAGATTTTATAAATGAATTTCCTACAAATCAGTAATATTCGCATGGACGACACGCTGACCTAACAGTGATAAGATTATATAAATGAATTTCCTACAAATCAGTAATAGTCGCATGAACAGCATGCTGACCTTACAGTGATAAGATTTTATAAATGAACTTCCTACAAATCAGTAATAGTCACATGGACAACACGCTGACCTAACAGTGATAAGATTTTATAAATGAATTTCCTACAAATCAGTAATAGTCACATGGACATCAGCACTAAAGAGCTTCCATGCTTAGTAACTTTGAGTCGATTAACAAAACGTCGACCCAAAAAAGCGGAGACTTCTATTTTCTTCATAAAATGTGTTCTTCGTTTTCAAAGGCAAAGGTCATATTTCAATTACAGTAAAATCCCTCTATTAAGACCATTTTTGGGACTGTTCATAAGTGGTCTTTAAGACCACTTTTGAACAGTTCCATAAGGTGGCCCCTGACCGAAGGACACTGTGGCTATAAAACAAAAAAAAAAAAAAAAAAAAAAAAAAGAAAAATTAAATGCCCCCTTCAAAATAAGCTATTAAAAACAGAATTAGTCATAACTTCAGGTGGTCTCAATATCGAAATGCTTTCCTTTATTTTGCTGAAGCTTCAGCTCCAAAGTACTGTAAAATTCATGTAATTAGACCACGTTTGGGACTATTCAAAAGTGGTCTTCAAGACCACTTTTGAACAGTTCCAAACGTGGTCCCTGACCGGAAGACACTGTGGCCAGAAAACACAAAGAAATAGTAAGTGTACCCTACAAAGTATGTTTTTAAAGGCAGAATTAATCTTAAATTTACATGTAGCTAGTCTTAATAGTGGAATTTTGATGAAACTTTAGCTCCAAAGTAGCAATTTCTTTCTTCCCGTGCCAAAAATACATCAATTCTCCTAAATAACCGATTCGTTTATGCCCAGCAAGTTTGGTTGAGCTAGCCTTAATGCTAATTGACATCAGTACAAAAGGATGTACAAAACAGAATTCTTGCATAAAATCATATGAAGGCAATCGTTTGAAGCTATTCTTGACTGAGTTAGAAGCCGTGTTCAGACAACAAAACTCATGTTCAAGTCATGAAATCCAGGTGCTGTTTGAACATATAGTTTGACCTTTTGATATCAGAAGATGGGCCTGGACTTGTTTACGTTACGTTGAGCGACGCAACGTTTTCGCCCTGAGCGTAGCATTTTAAATTTGTATGATGATGTCAGAACGTCACTGCGGAACTTACGTCATTGCTAGCAATGTTATGAACTAGCAACCATGTTGGTTTTACGTCATACCATCGCATTTGAAGTTCACTTACAGTTTTGGGCTGGGGTGGGGGCGTTTTTTGTCACAATTTGTCATTGGAATGGTATGTTATGACAGATAACGCTCGTGGTACATAAATTTGCCGGGTCCCTCGGAATATATGTAAACACGCGGTCTAGCGGCCCCGTGTTCAAACAGACACCGAGTCGAGACCCGACATATGTTAATGTATTGAAATGAAACCTGAATTCTATATAACGCGAGCCAGCTTATTGCAGAATAATGTGTCGAACTTCAAAAGATTGGAAACCCTTGGGACCATGATAATTTGTTCGAGGTAGGTATAGTACTAACTACTGATGGTTCCTCGTAGCGCCAAAACACGGACCATTATAATCTGTTCGAGGTAGGCATAGTACTAAATACTGAGGGTTCCTCGTAGCGCCAAAACACGGACCATGATGATGTGTTCGAGGTAGGCATATTACTAACTACTGAGGGTTCCTCGTAGCGCCAAAACACGGACCATGATAATGTGTTCGAGGTAGGCATAGTACTAAATACTGAGGGTTCCTCATAGCACCAAAACACGGACCATGATAATCTGTTCCAGGTAGGCATAGAACTAACTACTGAGGGTTCCTCGTAGCGCCAAAACACGGACATTGATAATGTGCTCGAGGTAGGCATGGCATAGTACTAACTTCTGAGGGTTCCTCGTAGCGCCAAACACGGACCATGATAATCTGTTCGAGGAAGGCATAGTACTAACTACTGAGGGTTCCTCATAGCACCAAAACACGGACCATGATAATCTGCACGAGGAGGGCATAGTACTAACTACTGAGGGTTCCTCGTAGCGCCAAAACACGGACATTGATAATGTGCTCGAGGTAGGCATGGCATAGTACTAACTTCTGAGGGTTCCTCGTAGCGCCAAAACACGGACCATGATAATTTGTTCGAGGTAGGTATAGTACTAACTACTGAGGGTTCCTCATAGCACCAAAACACGGACCATGATAATCTGTTCGAGGTAGGCATAGTACTAACTAATGAGGGTTCCTCATAGCGAAAAACACGGACCATGGTATTTGTTCGAGGTATGCATAGTACTAACTACTGAGGGTTCCTCATAGCGCCAAAACACGGATCAAAATGAGGATAACTTATAAAATGAGGAGGCCCTAATGTGTTCAGACATACCTCTTCAATACAAAACCTGGCTGAAGAAATAGATGGGCTGCATGATGCTTCCACGCAGACCTGAAGCCGACCGCGCACGAGTACTGGTAAACCGCTTAGTGGATTTAAGCCTGCCCAGGCAAAGCGGTGCGAGTCGGACCGTCCATGCTCATAAAACCTATTGGTTTCATTGGGCGACAGGGCTTGAGATGTCATTTTATCTCAATGTCGGGTAAAAGTTCCACAAAATTGGAAGCAACGCCTCCAAAATGACCTATTCAGTGTTGACGGGGACGTTAAACCTCAAATCAAACAAACAAAATCAATAGAAAACCATCAACGCCGCCCACCCGCGACCTCCACAGACACCACCAAATTATCCTATACGGATATCTGGATTGATTGATTGATTGATTGGTTAATTGAATGATTGATGGACTGAGTGAGTGATTGATTTGAGTTTAACGACACGTCAACCCTTGTGGGTCATTTTCTGTAGTCCCGGAGAAAGGGAGAAAAAAGTGACAGTCAATTAGATCAAGGGGAGGGGGGTGGGGCGGCAGGGGAGAAAGGGGAAAATTAATGGAAGTGAAAACGCGGAAGAAATAACATATCACCCTCTACCCTTACCTGCTGCCAGTGATGTAAGATACACATTACCTTTGCCTCACCAAACCGTCTTCTACCCTTACCTGCTGCCAGTGATGTAAGAAACACATCACCCTCTACCCTTACCTGCTGCCAGTGATGTAAGATACACATCACCTTTGCCTCACACAACATTCCACCTTCTACCCTTACCTGCTGCCAGTGATGTAACATACACATCACCTTTGCCTCACCCAACATTCCACCCTCTACCCTTACCTGCTGCCAGTGATGTAAGATACACATCACCTTTGCCTCACCCAACATTCCACCCTCTTCCCTTACCTGCTGCCAGTGATGTAAGATAAACATCAGATTTGCCTCACCCAACATTCCACCCTCTACCCTTACCTGCTGCCAATGATGTAAGATAAACATCACGTTTGCCTCACCCAACATATCACCCTCTACCCTTACCGGCTACCAGTGGTGTAAGATACACATCGCCTTTGCCTCATCCAACATTCCACCCTCTACCCTTACCTGCTGCCAGGGATGAAAGATACACGTCACCCTCTACCCTTACCTGCTGCCAGTGATGTAAGACACACATCACCTTCTACCCTTACCTGCTGCCAGTGATGTACGATACACATCACCTTTGCCTCACCCAACCGTCCTCTGCCCTTACCTGCTGCCAGTGATGTAAGATACACATCACCTTTGCCTCATCCAACATTCCACCCTCTACCCTTACCTGCTGCCAGGGATGAAAGATACACGTCACCCTCTACCCTTACCTGCTGCCAGTGATGTAAGACACACATCACCTTCTACCCTTACCTGCTGCCAGTGATGTACGATACACATCACCTTTGCCTCACCCAACCGTCCTCTACCCTTACCTGCTGCCAGTGATGTAAGATACACATCACCTTTGCCTCATCCAACATTCCACCCTCTACCCATACCTGCTGCCAGTGATGTAAGATACACATCACCTTTGCCTCATCCAACATTTCACCCTCTACCCTTACCTGCTGCCAGCGATGTAAGATACACATCACCTTTGCCTCAAACAACCGTCCTCTACCGTTACCTGCTGCCAGTGAGTGATGTAAGATACACATCACCTTTGCCTGAATAAATTACATCAAGTAATTTGATTGAATGATAGACAGAAATGGGTGTGGATTGAATGAATATTCAGCAAGAGAAGAGTTAACACGGTGAAAAGTTTAATCAGCCTGCGTATCGATTGACACAGAGTCAAAACACACCATTCCTTAACTGCATTGAGCTTGGGCTGTCTGCAAAACAAAGCAGACGACAATTCTTTTGTTTGTTTGTTTGATTTGAGGTTTTGATTGTTTGTTTGAGGTTTAACGTCCCCGTCAACACTGTACAGGTCATTTTGGAGACGCTGCTTCCAATTTTTGTCGGACTTTTACCCGACACTGAGATATAATGACATATCAAGCCGTCTCGCCCAATGATACCAATAGGGTTTATAAGCATGGACTGCAGGGCCTCGCACCGCTTTGCCTGGGACGGCTTAGATCCTATAATTTAAGCGGTATACCAGTACTCGTATGCGGTCGGTTTCAGCTCTGCATGGAAGCATTATGCAACCTATCTATTTCCCCGATGTCTTCAGACATTTTAACTCAGAATTTAGTCAGCCTTGGTTTCGATTGACACAGAGCCAAAACACATAATTCCTTAACTACATTGAGCTTGGTCCACAGCGCTTAGTGAAGACCCCATTCAGACTGTACGGATTATACATAGCAACAGAGAAGGTTGGTATTTTTTTTCCTTATTTCTGCATTTAATCCTATGTTGTGGGTATTCATTCGTCGATGCGGTTCTAATGAATACCCACGACATAGGTTTTCATGGAGAACTGACAAAAACTATCCTTCAACCAACCTGTTTTTTGTCTCTCAATTGTCGCAGTCAATATGACGGATCTAGCAGAAATTTGTATTGGGCTTGCTACATTCTTCTTGGGCTTGCTACCAGTCTTCTTGAAGTATAATTTATATGGAGAACTGACAAAAACTATCCTTCAACCAACACGTGTTTTATCTACTATATGGCGCATTGTTGATAAATGTTAAACATTGAGTTAGACATCAGCTGTAGTGATTGTGTAACAGATTTTATGTTTGTTCATAGGTCAAAGGTAAAAATGAGCTGATAAAACAGTTATAACAACGAATATAATGGATTTTATCGAACTTAATGTGTGAGATATTTGGGTGGGGAAATCTAAAGTTTATGTAGCTCATACAATTACAACCGAGCTCCTGTGCTTATACTGCGATCGGAGGTGTACATTTTGTTTGATTTGAGGTTTAACGTCCCCGTCAACACTGTAAAGGTCATTTTGGAGACGTTGCTTCCAATTTTGTGGGACTTTTACCCGACATTGAGATGAAATGACATCTCAAGCCCTGTCGCCCAATGAAACCAATAGGGTTTATTAGCATGGACGGTCCTCCTCGCACCGCGGTTCCTGGACAGGCTTAGATCCTCTTAGCGGTTTACCAGTACTAATGTGTGGGCCGGATTCAGCTATGGGTGGAAGCATCATGCAGCCCATATATTTCTTCAAGCCCCTATGGGCGGGGGCTTCGGAGGTGTACATAATTACATTACATACACTCCAGGTTGCAGGGTTGAAAGCCTACAGCCTAATCATGTAATAACAGTAGGGGTCTCAATTTCTCAAACCTGCACAGGAGATGACTCTTCCTGCACAGGGGGCCTCTAGTTAACGTCCAGATCCGAAGGACTGTGCACTTTTCGGTATTAAGCCAATGGAGCGTGTTTGGCCTCTGGGGATCGAATGGGGGGGGGGGGGGAGGGCTCTAGCATCAGAGGCAAGTGTAAGTACCACTGAGCCATCGGCCATTCTTGAGCAAAACACTCAGCATTGTACCGCCCTAGCTTTGTATGTTTGATTTGAGGTTAACGTCCCCGTCAACACTGGATAGATCATGTTTAACATCATTTTGGAGATATTGCTTCCAATTTTGTGGGACTTTTATGCACTAGTCATTTGTAACCACTGCCCCCCACCACCTACAGGGGATAGCTGGGCTTATATGCGGGTAGTTACCCTCTGTGTTCCCTGCAGTGCCGTTAATTTTGTTTGATTTGATGTTTAACGTCCCCGTCAACACTATGTAGGTCATTTTGGAGACGTTGCTTCCAATTTTGTGGGACTTTTACCCAACAGTGAGATGAAATAACATCTCAAGCCCTGTCGCCCAATGAAACCAATAGGGTTTATAAGCATGGACGGTCATGTCCGACTCGCACCGCATTGCCTGGGCAGGCTTAGATCCTCTAAGCTGTTTACCAGTACTTGTGTGCGGGCCGGATTCAGCTCTGCGTGGAAGCATCATGCATATTTCTCCAAGCCCCAATGCAGTGCCGGGTTAATGCGGGGGTTTTGATCAAGGTTGGCAAAAAAAGCGGGAAATAATCATATTTCCCTGGACGGCGGGAAATACAGGGAATTCCCGGGAAATACAGGGAAATATATATTTACATAGGTGGTACCAATTGAGACTGCTTAATATACCCCAACTACCTAGCTATTTGAAAGCAAATTTATTTCAAGTTCATGTAGGGCTTGGAAATTCCACTTGTCTGCTTGCAATGACAAAAAATTGAAGGACAAGTAAAAGTTTGTTTAGTCCTTGCAACATTTACCAAAGTTTACATGCACTTAGTTATGTAGGACAAGTGAATTTTTGGAGAATTTTCCAGCCCTTTTTACATTGAATAACTATAAAGATCTATAGTCCCTTGGACCCTTGCCTGCATATAGAATGTATAATTTCTTTTCGAATGTGATTCTAAAATATAAGTTTTTAACTTTCAGCGATTTCCCTTGACTTGTTAATACATGTAATTTTTTCTGTAGATAATTTAAGAAACCTTTTAGGCTTAAATTCCTGTAACTGTGTCCTTTTAATACCTGTCTCAAACAAATAATTAAATTATCACAGCTTTAGCATTAGGAGTGTGATTACTTGGCAAACTTGCAAACAAACCTGTTCTAGTGTAATTTAACATCCTTAACCCATTTTACCAGGGTACCCTGGCAAACAGTGCAGGCCCAGATCAGAACATGGCATCTGATCAGGGCCTCCACTGTTTGCTTTTTAAAAGTTTAGTCATTTTCCAAATGAATTTGGATAAAAACACAACCTGACACCCCTAAATTTTGAAATGGACTCCTGCTATATTTAAGAAGGAAGATTCCATTTGGTACCAAAATGGTTAAAATTCAAACAGCCAAAGAGTTGTTGTAAATCTCAAATAAATTGAACTGTATGGTTACACTAAAATACAAAACATTTAGTTCCAATGGCAAACTCTCTTAAAGAAGCTAAGTTATTCTGATCTGGGTCTGCACTGTTTGCCCAGACATGTCTGTCCCAAATATTGGGATCATTATGGTATTTTATCTTCTTAAGCATATGAGTGATTTTAAATAACTCTTCACCCTACATAACCACAGATCACTTTATATTTATGGTTGTGTTTGATTGAGTAAAAGCAGACTTATGACATATATGTATGGGGAAGCATACTGCAAAATAGCTAACTGTTCATTATTTCAATTAAATTGCACAAATATTATAGTGTTTTTCTATGAAATAACTAAAAAAAATCATATTTCCCATTTTTGCTGAAATTTGAAGTATTTCCCAGGATGGTAATTACCGGTAAATACCAGTGGGAATTCACGCCACCGGTATTTACCGACCAACCTTGGTTTTGATATTATGCAAATATACACCCAGTGGAACGAACTATTATAAACAGTGGGGCTGTGACCTTCTGGAGTGAAGGGCTGTGAAAAGTGAAAAGTCATTGTCCGCGCTCTCCCCGTAGGTGGGGGGCATTGGTTTCAAATGACTTGTGCATTACCCAACACTGAGATGGATAGACTTCTCAAGCCCTGTGGCCCAATGAAACCAATAGGGTTTATAAGCATGGACGACCTGACTTGCACCGCATTGCTATGACAGGCTTCGATCCTCTAATCGCTTTACCAGTACTCATGTGCGGTCGGATTTCAGCTTTGCACGTAAGTATCATCATGCAGCTCATCTATTTCTTCAAACACCAATGGGCGGGGGGCCGCTACCCTATTTGTCGACAGGTCCTCGTGGCCAAGTCGATAAGAGGTCTCTCACGGTTGTGAACTTGTGGTTTCAGTGCTTGGGTCACATGTGAGATGCAGTGTTCTGCAACAGAAGCTCAGGTGGTTTTTATCCAGTTTTTGTCCACAATCGGCTTGAAATAAAGAGTCTGATCTTTAAAAGGGTCATCAAACCAAAGCCCAAAAAATATCAATCTGTCTGTCAATTTATCCTTTTCTTTCATCCAACACGTCTAAAGATACGTCTGTCTACATGTATCTATCTGTCTACTGTTTAAAAGTACTGGTAAACTGGTAACAGGATCTAAGCCTGTCCAATCAAAGCAGTACGAGCCTGGCCTTTCATTCTTATAAAACCTGTTGGTTTCATTGGGCCACAGGGCTTGAGATCTCATTTCCTCTCAATGTCGGTTAAGAGTAGTGACCTAAGACCTCAGCCAATGATCCCAGGGGTTCAGATAAAAATTTGGATACCCTCATGCGCATCTGCAGTACCTAAACCTAAACAATCTACATGTATGTAGCAAGTTTTGCAACCATACTTGAATAAATATTTCTTTGTAATGTCCCCGTCAACACTGTATAGGTAATTTTGGAGATTTGATTTTGGTTTTACGTCCCTTTCAAGATTATTTCACTCATATCGAGCCAATTGTTCATCAGAGGTGGGCAAAAACTGGAGTATCCGGAGAAAAACCACCTGACCATCCGTTGCAGGAATCTTTTTGGAGACATTGCTTCCAATTTTGTCAGCCATTTACCCGACATTGGGATGCAATGGCATCTCAAGTTCTGTTGCCCAATGAAACCAGTAGGGTTTATAAGCATGGACGGTCTGATTTGCACCGCTTTGCCTGGGCAAGCTTAGATCCTCTAAGTGGTTTACCAGTACTCGTGTGCGGGTTGGTTTCAGCTCTGTGTGGAAGCACCATGCAGCCCATCTATTTCTTCAAGCCCCGACGGACAGCCGCCGTAGTAGAAGTCGCATTCACAAGTATTTTCATGAAAATTTGACTTTTGACCTCACTACATAACCCCAGGGGTTCAGATCACAATTTGGATACCCTTATGCACATCTGCGCTCCTTAGCGATACATGTACCAAGTTTGGTGACCATAGTGCAAGAAATAAAAAGTAGTCACTGTTACATTCACAAGCATTTTCTTGAAAATTTGACCTCACCCCATGACCCCAGGGGTTCAGATCAAAATTTGGATACTCTTATGCACATCTGCAGTTTCTGAGCAATACATATATGTGTATAGGGCAAAAAATAAAAAAGTAGGTACATTGACAAGGTTTGTGACCGATCATTAAGATAATACCCGTGGAAAATATTACATTTTTTTCACCTCTTCAGAATGGCTTCTTTTTTGATGAAAATCCATGATCTTATTTCGACTGCAAACATATGTTGTGGGTGCTCGTTAGAACCGACTCAATGTGGCGCTTCTAACGAGTACCCACAACCTATGTCTTGGAGCAGAAATAAGCATTGTAATGTATACCCCCCCGTAAGCCCCCGTTTTCAATATATAAAGTGATGTTTAGTGGTGTGTTCATTTCACGGACTTGTTCACGTGGTGGGAAGGACGGACGGAGGGTCATCCAGGCGAACACCCATGACAAAACTTAAATACCATTTTTTTTTTTATATATATATATAAAGCTGGTATTACAGCATGAAACCACATTCTCACTTTAATAAAGTGGTTCATTATAGGGACTTGTTATGGTGATGAGTATAAGTGCTCTGATTTGGGTACATGTTTTTGATGTTTTATAAAATGTCAGTATGTTGTGTGTACTTGGTAGAATTGCCCATCCAGGCAATTTTAATGCACACACAACTTACATGTTCAAGATAAAAGTAACTTAGCAAGATAAAAAGTGCGAAAATCTTCCTGGTCACCTTTCAAATTTCCCATCTACAGCCAAGATTCCCTATGGACACACAAATGGGCTTGATTAGGCCATGGTCAACAAGCTACTGGGGCCGGCCTCGGTAGCTTAGTCGGATGCGCATCCAACTGGTGATCAGGACGCGGGTTTTATGCCTGCCAGGGTCGGCAATGTTCTTTAGTGGAGGTTGATCATGAAATCTTTTCTACGGTCATTCTCCTCCTTCCTCTGATTCAAGAAGGGCAGTTGTCAGTTTCTGGCGAAAGAATGTGCACTGTACTGGTTAACCGCTTACATTTAAGCCTGTCAAGGAAGTGTGAATGGGCAAACTGACCGGCTCAAAAATGACATAGACAAGTGTTGACTGGGCCATTAAACTCCAATACAAACAAAAAAGCTACTAGTGCCCACTGAGGCTTGGAGAAATAGATGTGGGTGCAATGTGATTCCACGCAGAGCTAAAACTGACTGCACATGAGTATAGGACATGGGTAAACCGCTTAGAATGTCTAAGCTTGCCCAGGAATTATTTGTTTGATTTGAGGTTTAACATCTCTGTCAACACTATTTAGGTCATTTTGGAGAAATCGGGACTCTTACCAGAAATTGAGAAGAAATGACATCTCAAGCTCTGGCGCCCAATGAACCAATAGTGGAGCGCTTTGGTGCAGTGGTAGTGCATCTGATTTGTGATCGAAAGGTTCCGGGTTCGAGCCTCACTCTGACAAAAGTGTTGTGTCATTGAGCAAGGCACTTCATCCACATTGCTTAAAAAAATAAAATAATAAAAAAAAGTACTGGTAACCACCCAGGAAATCCTGCTCGTAATGCTCAGATGTGAGCGAGTAGCAGTAATAGGAGAAAAATAGGGTTTACATGCATGTAAAGACCAACTCGCACCACCTTGCCTGGGCAGGCTTAGACATTCTAAGCCGTTTACCAGTACTCTTGCGGGGTTAGATTCAGCTCTGTGTGGAAGGCAGGGCTTGAGATGTTATTCAATGTCGGGTAAAAGTACCACAAAATTGGAAGCGACGCCTGCAAAATGACCTAAACAGTGTTGACGGGAATGTTAAACCCCAATTCAAGCAAGCAAATACACTGTTGGAGTTTGAGTCATTGAAGTTTTTCGGTACATCAGAATAGACATAATTACTCCATTGATCTGCATTTGCAGTTAATAATTAGCCTATCTTTCTCCAACTTCTGAAGTGCCGATGTGGACATCTTTGATATTGGATTCATCAATTATTGCATATATATAGAGTGTTTTTAAAATCAGCATTATTAACAAGATGTTGATCCTAATTGGATGACTTGTTATGAACAGTCTACTCTGGATCTACATGTTTTGCATGGTTGAAATGGTTAACACAGACTTTTGTTTAATTTCCAACAGGTATGACAGGGACTTCAGAGCCTGTCTCTGAACATTGGGGACCAAGTGAAACAGGAGCTGCATAAGACACATTCTCGGTGAAACATCACAGTCACAGACATTTTATCAACTTTAACCCCAAACTGTTCTACAAGATATTAGCCATTCTGTGTTGGAAACCAATCATACCTAATGAAGGTAAGTGTATTCTAGGTGAATGGATGCACCAGAGCCTAGTTGATGGTCAGAATGTAGACTGAATATGAATGCCCAAGCAAAGCCACATAGAATATTATCTGGAATAGATCAGAGGTATGAGTACTATTTCATCCCCCACCCATTTGGGATTGAAGAAATAGATGAGCTGCATTCATGATGCTTCTACACAGAGCTGAAACCAACTGCACGAGTATGGATAAACCACTTAGAGGAGATCTAAGACTACCCAGGCAAAGCAGTGCGAGTCAGACAGTCCATGCTTATATGCCCTACTGGTTTCATTAGGCGACAGGGCTTGAGATGTCATTTCATCTCAATGCGAGGTAAAAACCGCACAAAGTTAGCAGCAACGTCTCCAAAATTACGTGTACCATGTTGACGCCATCGTCGGGACGTTAACCCTCAAATCAAACAAACAAAATACTATTACCCGACTTTAAATTTTTTATAGTGATAATTTTACTAACACTAATGTGGCATTAGACTTATCACTATAAAATTAAAAATCTGGAGAGTTACTTTTCCAAAATACCACCGCCTATTGGGGCTTGCCCCCGCCCTTGAAGGCTTTGTGAAATGGATGGATGGACCGACAGCTGGATCCATCCATGGCAGAGCTGCAAAAGTGAGTATGGGTTAACTGCATAGATAATTCAAGTATGCTCAAGAAAGATAATTTGCTATGCTCAAGGAAAGTGATTTTGGGTTTTTGCTGCCCCAATAATTAAGTTATAAACTTACATGCAGTTATACGTGTACATAATGGTAGAAAGAGTTACTGCAGGACTTGAACATCGATTCTTTGCTCTCAGATCAGACAGGGCCTGATTAATCTTAATCCACTGCCTGGCTGCCCGATACAAGTCTAAATTTTGGCTGGGCAAGAGTTTTTTTTTATTTCACTTTCCCAGAAAAATATATAGGACATAAAAAAAATTAATAATAAATATGGTAATTCTAAGCTATTTTCAAGATGCTGTGGAATGCCGGGCAAGTGGTGGAAAGTTTGATCTGTCAGGCCCTGGATCAGGTAAAAAAGCCCACACAGATTTGAAAGCAATGTCACCAAAACTATTGTTGCTATTAATGCTAAACCTCAACAGACAGATCTTTAAGAGAATTTTTAAAATATATTTGATAAAAATGATCACTGAGCTGTTATAAGATTAAAGTAGTGTTAATTTAATAGAAGACTGTGATTTTTTTGTTTTGTTTTTTTTTTATGTTTTTTTTTCTCATTATTTTTCAGTGAAAATCAGGCTTGACATTTCATCTGAATTGTCTGCCCAATAGATTATTCACTTGCAATGTCATGCCTTTTTTTTCCACTGAAAAATAAAAAACAATTAATGACATATACTTTGAAAATGCTGTCTTACTTTGAAAATGCTTTTTCTTATTAATATTACTAAATCCACTCATAAGAAATACCATAAAAATCCTAACAATTTTGACACTTTCAGGAGTTAATGTTTGTTTGATTTGAGGTTCAACATCCCCGGCAACATTTTCTAGGTTATTTTGGAGGCATTGCTTCCAATTTTGTCAGACTTTTACCCACCATTGAGATGAAATGACATCTCAAGCCCTGTTGCTCAATGAAACCGATACAGTTTATTTTCATGGGCGGGCCAACTCCCACCACTTTTCCGGGCATGCACAGAACCTCTAAGCAGTTTACCAGTACCCATGTGTGGTCAGTTTCAGCTCTTCGT
This sequence comes from Lucinisca nassula, assembly GCA_963580285.1. Classification (NCBI taxonomy): domain Eukaryota; kingdom Metazoa; phylum Mollusca; class Bivalvia; order Lucinida; family Lucinidae; genus Lucinisca; species Lucinisca nassula. Next base: position 29,457,845 of record OY757018.1, read on the forward strand.
AGAAGAATCATGCAGCCCAATCTATTTCTTCATGCCGTGATGGGATTGGATCAGAGAAGTTACTGTAATTGTAAAATTTTAACAAGTTTGTTTCATGATCCCGCAAAGAGTCCAAATGGTGCAGACAGAACAGTAAACAGTGCAGACCCTGGTCAGACTGGATCTGGGTCTGCACTTTTTGTCTGTCTGTACGAATATTTAGGTTCATAATGATAGATTTTTCACTTTATTTGATGTTTTGTTTTCCCTATCATTGGAGGGTGTGTGTGTGGGGGGATCTTTTAACTTGAATCACCTTTTTCACAAGGTGATTATATTTTGTACTTACCATACTTGCCATTGCATCCTACATGAACCAAAAATTTCAACAATAGATTTTTATGACATTTACCTCAGTTTTAAGGTCAATCACACACACACACACACACACACACACACACACACACACACACACACACACACACACACACACACACACACAAACTGACAAAATTAACTTTGGGTAAAAAATTTATCTTCAAGTGAAAAGATTTGTTGTTATCTGTGAAACCTTCCAAATTTTAGATTATGCTAAGAATTGGTGCAATATAGTACATTAGTCCGGGATTTGAGACCAGATTTCGAAAAATTTAATGCACCCAAAATTCTCACGCTTTATTTGTGCCGTTTCATTGAGATAGGAGCCTAACCTATATGACATGTGATTATTTAGCAAATCTGGTGGGGAAAAGGGGTTGAAAATTCTATGAGTTTACACCCACCCCCATGCGGATGGTATAGTTGGGTTGAGTTTAGTTATGTGTAGCTTGCGCTTACATATGAATGTTGATTTATTGCTTCAGCCAAAATATTTGTCAATACTCGAAGACACCAAAATTCATGATATGACGTAATTACATCCGGTGTTACCATAAATTTTGACCATTGAAATTTGACCCCAAAATTTTGGTAAATTTTACACTATTTTCGCGCTAAATAAATTTTAGTACTTTTTGAAACAATTACTTTTTCGTCAGTATGAAGGACGGTTATTTTTGCACGTGCATATGAAACTGGATGACTCTGTTTCAATCCGGGCATGAACAAGGGACTCCGAAACCTGTGGACCATTGTACCACTTTTTCCTGTTGTGTCACAGATCGTGATAAAAATTTATATTAAAACCAATTTAAACTAAATTATTTTACTGGCTGGTCACAGATGTATCATAACAGGGACCGATAGATATATTTTTGAAAAGTTGGTGATGGCCATTTATTTCCGGTTTATATTTAGTGAGGGGAATATACATCACCAAGCATATTTGTCAGCGGGTGAACTGGCAAGTGATTCTCTAAACTGGTGACTTGAAACAATCAACAGTTAATGAATACATCGTATATTTCAAGAATCAGTTTCCAAACTTTCCGGTTTGTGTTGAAGGCTCCCAAAGTAACATCGACATTATCATATTTTAAACACGTAAATGTTACTGGTCACTTGAAATCTTACTAGTTACCTTATTTTCTGTTAAGTCGCATGACCAAAAATAAATTGTACCCGAGGTTTAATGTAACGTAAAGCCATTCCTTAAACATTCTTCTATCTTCCCCTTTCCCTGAGTTGTGGTATAACCTGTAAACGTACATCTTAAGATGTCACCTGCGCTTACTTTCTACCATTTTGTTGCGCGTCCTGCCTACGATAGCCTTGTCCCTCTATTCACCATTAGCTCTTAATCATCCTGTGTCTCTTGTCACACAATGATTAATCTGTTCTTCATCTCCTTTATTACTACTTACTTTTTCTGACATTTGTCCTATATATTGATTGTTTTGGGTTTAAAGACACGTCACCCCTTGTTGGTCATTTTTGTCCTCTCTCCAGAGAAAGGGAGAAAAGCGACAGAAGAGATAGTTGAGCAAATTAAAGTAAGGGGCTGAGGAGAAATGGGAAAATGGAAAAGCAGAAACAGAAGAAATAACAGTTTTCCCTATCTACTCTTAACTGCTGGAAGAACAGCATGTCTTGTCCAGCTGTAAGCCACTATCAGCTGGACGCCCTATTGACGCAAGATACATGTCACCTTTGCCTCACCCAACCACCCCAATTGTCCCATATAGATTGGCTAAAAAAGCCTTCTATAACAAGCCATCAGGAGTTATCACATTTGAAAAACAGAGTGTATGCAATGATCAGGAATCTATACAAAATATCTCGCACCTCCCATTCAAAACACCAAAATGAAAACGTCATGGATGGAAAGCCAGAATGACAGTTATCTCCCCACATGACCGAACGGCTATCCAAAATAAAAAAGGCATTAGCAATACATACATCTTAAGGACTAACAATGAAAATAATAAAACACAAAAAAGGATCGACGACGGGGTCAGTAAGAAGTATTACGGGGGCCGAGGTGGGGTTGGACACTTTAATAGATTTTAGATGGTCACACTACTCGCTCTAGATTGTCGTGGTTAAAACCGATAAGTTGTTCACTCTACATGATAGAGTTCTAGCTCATCAGTGCAACATCTCCGAGAACAGAAAATCAAACGACTAAAGAGATGAAACAACGATGAGGACTCGACAGCATGAAATAGCTAGAATTCTGCAGAAAAGGAAACCAAACAGTTAGGCTCCGGTTAACCCTACCAGAGACAGAGCATCAGACACTTACCTTCATGCGTTCTGGCGGACATGCGTTCGTACATATGAAAGGAACTTGGCGGGCGGGTTAATTTACTCGAGGTTGAAACCTTATATGTCAGATATATTGAACAGTGAACAGGGACGATGTTTGGCATAATAAATGTTACGATTCCTACGTAAATCAAGTTTCTTCTCTTCACTATTGTCAAGAAGGGTGGGAACATTGGGTTCAACACCGACCTTCGCCTGAACTTTTCTGCAGCTTCATGTACCTTGGCGACCTCAATTTGCGCATGTTTGCCAAAAGATCGACCAAAACCAGAGTCATTCAATCAGCAAATAAGCTGAAGTATATCAAATCCGCAGCTGGAGAATTAGATGCCGTTATTTAAATTTAGTAGAGTAACTTTTTTTGCAGCAAATTAATGTAAAAAACCAAAACAATAAACATCTAAAACATTTAAGTAAAATCGTTCCACCAAATACTGTATAATGTTTCTTTTTTGTTTGCAGTAAAATTTCGCACACCTTCAGTCAAAAGGAGGCTTGATTGTTCAGAGGCGTAAACTCATTAAAACACGACTTTCCTTCAATTATGAAATACAGAAGAAAAATCTGCCAACCCTTTGAAAAAACAAAACTGAAATAGGGCCGCGCTGTTATCTTCACTGAACATTGTCGTCTTTCAGAGGTATTGCTGTCATGGTAACTTCATACAAAACTACCACTGGTCACCAATTAATTGTTTATGAAGGTAAGCAACAAAAGATAACCAAACAAGCGCAATCAGTAAAGCAGAAAACTGTGGCTGCTGTATCATGACAACGCCAATTAGATATGGTTTACGCTTGCCATCAAGTTTACGCGACTTTCCCCTGAACACAAAATTGTAAACAAGCGGCCGATGGGAAACTACGCTCTCCAGAGCTCAAGTGAGCATAAAATACCCCCCCCCCCACCCCAACACACACACACCCGTTTAAATTTATTTTAACAGACCATAGTGGTTTAGTAGAGGCCAATGCCAGGACCATTGATGCCAAATTATTTTGAAATCAACCATTGTTTTCTTTTGTTGCCGTCGCATACATTATAGTCAGCTTTGAACCATCTTAGGGCTAGAGTCCAAAATGCTGCAAACCAAGGTCTTGTATTTCCTGACATGCAGAATTTAAAATCCCTTTTAGCCGTTTATTGGTGTTCCGATCACACAGATCCCACTAACAAACTTGGATTTCTCGACCACACTGATGCAGTATATGTAATTTGGTATCAGTTAGCCAAACAGTTTTAGAAAAATTAAAAACTATTTAATCTTATGGCCCCAGGATTATTTAGCTGATTGCAAATATCAACTATGATGTCATAAGCTGCAACAGAACCAGAAAACCCTGTCTTTTCCATACAAAATCCTAAGTGACCGCATGTGACCTTGACGTAAGAAAGGTCAAGGTCAACGAAATATCATCATTTGAACAAAATCGATAGGGCCCGGGTCCCATATATTGTATACCAAGTTTCAAGGTCATCGGTCGATTGGTTCCTGAGAAGGCGATTTTCAAAGGTTTTTACCATATATGGGCATGGCGGACATTTTGGTCATGTGACCCAGATATTCAGAATATATGTTTGTTCTTCCACCCAATGGCGGCTTCACATATAATTTGGTTCCAATTGGCCTTGAAGTTTAAGAGGTGATGTCGTTTGGAATTGTTTGGATGCTTAAACGAGAAAAGAGGGTAGGAACATTTGTCTCCCCTTTTTATGTCTTTTTCCCCACTTTTTTGATTTTCTAACTCCATTTTCAAGATGCTGAGAGACCTCTAAATAAATTCGTATCATAGTTAAGTGTGAGAAAGTAAGGTGCTTTAAACTCCTTAAATACGCGTGCTACGAATTTCAAATCCCCGACTACATGTATTACAAATAGCCGGAGCACAACATTCCCTACAATTTACATGTGTACCTAGCAAAGAATCAGATCAGCCTATGCATCCACACAGTCAGATCAGTGTCTTGTTGTACACTCAAAGGATAGCTAAGGGCCCAATGCTCCTTCATGCAGCAAGAGAAATCTCTGGTCAGATTATATGGATGGGCAGGCTGATTTGATTCTTCACTGGGTACACATGGACATTGTAGGAAATGCTGTGCCCCGGCGCAGATATCAAAGGTTTGATTTTGGTGATCTTCTCTTTTCATGACCAAATAGTGCAAAGATTTCTAATATTGCCTTGTCTGCACCATATCTCATACAACAATGGATGAATTCTGACAAATTGAACATAGAAAGACTTGATTGGATTTTAGAGGCCATTAACTACAGTAAAGCCTGTTATGGTGGCCACCACTGTTAAGCAAGTAACCTGCCTAATTCAGTCATGCTTTTGGTTTACGATAAAGGCAAATGCATTAAGATTGACATGTATTAAGCGAGTATATGTCCTAAGCAAGCACATTTTGGTTATCCCCTAGGTGCTTGCTTAATACAGGTGGGGCTGTGTTTTAGGTTTCTTGAATTTATAGATTGCTCAATTTTTGCATGTACCATAAGGATCCTTAGTATTGGGACATTCAGGCCTAAGCAAACAGTGCAGACCTAGATCAGACTGCTCATGAAGCAGTCTGATCAGGGTCTCCACTGTTTGCCATTCTGTCTCCACTTTTTGACTCCTCACGAAACAAATTTGCTAACATTTTAGGAGATTTTATTCAATTACAGCAAGTTCTCAAGGTGTCTGAATTTTTACGGTATGCACCTTCCAAGTCCAAGTGGATGTAACAGTCATATTTATGGTTGGGAGGGAATGGGAGGATGCAGTTTTCTTCTGAAAACATTTCTAGTCTTTGTTATGGTCACATGTACATTTATTTTGTTCTTTTCCTTAATTTCTTTTTTTAAAAATCTTTTCCAATTTTTGTTACAGGTTCAGCATGGAAAAACCCACATACAGTTTAATACAGAGGAACCTTGCTTCCACCAGTAGCTAACAGCTGACAGCCTATACTGAAAGAAAAAGGACTGAATTATTTAATGCCTAGAACTTCTTGATGGCAGCTGTGTTTTTGAACCACTGGATCATGACTGACAATTATTTGTTTGTTTCATTTGAGGCTTAACGTCCCCGTCAACACTGTAAAGGTCATTTTGGAGATATTGCTTCCAATTTTGTGGAACTTTTGGCCGATATTGAGATGAAATGACATCTCAAGCCCTGTCGCCCAATGAAATGAATAGGGTTTGTAAGCATGGATGGTCCGACTCGCACTGCTTTGCCTGGACAAGCTTAGATCCTCTTAATGGTTTACCAGTACTCATGTGCGGGTCGGTTTCAGCTATGCGTGGAAGCATCATGCAGCCCATCTATTTCTTCAAGCCCCGATGGCCGGGGGCCATTAACTGACAATAAAGAATGGAAGAAAGATCAATAACTTTTGAATAGTTTAGGCGTTAACATTTATATATTTTAACAGCCAGAAAAGTGAAATTAAAGATGGTGATGACACGGACTTGTTGGGACATTCGCTATTCCTCCCCACCCATAGGGGCTTGAAGAAATATATGGGCTGCATGATGCTTCCACCCATAGCTGAATCCGGCCCGCACACTAGTACTGGTAAACCGCTTAGAGGATCTAAGCCTGTCCAGGAACCGCGGTACGAGGCGGACCGTCCATGCTATTAAACCCTATTGGTTTCATTGGGTGACACGGCTTGAGATGTCATTTCATCTCAGTGTCGGGTAAAAGTCCCACAAGATTGGAAGCAACGTCTCCAAAATGACCTTTACAGTGTTGATGGGGTTGTTAAACCTCAAATCAAACAAAACAAAAACAAAAGAAGTGAAATTCCTTTATTTTAAGACTACCTTTGGGACTCATTAAGACTACTTTTGAACAGCCCCAAAAATGCTACATCTATCATGCAAACATGCCTAATAAATTTTGACCTGCTTTTAAACCAGACTACTTTTGAACAGTCCCAACAATGCTGTCTATCTTGAAATTATGCCTAATATATTGACCTGCTTTAAACCCTACTTTATTGGGGTTAACAAGGTTACATATAAATATTATTTTTCTTACATGTTAACTGCTCAAAAACAATGATTGTGGGTACTCGTTACAACTGCTTGGTCGAGGCTGTTCTAACCAGCACCCACAGTCTGTTTTGTGGAGAAATATATAAAAAAATATCAGATTTTTTTATTTGAAAATTTTCATTTTTGGTGAAAAAAAAATGATATACTTGAAAAGGCATATTTTCATAATGTTAAATAATAGGACACAGGCTGTAGAAAGTATGTGATGAACACTGAAGCCTTTAAAGTGTTTAAAAGAAGAATAAGTTACGAGTTTAGCATGTCTGAATAGTTCAATTTCGATGTACTAGACAAATTCATTTATGGGTCAATTTTTAGGCCCTGCCACAAAAAGTGACAGGGTATGATGTATACCCTCCGAAAATTTGAGTACCCACCCATCCTTCCCTCAATCCATTTGAGATATTTTCATGAAACTACACAAATATGCAAATGCCCACAGGACGATGTGCACAACATATGAGTTCAAACTGGTTTTCCTACTTTTGGAGTTATTATGTTCCGCACTAAGGGTGCGGGGGTGGTGGGTGGGTGCCTAGTGTTTTTTTATGCGGATTGCATCAGTGTAGCTTGTTTGAAGCACTATATCTCCTGAACCTATTGAAGGAATCTGACCAAACTTGCATTGTTCCATTACTAGGATTGGGAAAACAGCCATTAGGTTTTGGTGACCGTGACATTATTGTCAATGGCACAGGCCCCAAAAACTGTAAATTTCAGACCAAAAGTGGCGTGTCTGCCTCCTATGAATCTATGAAATTCTGTCAAACTTGGTATAGCATTGGTACAATATATCATTGTCACTTACCATTTTGATAACATTGACCCTTATATTTAAGATTACAGGCCCTCAAAAACTGTAAATTTTGTCTTTTGCCAACCTATCTTGCAAACAAATTGATAAAATATTGTCAAACTTGGTTGAGTATATCGTTGAATCTATCAAAGATGTCATTAGATTTTGGTGATCTTAACCTTATTCTGAAGGGCACAGGCCCTCAAAACTGTCAATTTTGGGACAGAAATGGCTTGTCAGCACCATGAACGAATTGTTGAAATTTGCTCAAACTTTGTTCATTATGCCACTGCAACTTACGAAAGATTTTAGTAGATATTGGTGACATTGGCCTTATTTTTAAGGCCACAGGTGCCCAAAAACCATCAATTTTAGCTTGTCTGCGCCCTATGTGAACAAATTCTTTAAGTCTGCTCAAACTTGGTGCAACATGTTAATGCAACCTTCCAAAGATTTGATTATATCTTGTTGACCATGAACTTATTAATGTTTCAAGGGCACTGCATTGGGAAAGTGTAAAAAAATCTGCTTTGAAACCAAAATGACCAGACCTTTTATTTTATGTGTAGCATTGCTCCAATCATATTCATGTGGTCAAACATTGCCCTGCTATAGGGGGTCACTTAAAATTTTCTTGCCAAATACCAGAAGGCCCGTGCTTTTGGTATTCATGCGTAGTTTTGATGATCTAGACCTCTACCAACATTGATCAAATTTAAGCCCTGGGCCAAAAAACGAACCTTCCACAGGAATCTTTTTTTTAGCATAGACCATAGCTTTGATATTTGGTATGCATCAAATGGAATCTACCACTGACACTTCAGTAAAAATGACTCACTCCAAGGTTAACATATTGTACACTGATTAATTTAGAAAAAAAAAAAAAAAAAAGATATTCTATCACATGACATCATTGATAAGCAATGGATAACATCGTATTATAAAAATCATGGAAATATTGTCAAATTTAAAGGCGATAAAATCCAATTTAAAGTGGTCATTATGATAAACAGGATCTTACGCTCGTGGTCATTTCATATGAAATGATCACTCATGTAAGATCCTCTAAACATAAAACACGAACTGCTTGTCATTTACCACATTGGTACTCTATGTACATGTAGGACTATCCTGTCAATCAATCCGAACAACAATCTTGAAGCAGTCCCCTTTGTTTTCAATTTATTACTATAATACTAAGGATTCAGGATTGGCTAGTTATGGTGATGGATATAGGACTATCAGTGTCCTTGTTACAATGGCTGTTACAAGTGTAAACTTGTAAAGTTCTTAAATGAGTGAGTGTTTTAGTTTTACATCCCACCAACAGCTAAGGTCATATGGAGATGGGACCGTGATTTAAAGACTCATCCGAAAGTCTGGATAAGCCCGGGATCGAACCTGCGACCTCTGGTAAAGTTCTTAAATAAAGTATGTGGACAATCTTAGCCTAATGTTATGCTCTTTTGAATTTGAAAGTTAAATCTAAATAAACTTCTATGTATTATCACTACTTGTTCATGTATCTTTCAATAATTTTGCATCAGTGGGGACTGAATGAATATCTCCTAAAAAGGGTTATCCTTCAGAAGCAAGGAATACTCTGCAGAACTGATAAGTATGGGGTGTGCAAGTTTTCTGGGCCAGGCTTCATGTAAACTTTGTTTGCTATGGGGTGCAGCTTCATTTTTTAATACAATTTCAAGATATCTATAATTTTAAATCAAATTATAAATATCTATAATGAACATTATTGATTTCTTTGATTATCAATATTTTTGATATCATAAAAATGTAATCAGTGATATGAAATATATATTTCTTGATATTTTTAATTCCTTAGCATATATAGATATCTAAAAATCCAATTATAGGTTTTTTGTTTGTTTGTATTGAAGTTTTACGGCCCAGTCAACACTATTTAGATCATTTTTGAGCCGGTCAGTTTACCTATCAACACTTTCCTGGGCAGGCTTATACGTAAGCGGTAAACCAGTACAGTGCACATTCTTTCGCCAGAAACTGACAACTGCTCTTCTTGAATCAGCGGAAGGGAGAGAATGACCGTAGAAAAGATTTCATGATCAATCTCCACGAAAGAATGTTGCCACCCCGGCGGGAGTCGAACCCGCATCCTCCTGGTCACCAGTCAGACGCGCATCCGACTGAGCCACTGAGGCCAGCCCAATTATAGGTATCTAATAATATTGATAGCCTATATTTTTATTATAGATATCTATAAATCAATTTATAGATATCTAAAAATCAAAATATAGATATACATAAAACAAATTACAGAAATCTATAATAGAATTATAGATATCTATAATTAACAATATTGGTATCTATAATTATCAGTACTTTTTATATCATAAAATGTAACCAATTATATGAATTATATATTTCTTGATATCTATAAATTTGTTTTATGATATCTACTATTCCATTGCATATATAGATATCTAAAACTCAATATTTGATATCTATATATCAAATAATAGATATGCATAAAGGAAACAGGATTCTGATCCAGTCCCTTATCTCAGAATTATGTGCCCTTAAAAGACAAACGTGTTGGCCATATGTTTAGCATAGGAGGTTAAATAGTACCGTTCATGTCCCAGCAAATTCTCCTACAGCATTTGATCCTGGTTTTTGTTTGTTTGATTTGAGGTTTAACGTCCCCGTCAACACTGTAAAGGTCATTTTGGAGACGTTGCTTCCAATTTTGTGGGACTTTTACCGGACACTGAGATGAAATGACATCTCAAGCCCTGTCGCCCAATGAAACCAATAGGGTTTATTAGCATGGACGGTCCGCCTCTCACCGCGGTTCCTGGACAGGCTTAGATCCTCTAAGCGGTTTACCAGTACTAGTGTGCGGGCCAGATTCAGCTCTGCGTGGAAGCATCATGCAGCCCATATATTTCTTCAAGCCCATTTGATCCTGGACTTCGAAACTTAGCAACACAGTCCAGACATGCATTCAACATTTGCATAAAGGAAACAGGATTCTGATGTCTTGTGAGACATATGGTGTGTGCAATCATCATCCCTAGTGATTGTCGAGTTTTTTTTATATATTTTTTTATGTCACCGTCACGAAGTGTGAAGGCCAAATAGTTTTGCACTTATCCATATGTCACACTTTTTTGATACTATTCTTGACTCTGCAACTCATCCTACAGTATTGGATGCAGGACATTGAAACTTGCAACACACTTCCGACATTCATTGAACATACATATAAAGGAAGCAGGATGCTGATCCAGCCCTTATTGCAGAATTATGTCCCCTTGAATGACATTTTGGTCATGCATGTATGTTTAGCATAGGAGGTTAAATAGGACTGTTCGTGTCTCTGCCACTTCTCCTACAGTATTTGATGCCGGATTTTGAAACTAACAACACAGTTCAGACACTAAACATGTGCATAAAAGAAATGTTCAACTACAGAAGTATGATCCAGCACATTATGGCAGGTTAAATAGTAACAACTCCTGTAGTATTTGGTGCTGGATATTGAAACCCGCAACACACACATTTTAGACATGCATTTAAGATGGGCATACAGTTATTTTACAGGAACCAGAATTTTGATCCGAATGATGTCCTCTGGAACGAGGTATACATTTTGGCCATGTGTTTCTTGGATAATATTCAGTTTCTAGAATGTCTGCATGGCTACTGCATATGTCAAACAAATCACTCATCTGGTGAGGCATATGGCAGGGACACTCATCACCTTAAGTGATTGTCAACTATTGCACCAAGAGTGTACAATGCGGTGTCGCAAAGAAGGCAATGCCTTAACTTCATATTATCCTTTTCTAACGTTTTCGATGCGAAAATATGACGTTACAACGTCTAACGTGAAGGAAATCGACTAGTGACGTCATAAATTTGCAGTTTTAATGACGTCACTCGTCACGCTCTTCCTTGTCGTGATTTGTTGTAGAATAAAACACAGTTATTTTCCATTGCCTATATAGGCGCGCTGTGTTAGAATTTGCAATAAGGTCTTTTGTGAAGTTTAGGCATAAGAGATACGCTAAGCAAACTTGGTACATCTCTCTTCAGCCAAAGGCTGCAGTTCATATGATAGGCTTTTGTACCGCCAAGTTCTTGCTGAAGAGTATTTACATAATGGAGCCGTCAAACAACGTCAAATAAGCCTGCACAAGAACCTGATTTAAAATTCAGAAAATGTTCCGTTTACTTTGTACAGAAGTTACCGGTCAATAATTTTCAATATTGCTTGAAGCCAAGCTCATATTGTCCGTAGATGAGCAGTCTCGTTCACAAAAGAACTATATGTACTGTCAAATTTGTCCATTTCGATACTAAATATCGGCAGCCATCTTGTCGAGCGTATCGACACAAAGAACGTAAATAAAAACGATTATAGACTTGACAAAGTGTGCAAAGTGCGTGACAAAGTGCGTAAAGCACACTACGTAAGACCTACCTGCAATCTGTTTAGATACTCAAAAATTTCTTTCTAAAAATCAAGAGTAATTTGAAAGAAATAAACCGGACACTTCGGAAAAAATAGCGTCCAGCGTTGGGAAACGTCAATGTTTTTAATGACGTCGCATTCACCAACGTTAACGCCATCTTCACTTTGGCGCCAATGGGCGTGGGTTTTCAACGTGTAGGTAGACACTTAACAACCTGCATTATTTTCCATTTCAAACCACTTAATGATGTACAATCTGGTTTTACATTCAGAATTCTGTGTCAGGCAATCCTGAATTCTGACAGACAGTCCGAGTTTTGAGTATAATAAAAAGGTTATTGACTTTATATCGTTCATATGGCGTCCTTCTCCATATGAACTCGTGTCGAGTAATTCACAATATAAAGTCAATACCGTATATGTGCAGTAATTACAAAGATTTAAAGAGAGGTTCTGATGACATTTTACACTAAGAGTTACCTTCCTTGCTGTTACCTTCCTTGCTGTTTCCTTCCTTGCTGTTACCTTCCCTGCTGGAGTCACCCAGGCTGGGTTTCAACAGAATTTTCATGAACTTTGAAAATTAACTACGTTCTTGACTTGAGGAAAATTCAATGAAGCAACGGTTGCTTTATTCTTTCTTTCTTTCTTTCTACTTATACTGTGATCGGCCACATCTGACCATTACTCGCCGGTGTACTTCACATACACACTAGGTTTGCAGGATGAAAGCCTACGCAGTAGTCATGTAGTTGCGAGAGGGATCTTTAACCTGCACAGGGCAGGGCATGACTCTACGGCCCCCGCCCATAGGGGCTTGAAGAAATATATGGGCTGCATGATGCTTCCACGCAGAGCTGAATCCGACCCGCACACTAGTACTGGTAAACCGCTTAGAGGCTCTAAGCCTGTCCAGGAACCACGGTGCGAGGCGGACCGTCCATGCTAATAAACCTTATTGGTTTCATTGGGCAACAGGGCTTAAGATGTCATTTCATCTCAATGTCGGGTAAAAGTCCCACAAAATTGGAAGCAACGTCTCCAAAATGACGTCTCCTGTCACGCTCCTATCTAAATATCTAACTCTCGTCATTCAGATACATGTTTGACCCAAATTGTGCACAGAAACGTGTGTGGTGTTCTCAACATGGTGAAGCAAAGGGGAATAAATTTACAAAACTGCATGGTGTACATCCTTTATTCAGATGAGACAATTACGGTCCTCCGTCACCTAATGGGTAAGAGGGCTCACCCTGTGCCCAATGATTAAAAGCGCTTATTCTTAATCATAAGGTCTCTCACCGTTGTGGTTCGCGTCTCGCTCGGGCCGCATGTGAGACACCAACTTCTGCAACGGTGGTTTGCTCAAGTGTTTTTTCTACTAGTACTCCGGTTTTCGCCCACCTCTGATAAACGATCGAAATAAGTGAAATGATCTTTAAAGGGTCGTAAAACCAAAACATGAAAGATCCAAACAAGGCAGACAAAAATCTATTTTCGGACATGCGCGGCCAGAAAGACCGAAATCTGCCAGCTGGCACATGACGTAATTGTGACGTGACATCAACGTCGGTACAACGGCATGACGTTTATGCAACTTGTGCAACGTCAAATCAACGTCGGTGCAACGTCAAGATTTTGCACCGACGTTGATTTATACATTGTAAATTTTACCGCCGAGAAAAGATAAATAAAAATAAGATGAAACATTGTGCTATGTTACTTTTTGCTACTCAAAATATAGATTTTGGGTACGCGTTAGAACCCCCCCCCCCCCCCCCACACACACACACACACGATAAGGTGGTTCTAACGTGTTTGTTTGTTTGATTTGAGGTTTACCATCCCCGTCAATACTGTTTAGGTCATTTTGGGGATTTTGCTTCCAATTTTGTGGAACTTTTACCGGACATTGAGATGAAATGACATCTCAAGCCCTGTCGCCCAATGAAACCAATATGGTTTATAAGCATGGACGGTCCGACTCGCACCGCTTTGCCTGGGCAGACTTAGATACTCTGAGCGGTTTACCAGTACTTGTGTGCGGTCGGCTACAGCTCTGCGTGGAAGCATCATGCAGCCCATCTATTTCTTCAAGCCCCGATGGGCGGGGGTCTAGGTTCTAACTTGTACCCACAATCTACATTTTAGAGCAGAAGTAAGTAAAACAGCATTTACCCGTGTAAACCCCAATTTTACTATATTAGTGGTCTTCCTCTCCCTAGAACAAATTTAACCTCACCACGGTTTGTGTTAAGGGAATGTGTGGTGGCCGTGAAAAGTCTCCCTGTCCTTCACCACTGTGTAGATTTATATTCAAGTTCTTTGGGATCATTGATTACATTTCGGAATAGGGTCATTGTTGAGGCCTAAATGGCCGAAACTAGCTAGTCTGGCCAGAAAAATCTTGTATACAGTTTTGCGTTCTGTCTTGTTGTCCTTTCTCTAGAACATATTCAAGGGGGCTCAGAATTATATAGGGGCGTTTTCGCTCGTAGAACAGTGGAAGTCTTTGTGGATAGTGCTCATCAAAGACTGCACAGGCTGATTCGGGTGATTGCTGAACGCAAATATCCGAGGACAAATATTCACATCTTTGGCTTAAACGGTATATGTAGGATCTTACGTGAGTGTCCATGTATTATTGAATTTATTAAATGAGTTGAGGAAAAGGAATAATATGCGAGGCAAATATGCAAATTAGTTAGATGCGCCCCGTAACTTTACATGTACGGCGTCCTTAACGACGTCGCGTTTACTAAAGGCGAAATAGTGGCATTTTTATAAAACAATCGTGAATAAAATGAGTTTTAAATGTCATATGATAACCAGAATCTTGCATTCGTACTCATGTATTATTGAACTTATTAAACGCGTTAAGGAAAAGGGACGAAATGCTCGGCAAAGCCTCGTATTCTTTCCCTTTTCCTAAACTCGTTTAATAAATTCAATAATATATGGACACTCATGTAAGATCCTCTCTATATTGTGAAATATTCGGCACTCCTTCATATGGCAGAGACGCATTCGCAAGCTCGTGCGTCCTTCGCCATATGAACTCGTGCCGAATATTTCACGACAATAACCTATAATTATTACACGTCGTTATTTCATTCTAAGACGCGACGTCATGTGATAAATTGTATTTCGATATTAATCCACAAACATATTTTACACAAAACACATTTTACTCGATCCTAAAAGGTTTTTGTTTGTTTAATTCGAGTTTAACGTCCCCGTCAACACCCTATAGGTCATTTTGGAGACGTTGCTTCCAATTGTGTGGGACTTTTACCCGATATTGAGATGAAATGACATCTCAATCCCTGCCGCCCAATGAAACCAAAAGGGTTGATAAACATGGACGTTACGCCTCGCACCGCTTCGCCAGGGCAGGCTTAGGTCCTCTAAGCGGTTTGCCAGTACTCTTGTGCGGTCGGTTTCAGCTCTGCGTGGAAGCATCATGCAGCCCATATATTTCTTCAAGCCCTATGGGCGAGGGCTAGATCCGAAAAGGGTACATACATATAAGTTGCAATTATATGCGGTGAAATGAAACATATCTACTTATTAATAAACCAAATATGCAAAAAAAGCATATATACTTATTAATAAACCAAATATGCAAAATAAGCATATCTACTTACTATTAAACCAAATATGCAAAATAAACATATCTACTTATTAATAAACCAAAATGCAAAATAAACATATATGCTTATTAATAAATCAAATATGCAAAATAAGCATATATACTTATTAATAAAATAAATATGCAAAATAAACATATCTACTTATTAATAAACCAAATATGCAACAGAATATAAAATAATCTGTAGAATGACAGAGAAGGAAAAATGACATTTATGCAAACTATAATACAAAAACAAAACGGTTTTCGTGTTCATAAACTGTAATGATTGTTTAATAGTTTTGTTCAACATAATCAAAGAATAAAAATATGTATACGATTTACAGTCAAACCAAAGAAAATTCAATCTATATTGCTCAATAGTGTCGCTTACAAATGGGGACCAATCTTACAAAAGATAATTTTCTCCAAAGAAGGGCTGAATTCTTTCCTTTGAAAGTGTTTTTGTTTGGTTGTTTATATTTGAGTTCAACGGCCCAGTAAACACTATTTAGGTCATTTTTGACCCGGTCAGTTAACCTATCCACACTTTTCCTGGGCAGGCTTATGCATAAGCAGTTAATCAGCACAGTGCACATTCTTTCGCCAGAAACTTACAACTGCCCTTCTTCAATCAGCGGAAGGGAAAGAATGACCGTAGAAAATATTTCATTATCAAACCCCTTGGAAGCATGCTGCCGACCCCGGCAGGTATCGAACCCGCGTCTTTCTGATCACCAGTCAGAAGCGCATTCGACTGAGCTACTGAGGCCGGCCCTATAAAAGTGGTACCCGTGATGAAGTGAACTCTATCAGGCCTTTTATGCGTAATGTGCCTGATGTGAGTTATGTTTAAATGCATATTTTGTGACTCCTTCATTTTTTTCATTTGTTATATGAAGGCATAGATCTGCGTGCATGCGTACGTGCGTGTGTGTGTGTGTGTTCTTGCGTAAATAACTATAAACATCATGCAACAAAAGCTTACAAAGACGAACGAAAAGTTAAACTCTAAGGCACATCTAGCAAATTACGGTTGGTGTAGACAACTGGATCTTTGGCGACCAATATGATAACAGACCCATGTGACAAGGTGAATAACATACCCATGTGATAAGATGAATAACATACCATGTGGCAAGGTGAATAACATACACATGTGACAAGGTGAATAACATACACATGTGACAATGTGAATAACATACACATGTGACAAGGTGAATAACATACCGATGTGGCAAAATCAATAACATATCCATGTGGCAAGGTGAATAAAGTATCCATGTGACAAGGTGAATGACGTACCCATGCGACAAGATGAATAACATACCCATGTCACAAGATGAATAACATACCCTTGTGGTATTGTGAATAACATACCCATGTGGCATGGTGAATAACATACTCATGTGACAAGATGATTTAACATAACCATGTGGCATGGTGAATAATATACCCATGTGACAAGACGAATGCCACACCCATGTGACAAGATGAATAGCATACCCATGAGACAAGATGCATAACATACCGATGTGGCAAAGTGAATAACATACTCATGCGACAATGTGAATAACATACTCATGTGACAAGGTGAATAATGTACCCATGTGACAAGATGAATAACATACCCACGTGGCAAGATGAATAAGATACTCATGTGACAAGATGAATAACATAACCATGTGACATGATGAATAGATATACCCATGTGACAAGAGGAATGACACACCCATGTGACAAGGTAAATAACATACTCATGTTGCAATGTGTATAGCATACCCATGTGAAAAGATGAATAAAATACCCATGTGAAAAGATGAATAAAATACCCATGTGACAAGATGAATAACATGCACATGTAAAAAGGGGAATTTTTAATGGCTCTCCCATGACACACCCATGTGACAAGGTGATTAACATACTCATGTGGCAATGTGTATAGCATACCCATGTGACAAGATGAATAACATACCAAAGTGACGAGAGAAATAACATACCCATGTGACAAGGTGAATAACATACCCATGTGACAAGGTGAATAACATACCAATGTGACAAGATGAATAACATACACATGTGACAAGGTGAATAACGTACCCATGTGACAAGATGAATAATATACCCATGTGGCAATGTGAATAATATACCAATGTGACAAGATGAATAACATACCCATGTGACAAGGTGAATAACATACCCATTTGACAAAATGAATAACATACCAATGTGGCAAAGTGAATAACATACTCGTGTGACAATGTGAATAACATACACATGTGACAAGGTGAATAATGTACCCATGTGTCAAGATGAATAACAGACCCACGTGGCAAGGTGAATAACATACTCATGTGACAAGATGAATAACAAACCCATGTGACATGGTGAATAAATATACCCATGTGACAAGAGGAATGACACAACCATGTGATAAGGTGAATAACATACTCATGTGGCAATTTGGATAGCATACCCATGTGAAAAGATGAATAAAATACCCATGTGACAAGATGAATAACATGCACATGTAAAAAGGGAATTCTTTTATGGCTCACCCATGACACACCCATGTGACAAGGTGAATAACATACTCATGTGTCAATGTGTATAGCATACCCATGTGACAAGAGGAATAAAATGCCAAAGTGACGAGAGGAATAACACACCCATGTGACAAGGTGAATAACATACCCATGTGACAAGGTGAATAACATACCAATGTGGCAAGATAAATAACATACCTATGTGACAAAGTGAATAACGTACCCATGTGACAAGATGAATAACACACCCATGTGGTATGGTGAATAACATACCAATGTGACACGATGAATAACATACCCATGTGACAAGGTGAATAACATAACAATGTGGCAAAGTGAATAACATACTCATTTGACTTTGACAATGTGAATAGCATAAACATGTGACAAGGTGAATAATGTACCCATGTGACAAGATGAATAACATACCAACGTGGAACGGTCAATGACACACTCAAAGGACAAGATGAATAACATACCCATGTGACATGGTGAATAAATATACCCATGTGACAAGAGGAATGACACACCCATGTGACAAGGTGAATAACTTACTCGTGTGGCAATGTGTATAGCATACCCTTGTGAAAAGATGAATTAAATACCCGTGTGACAAGATGAATAACATGCACATGTAAAAAGGGGAATTCTTTCATGGCTCACCCATGACACACCCATGTGACAAGGTGAATAACATACTCATGTGGCACTGTGTATAGCATACCCATGTGACAAGAGGAATAACATACCAAAGTGACGAGAGGAATAACATACCCATGTGACAAGGTGAATAATATACCCATGTGACAAGGTGAATAACATACCAATGTGACAAGATGAATAACATACCAATGTGACAAGGTGAATAACGTACCCATGTGACAAGATGAATAACATACCCATGTGGCAAGGTGAATAACATACCAATGTGACAAGATGAATAACATACCCATGTGACAAGATGAATAACATACCCCTGTGACAAGATGAGTAACATACCAATGTGGCAAAGTAAATAACATACTCGTGTGACAATGTGAATAACATACACATGTGACAAGGTGAATAATGTACCCATGTGACAAGATGAATAACATACCCACGTGGCAAAGTGAATAACATACTCATGTGACAAGATGAATAACATGCCCATGTGAGTGAGTGAGTGAGTGAGTTCCTGAGTGAGTGAATTTTAGTTTTAATTCCCACCAACAGCTTGATCCTGCGATCCCTGGTTAACAAGGCGAGTAGCGTAACCACTGCACCACGGAGGCTTCTGCATGCCCATGTAGCATGGTGAATAAATATACCCATGTGACATGAGGAATGACACACCCATGTGACAAGGTGAATAACATACTCATGTGGCAATGTGTATAGCATACCCATATGACAAGATGAATAACATACCAAAGTGACGAGAGGAATAACATACCCATGTGACAAGGTGAATAACATATCCATGTGACAAGGTGAATAACATACCAATGTGACAAGATGAATAACATACCAATGTGACAAGGTGAATAACGTACCCATGCGACAAGATGAATAACATACCCATGTGACAAGGTGAATAACATACCAATGTGACAAGATGAATAACATACCCATGTGACAAGGTGAATAACATGCCCATGTGACAAGATGAATAACATGCACATGTAAAAAGGGGAATTCTTTCATGGTTCATAAAATGAAATTTTATGATGTACGATTGTGATATTTTTCTGGTATCTGATCCAAACATACTTTGTGGGTTCTCCTTAAAACAGCCTCATTGAGGGCACTTCCCCATCGATGTTCCAATGCTTGAAGTCCAGTTTTGTAGAATTCAGGATCTTTAGAGTCAGTCCACACTGCAACCGCTGTCTTAAGCTCCCCATCACGTCCACGCAATTCTTTCTTGAAGTTCGGAAACAAAGTAATCACGTGGTGGCGGATCAGGAGAATAGGGTGAATGGGGTAAGGGTTTGAATCCGTTCCGCTTCATTGCGTCAACAGTATGAACTCTAGCATTCTCATGTTGCAACAGAACACCTTTTGTATTTTTCCAAGCATTTTCTGTACTAAAGCTTCACGTGATTGGTCCAAAATATTAGCATTATAGTCCCCATTAATAGTCTGGCCACGAGGTAAATAGTCCACAGGTACACAGAACCCCCTTGCTATCCCTAAAGACAGTTGTCATGACCTTGCCAACTGAATGCCGAGTCTTGAATTTCTTTGGACGCAGTGAACCGTGACAAGTCCATTTTTACTCTGCTGTTTAGCATCAGGATCAGAATGATGGATCCAAGTTTCGTCCCCGGTAACAATACTTTCAAGAGTCTTCTGGATCAGAATCATATATTTCCAAAAGTGACTTAGACATGGACACTCGGGCATCTCATTTTTCTTTACTAAGGAATTTTGGCACCCAACCCGCTGAAAGCTTCCTCATGCCCAGCCGTTCAAGTAAAATGGTGAAAAGGCTTCCCCCAGAAATCTCCAATCTTCTAGCCATTTCTGAAACATTCATGCGCCTGTCCTACTTTACTGGTTCTCTTAGATTTTCACTAGTGTCGTCATCAGTAGCCATGACGATGTTCGTCTTCCAACGTTACCCGACACCGTTTAAAATCAGCCACCCAAGTTTTAATAGTTGAATATGAAGGATAAGCCATTCCGTAAACTTCACGCAATACCTCATAAATTGCCTTCTTTTTTTTCAAAAACAGGTATCAAATCACTGCTCTGTAGTCAATTTGTGAAGAAAATTCACTGCCATGTTAGACTACAAATACTAGACAGACCAATTTTGTGTAACCATACATAAGGCATTGATGTATAATATGTGAAAAGCGTGCACACCTGCCACGGGTCAGTAAGTGGGTTAGGCAAGTTAAATATTGAATGACCCTCGCATCTCTATATCTTGAATGTCAACACCCCTGCAAGTGTGTGTAGCCGAGTCTTACATACATGTATGTACCTGGTCCCAAAATCCCAGACACAGGTTTTTCTATGATATGTCTCATATTAGACACTTGCTAACTCATTCAAAAATGAGTTGGGGCACAACATTTCCTACATTTTACATATGCGCCCAGCGAAGAATCAGATCAGCCTGTGGATCCCCACAGTCTGACAAGACACTTCTCTTGCTACATGAAGGAGCATTAGGCCTTTTGATAACTTTATGCGCAGGCTGATCCGAGTCTTCGCTGGGCGCACATGTAAATTGTAGGAAATGCTGTGCCGGCTCAAATATAGTTATGGTTTTACGAATCATAACAGGGATGACGCTAAACGGGAAGATTGTGCTCCAGACTTTTGCTGTATTTAAGGAAATACAGTAAAATTCCTATATTAAGACCACATTTGCGACCACTTTTGAACAGTCCCAAAGGTGGTCTCTCAGTGACCAGAGGACACTTTATTTAAGGAAATACAGTAAAAGTTCTGTATTAAGACCCAAAGGTGGTCTCTGACCAGAACAGTCCCAAAGGTGGTCTCTCAGTGACCAGAGGACACTTTATTTAAGGAAATACAGTAAAAGTTCTGTATTAAGACCCAAAGGTGGTCTCTGACCAGAGGACACTGTATTAAAGGAAATACAGTAAAAGTCCTCTATTAAGACCACATTTAGGACCACATTTGAACATTCCAAAAGGTGGTCTCTGACCAGAGGACACTGTATTAAAGGAAATACAGTAAAATTCCTATATTAAGACCACATTTAGGACCACATCTGAACATTCCAAAAGGTGGTCTCTGACCAGAGGACACTGTATTAAAGGAAATACAGTAAAAGTCCTATATTAAGACCACATTTAGGACCACTTCTGAACAGTCCAAAAGGTGGTCTCTGACCAGAGGACACTGTATTAAAGCAAATACAGTAAAAGTCCTATATTAAGACCACATTTAGGACCACATCTGAACATTCCAAAAGGTGGTCTCTGACCAGAGGACACTGTATTGAAGGAAATACAGTAAAATTCCTATATTAAGACCACATTTACGACCACATTTGAACAGTCCCAAAGGTGGTCTCTGACCAGAGGACACTGTATTTAAGGAAATACAGTAAATGTCCTCTATTAAGACCTCATTTACGACCACCTTTTAACAGTCCCAAAGGTGGTCTCTGACCAGAGGACACTGTATTTAAGGAAATACAGTAAATGTCCTCTATTAAGACCTCATTTACGACCACCTTTTAACAGTCCCAAAGAAGGTCTCTGACCTTTTTTTTTTTTTACATAAAGGAGGTCTCTGACCAGAGGACACTGTATGCAGAAAACATAAAGAAAGAATAGGTACAATCTAGTAAAACCGCTTCTTACAGGAGGTTGTGTCTTAATCTTAGTGGTGTTAATTGCGGAAATTTTCTGTAATTCCTTCCTTTAGGGCAACTGTTTTCTTTATGAGTGGCCTCCCATTTTGAGATTGGCTGAGATCAGGATGCCAAGACATTAACTCCCCTGTTAACTTATCATGAGAAAAGGGTTTGTATCACATAGAAGACGAGGGAACCAAGTTCGTGTGAGCATGCGAATGAGTCGCGCATGCGCATGGGTCGCGAAGTATCAATAGAATCTTAGCTGCTCACAGACATGTAGAACATCAGGAGGACAAGTTCGTGTAATGAGCACCCCTCTAAACCCCACTTTATACAGAGGAAACTGGGGTTTTCGGGGGGGGGTAAACATTATATCTGCTCTTAGACATATGTTGTGGGTACTCGTTAGAACCGCATTAATGAGGCGGTTCTAACGAGCACCAACAACATATGTTTTGAGTGGGAATAAGAAAAATATGACAAACTTTCATCAGAAAAATAACCGTTTTCGAAATACGAAAGCATACACTATGTCAGGCGATACTTTGATGTAATCTCATGCTTGATGTCATGTAAATGTCCTTAAAAGGCAATGCAGACCAAAAACAAAAACATTTTCTGATGGGCCGGCCAAAAATTAATTAGTCAAATACATGTACAAATGTATATCAGGTGTATCCGGGGTGGAGCTTGATAGCTCAGTGGTTAGTGCACTTGCCTCTGATGCTAGAGGTCCCGGGTTCGATCCCCGGCAGCGGCGAAAAAATTTCGGTGTCCGAACACGCTCCATTGGCATCATTTGCAGGGATAAATGTCATAAAGTGCACCGTCCTTCGGAGCGAGACGTTAACTGGAGGCCCCCTGTGCAGGGAGAACCATTCCCTGTGCAGGTTAATTACATGATTATACTGTGTAGGCTTTTATCCTGCAAACCTGGAGTGTATTTAATGTACACCTGCGGTAATGGTCAAATGTGACCGACGCAGTATCAGTAGATAGATAGATAGATATCCTTAATCTTAAATATTTTCCTGTTTTATGTGTGTGTGTGTGTGTGTGTGTGTGTGTGTGTGTGTGTGTGTGTGTGTGTGTGTGTGTGTGTGTGTGTGTATGTGTGTGTGTGTGAATTCGGGTTAAACGTCGCTTTCAACAATTTTTCAGTCATATCACGACGGTGTCTGGTTGCGACAGGGAGCTCAATGCTCACTTTTATAGTGCTGCCTCACTGAAGTATCATGTCCCAGACACATTACATGATACCACACCCAGTCATATTATCCTGACACTGGGTCGACCAGTCCTAGCTCTACCCCGTAAATCTGAGTGCCAAGCGAGGAGCAGCTAGTACCATTTTAACGACTTTGCTATGTCGCGGCCCGGGATCGGACCCGTGACCTCCCGTTCCCCGGAGCGGACACTCTACCAACTGAGCTATCGGGGCCGGTCGAAGATTGTTATATTACGTTATAAAATTTATCAAGATTTCATAAGCCTTGAAATATACAAACAGAACCTTTAAACTGCAATTTTATATGCTTTTCTTACAAATTTGAAATGTTCTTTGTTACAAAATTGACAAGATGCCAAAGTTATTTCGTGTGTTCAGACTGCTGAATTTAAGTCAAAGCCAAGCAGCCGGGCCAGGAATTTTCACTATTAATTTGTTAATTTCATTTTCTTTATACATGCATCTTTTTATTGATAATTTCCTTTTTTCGTCATCAAAACATATTGTTTTACATATCAAATTTGTGATAAAATTTATAAACACTGTATAACACCAATAAATTGTAAAACATAAAATTGCCGATCCCTGGCTCAAAATTGTATTTTAAATAATTGCCTTACAAGATTTTACAGTAGTTGTTAGTATGCACAATTTTACAAACAATAGCGAATAGTATATGGGCCCCTCCAGGCGAAAGTGGAATTTCGAGCTTGTGTGCGCAGCAAGTCAATAGAATACATACTTCACTTTTTGCAGGAATAAGTTCTGGGTCAATGGCGATTGTTTAGGGTTTAACGACACGTACATGTAATCCCTTGTGGGTCATTTAGTGTCGTCTCCCAGAGAAAGGGAGAAAGACAAATAGTGGACGAAATAGTAGATGTGATGAAGTAGACGGGACAGGAGAGAAAGAGGAAAATGAATGGAAGTTTATAAAAGAAGAAGAAGAAATAACAACATCCCCTCTACCCTTACCTGCTGCAGGGACACCAGAACTTGCCCAAATGGTAGTCAACATTAATTGGACCATTTCAAAATTCAGGGGATACATGCTTTGTTTTCTTCAAATTTATTTGGCAAATGGCTGAACGAGTAATTGGCGAACAGTGTAGGTCCTGATCAGACGCCGCGTTCTGCGGCGTCTGATCTGGGCCTCCACTGTTTGGCAAACAAGTAATTGGCGAACAGTGTAGCTCCTGCTCAGACGTCGCGTTCTGCGGCGTCTGATCTGGGCCTGCACTGTTTGCCAATTACTCGTTTAGGGGTTTCCAGTATAAAATGGGTTAAGGGAGACATAGCCTTTTTCGTTTATCCCCTAAGATAATGTATTCTACGCAAACGGTGTATAGCATGATCAGACGCCGTTTTCTGTGACGTCTACACCGTTTGCCAGTGTCCAAACACATGAGCCAAGTCTGACATTTTGGAGGACGGTAGTGTAAAGATTTTAACGGTATAGTTCTTGGTGGTGACTTCCAGAAGTTTGTTCTACAAACCGGAATCCTAGCATTAGATGAAACCTAAAATAAAAAGAAACGCAAGCCAGGAAATATTGGTTGTGATGCATGGATAAAAAGAAATAATGGCTGTCATGCATCTTCGTGGTTCATGCATCTTCGTGGTGCATGGTTAGGCCTGTCGCCTTAGGCTTTGGGGTCGAATTTTTACTCCCCTACATAACCACCTCTTCAACCATATAGCGTACTTAAATAGGTGTTTTGCAAACACTTTTGACCTAGATCGCTTGCCACAGAATGCGACGTAGGACCCTGTTCCAAAAGAGAACAATCCTTAGGCTTTGGGGTCGAATTTGTACTCCACCACATTATCACCTCTTTAACTACATAGCGTATCAATAAATTATAATTTACCACATTGGAATAAAACTGTTATAGTAATACGACTGGAGTACATTCTTCATCCTTCTCTTTGCAGTGTCTAATCCTAATCCATTACTTTGTATGCATCTTTCCCAGAAAATGATGTTCTTGAACTGTCTCTAACTTTCTTACTGTCTCTAAATACTGTTGTAACGTTATCAATGCCTAGCAACGACGTCAAAGTCTCAAGACGTCATGTAGTCAATAAATAAACCAAATGTTCTTTAATTATTGCAATGTCACCATCATATAAGTAAATGAGACCTATCATATCTATTCTTATGTTCATATCTAAATTTAAATTAAGTTGCCAAAACTGTAAAACAATATTTATGAATAATGTAAAACATGCTAATATTATTAATTAACACAGTGATATAATAAAATCACGGAAATTCCGTAACAATGACACTTAATTTGCCATGAAATGTGGTACTTACAAAGATGTTTATTAATCGGACTTGAGACCGTGATACCTAATTAGGTGGATCTCTTTCTCCAGTTTTTTTGAAGAAAAAGAAAAAAAAAAGAAGCAACCAAAAAATCCGAAGTAGAGGTTTTACATGTATTTCGTTTTATCTCCCAAGGATCGGAGGTAGTCGCAGATAAGATTTGCAGGGCGGAGTTATTGTTTGCACCTGCTTTGGAATATTCTTTTATACCGCAATCAGGCATTCTAGATCGAATAACTGCACGCTATAATCGCTAGTGGCCTATAATACCTCCTACTGGCCTATAATACGTCTAGTGACCGTTTATAGACCGGACCTACTTTTCAGGTCACTAATTTACAATTGTAAATAATAATATGCAACCTTTTATACATGAGAAAACAACGAAACTGCAAGTTAAAATCTTTGCAATATTTATTTGAACAGATTTTCAGAAATTTCAGCTAAATTCTTACCTTCTCGGCTTTTCCTGGTTTGAATGGCCCGTTGGAATAACTGCGCACTGCTACTGCAGTTGAGTCTCAACCCCGAAAATAATTTCTAAAGCTCAAATAAACTATTTATTTGCAGACAGATTTCCATACAGAATGTAAAGCGCTGAGAAACTGAGAAACTTTTATTCGAGCGACCATGTTGTTTCCTACGTCTTTGTGGCGTGGTGACGTCAGAAACTTTGCACTCGTTGATGTCACGTTAACTACGTGTGCGCGCTATGGCACTGAATGTCATTTAACATGTCACACTGTCTGCTGTCTTTTTTTTTTTTTGCTTAAATTTGCTAAATTATTGCAAAACCCCTTGATTTTTCAATTGCGGTAGAAACTAAATACATTATTAGTGTCTTATAAAATATAATCGCTCGCCCCTATAAAATTGTCTAAGGCTCACCGATTATATTTTATTATTAAAGACACTAACTATGTATTTACTATTTTTATCATATGACGTCACGTCTAAGGGTGTAATAACGTCATATAATATTTTCGATAATCCATTAGTGGATTAAATATGCAAATTAGCTAGATACGTCCCGTAACGTTGCATGTACGACGTCCTTAACGACGTCGCGTTTACTAATGGCGGATTATTGACCATTTTGTAAACAATCGTGAATAAAATACGTTTTAAATGTCATATGATAAAAAGAATCTTGCATTCGTGCACAGCCTCGCATTTTATTCCTTTTCCTCAACTCGTATAATAAATTCAATAATACATGAACACTCATGTAAGATCCTCTCTGCCATATTGCTAAACTGCTAGTTGCACGGTTGTAAAAAAAGAATTCAACAGTAAAAAAAATAATTAAAGCCCTGGTGTGTCTGGCCATTTCATCACGAGAACAAGTATGTGAAATGAAGACCCCCTAAACCCCACTTTATATATAGAAAACGGGGGTTTACGGGGGTATTCATTATTTTTCTTATTTCTGCTTCTAGACATAGGTTGTGGGTACTCGTTAGAACCGCCAAAAAGAGGCGTTTCAAACGAGCACGCACAACCTATGTTATGAGCATTTAAAAGAAAAATATAAAGGATTTTAATCAGAAAAGTAGCCATTTTGGAGACGTGAAAAAGCACTATGTCGTACGGTGAGTTCTCGTAATGTGCTCCGCTATCGAAAACATGCGAAAGGCAAGTTACTGAGTCTCCTCTTGCTCAGCGCTTTTAACATAACGTTGGCAACGCCTGAACTTCTCTGCCCTGCCTATCTTATCCGCAACTTCTTAATAAATATTGACTAAGCCTTGTCGCAAAAAAAAAAAAAAAAAAACATTACGAAAACACGCCTATGCAAATACATTGAAACCTTTACAAAAAAAATAAATATTAAATAAATAAAATAAATAAATAAATATATAAATAAACAAGAATAAAAAATAAGATAAAGAAATTGTGATATTTTTCTTATTTCGAATCAAAATATTTTGTTTGTTTTGTTTGATTTGAGGTTTAACGTCCCCGTCAACACTGTATAGGTAATTTTGGAGACGTTGCTTCCAATGCTGTGGGGCAATGAGACATTGAGATGAAATGACATCTCAAGCCCTGTCGCCCAATGAAACCAATAGGGTTTATAAGCATGGACGGTCCGACTCGCACCGCTTTGCCTGGGCAGACTTAGATCCTCTAAGCGGTTTTTGCATTATGCTTAACCGCATAGCTGAAACTAATCGCACATGAGTTCTGCTCAAAATATAGATTGTGTGTATTCCGTAGAACAAACAAATATCCACAATCTATATTTTTCGTTCATCGAGGCGGTTCTAACGAATACCCACAATCTATATTTTTGAGCAGAAATTAGAAAAATAAGAATTACCCCTGTAAACCCCAGGTTTACTATATAAAAGTGGGGTTCAAGGGGGTCAAAATTATATAGACGTGTTTTCGTGATGAAAGCCCCTGACTTTGAGATTTGCGACCAGGTCAGACTCAAACCAGTCTGCTCAGCTAACAGACTTGCAAGAATCTTGCAATTTTAGCTACAGAAACAAGACGTATCATACTACAAGAAAAGCTTTTACAAAACGCTAGGTCAACGCTTGAAACATATTAAATGTGAATGTCTAGAGTTATATCCCAGAAATGTGTTTAATACAATTAACTGTCTTTGGCAATAATCTAACTGCCTTTATCATATGACGTTGCGTCTGAGCGTGTAATAACGCCATGTAAAATTTTCGATAATCCACTTGTGGATTAGATATACAAGTTACATGTACGACGCCCGTAACGACGTCGCGTTTACAAACGGCGGAATATTGACATTTTTATAAATGATCATAAATATAAATGCGTTTTAAATGTCATATGATAAATAGAATCTTGCATTCGTGCTCATGTATTATTGAATTTATTAAACTCGTTGAGGAAAAGAGATAAAATGCTCGGCAAAGCCTCGCATTTTATCTCTTTTTCCTCAACAAGTTTAATAAATTCAATAATACAGGAACACTCATGTAAGATCCTCTATATCTACACCCAGGATCCTGCCGACTGAAGTATAATGTCTAAAATGTCAAAGTTGCAAATGCAGTAATTTTGTCAAAAAGTACTTTTTCATCTTTAAAAAGGCAAATGTGAACTTCAATATGCTTGTACATGTAACATCGTATCAAATGGAATGTTTGGAAACTGTTGGAGAAGTTTAGTAGACAACTTTCCTACAATTTATAGATGCCTAATTCAGTGAAGATCATCCCAAAAATATTGTCAGAGCTCTGCCTGTGGTCTTTCTTGTGTATGAAGCATATACCTGTTATGGGCCACTTTTTTTCCAAAAAGTACTTTTTCATCTTTTAAAGGGCACATGTGAACTTCAATATGCTTGTACATGTAACATCATATCAAATGGAATGTTTGGAAACTGTTGGAGAAGTTTGTAGACAACTTTCCTACAATTTATAGATGACTAATTGAAGATCATCCCTAAAATTTTGTCTGAGCTCTGCCTGTGGTCCTTTTTGTGTATGAAGCTTATACTTGTTAGTGGCCACTTTTTTCTTCTTGTGAAAGCTTAATTGTTGTTGCAAAAAAAAAAAAAAAAAAAAAAAAAAAAAATGAAGGTCAACATGCATTGTGGGTACAAATGGCTGTACTTCCATGTTAAACCCTACGTCTATAATGTCTACGCCCATCAGCGAACGCAAATGCGCAGTCTGATCAGCACCTTTGTTGTTTGCAAATGACGAAAGCAGATTCTCTCATGACGTGGCTCACAACTGTTATAAACCTACAGCGGGAGACTGTCAGAGCTGGTCAAAATAAAAAGGCATGAATGACCTTTTTTCTGAAAATATTCCCAGGCTTCAGGGGAATGGTTAGATACACATGTGGACACAAAACCGTTCAAAATTTGATTTCATTTTGACTTGAAATATCAATCGATATATCCTGACAGCCTGTCAGTCAACTGCCAGACACTGAGAAATAAAGTGGTGTAAATCTCTTTGCAGACTCCCGTGCGTACTGTCCAATTACACCCGTGGACACAAAAGCGTTCAAACTCCTATGAAACTACTTTCAATGAATCTCTTTGCATCAAGTAAGTTTGACAAGCAAATGTCATTCATCAAAGAATTCTAAAACTAGATCAAAAATTGATTGGTCTCATTTTGGAAAACACTTTCTGATTGACATTTGAGATGTATTTTGATTGGACAGTGCAGGAGTCAACAATGAAATGTACAAATCCTTGTGTTTTGAATTTATTTCTGTCTGGCAGTTGACTGATATGTTAGGAAATATTAATTGATTGATCTAGTCAGAATGACACGAAGCTCATCAAAGTTTAACGCTTTTGTGTTCACAGGTGTAAAATACATCTCGAATGTCAATCAGTAAGTGTTTGCCAAAATGAGACCAATCAATTGCCTGATCCAGTTTTATAATTCTTTGATGAATGACGTTTGCTTGTTGCGCCCCCGCACATCGGGGCTTGGAGAAATAGATTGGGTTGCAATGTGCTTCCACGCAGAGCTGAAACTGACCACACAGGAGTACTGGTAAACCACTTAGGACTATAAGAATCTGATATGGGTGTGAGGGGTGGATGGAAAAATCCGTCCCGAGGGACACTGTCCGGCATCACGAGGCTTGCCGAGTGATGCCCGACAGTGATCCCGAGGGACGGATTTTTCTATCCACCCCTCACAACCATATTGGATTCTTTTTCTTCCATACCTTCCATTTCTTAGCGCGGATTTTTAATGCTGCAGTCACTTTGGTTACCAACGTCCGCCATATTGTGTTGACACTGCAGGAATGTTTAGTGACGTCACGTTACGTGCTGTGACGTCAACCTTACCGACGGCGCATACGAGGTCGTAATCAACCAGAACCAGTGCATTTATATTCGATTTTGGGTCGGAACACCAGGGCCAGAACATAAATTTCTATCCCAGGGTAAAATCACGGATTTCCTTGTCCGGTGTGCAAGATTAAAAACTACGCACGAACCATGCACGATCCGTATACAGGTCTCGTATCGCTTTCTTGTCAAAATGCTTCTTCAGACGAATCAAAAATGCCCCAGTTACATGTACATCAAAGACAAATCAGCCGGTAAAAACATCAAGCGCCTTGTTATCGTGAAATTCTGCTATTAAGACCATCTCAAATTAGGACTATTTCTGCTCTTAACACTTACCCTGCTGAATATTCAATTTAGCCACACCCATTTCTGACTTTGCACCAATCAGAATACTTGATGTAATTAATTCCTACAAATTCACAAACTGAGTGTGAAACAGTGTAGATCCTGATCAGATGGCTTCTTCAGGAGCCATCTGATCTGTATCTGCACTGTTTGCAAAGATAGGGGTTGTCATGAACAGCAGGATAAGGGTTAAAGCATATTTAGAAGGTTTCGGTTATTCTGCCTTCCAGAAAGAGACCACCATTAGGACTCTTTAAAAGTGGTATTGAAGGTACTCTAGTGTGGGTTATTTTTTCTTATCCTTTGGGATCATTGATTTCACTGCGGAATTCAGGAATTATTTGGGGTCACTGATGAGGCCTAATTGGCCGAAACTTGCTAGTCTGGCCCAGAAAAATCTTGTACACTCCATAGTTTTCTATTCTGTTCCAAGTCCTTGCTCCCAAAAATTTTACCCCTTTCTCAGAACATTTAACTCCACCACAGCTGGTGTTAAGGGAATGCGTGGCGGCCGTAAAAAGTCTCCCTGTCCTTCATTATAGTGTGGGTTTTATTTTCTAGTCCTTTGGGATCATTGATTTCACTGCAGAATTTAGGAAATATTTGCGGGTCACTGATGGGGCCTAACTGGCCGAAACTAGCTAGTCTGTCCCGGAAAAAATCTTGTACACTCCATAGTTTTCTATTCTGTTCTACAGTCCTTGCTTCCAAAGGATTATCCTTTTTTCAGAACATTTAGCATAGACATCTTACTGTATTGATGTAAGAAACCCATTTGAACTGGAATTACTGACTGTTATTAATTGATTATCCTATATTACACAAGGTCAACCATTATTAAAAAATCATAAATCATGTTTTTTATGGTGTCAGTCAATAAAATTGTCATTAATCAAGTAATTTCGTATTGTCCCAGTTACAGGTCCTCGGTCAGCTGTATTGGCCTCGGCCTTCGGCCTCGTGCCAATACAGCAGACCTCGGACCTGTAACTGGGCCAATACGAAATTATTTTATTAATAACATTATATTACAGACCTTTGATGTTGATTTGCCTGGCAGTCTGCTCTTAAGCTGTACAAATATCTTGGCATGGATAGTCTGTTGCTGCCTGTAATTAATCACTGTAATTAAGATAATTTGTAAAATCTAGATCATATTTGTTTGATCAAAACTTGGCTTTCGTTCTCCTTAAATCTGCCAGGATTTTCTATACTCCCAACAACAAAATGTACATGACTGGTATATTCGGGATATTATTATGTAGAACCAAAAGTCATATTACAATTTTTAATTGTTAATATTTTCAAATATGCTGGCTGTGCAAATTCCAAAGATCCAGCAAGGCAGCAGAACTGTTTGATCTGTTGATTGAAACATAAACCATTCAAAGATTGCTTGTAGATTTATAGGAGCCTCCGTGGTGCAGTGGTTACGCTACTCGCCTTGTAAACCAGGGATCGCAGGATCGATTCCGGGCTTTTCCAGACTTTCGGATGAGTCTTTAAACCGAGGTCCCGTCTCCGTATGACCTTAGCTGTTGGTGGGACGTAAAACTAAAACTCCCCTCCCCTTGTAGATTTATGCATTAAAACAGTCATGTACAAAATGCTTAATTTGCACTTGTGTCTATGCGAAAGGATAGATTTGTACACATTTTTGGACACATCACACAAACATGACTGCATAATTTTGACCTCATTAAACCCCACTTTTATATGGTAAAGCTGGGGTTTACAGGGGTAAACCTTATTTTCTTATTTCTGCTCTAAAATATAGATTGTGGGTACTCGTTAGAACCGCCTCGATGAGGCGGTTCTAACGTGTTCCCACATTCTATATTTTGAGCAGAAATAAGAAAAATATTTCTGCTCTAAAATATAGATTGTGGGTACTCGTTAGAACCGCCTCGATGAGGCGGTTCTAAAGTTTTCCCACATTCTATATTTTGAGCAGAAATAAGAAAAATATCATAATTTTTCATTTTAGTTTTTCATTTTTACGGCGATAAAATATTTACACTGTATTTGTATAGGCGTGTTTTCGTAATGAATGAATTCTCTGCCTTAAGGCGAAAGTGTACAAATGCGGCTAAAACATTATCCAGTCTGATGTAATACTTGCACTTGCACATTTTGCTCTTTCGAAACACCGGCCCCCGCCCATCGGGGCTTGAAGAAATAGATGGGCTG
Source organism: Lucinisca nassula (assembly GCA_963580285.1). Taxonomy (NCBI): domain Eukaryota; kingdom Metazoa; phylum Mollusca; class Bivalvia; order Lucinida; family Lucinidae; genus Lucinisca; species Lucinisca nassula. Next base: position 29,491,251 of record OY757018.1, read on the forward strand.
CATGATGCTTCCACGCAGAGCTGAAACAGACCCGCACACGGGTACTGGTAAACCGCTTAGAGGTTCTAAGCCGGCCCAGACAAAGCGGTTCGAGTCGGTCCATCCATGCTTATAAACCCTGGTTTCATTGGGCGGCAGGGCTTGAGATGTCATTTCATCTCAATGTCGGGTAAATGTCCCACAAAATTGGAGCAACGTCTCCAAAATGACATTTACAGTGTTGACGGGGACGTTAAACCTCAAATGAAACAAACAAACGAACAAAAACCAAATGCTTAATTTGCACTTGTGCCTATGCGAAAGGATAGATTTGTACACATCCTCGGACTATAAGGCTCTTCCACATGAGTGTGAGGGGTGGATGGAAAAATCCGTCCCGAGGGTCACTATCCGGCTTGCCGAGTGATGCTGGACAGTGATCCCGAGGGACGGATTTTTATATACACCCTCACACCCATATAGGATTCTTTTTCTTGCACACCTTCCATTTCTTAGCGATGATTTTAATGCTGCAGTCACTTCGGTTACCGACGTCCGCCGTATTGTGACGACACTACAGGAATGTTTAGTGACGTCACATAACGTGCTGTGACGTCAAATTTTACGACGGCCCATATGAGGTCGTATTCAACCAGGGCATTTATAAAACACGCGATAATATTCGATTTTGGGTAAGAACACCAGGGTTAGAACAGAATTTCTATCCCAAGCTAGAACTATGGATTTCTTTATCTAGTGTGCTGGAAAAAGAGTTCTCTGCCTTAAGGCGAAAGTGTAGGCCTACGCCTGTCTAAAACATTGTTCATTTTGATGAAAGGCTTGCATTTGCACTTTTTGCTTTCGAATGGGTGGTTTGTTGATTAGTTTTCAAGATATGAGGCCATGCGGAGAGGCAAGCGTGACGTGTGTCTTGGGCGTCCTACAGTTGGACCAAGCTTGCTGCCCTTGCAGTACGTAAGGGTAGAGGGGTTATGTTGTTATCTCTTCTGTTTCTACACGTCCATTCATTTTCCTCTCTCTCCTCTGTCCCTCACTTTCATCTCCATTCTTATCTCTTCTATCTCTTTTCTCCATATCTCTTGGAGTCGACACAAAATGACCCGCAATGACCCACACTGGTTGACGTGTCGTTAAACCCAAATCAATCTACCAATCAGAGGTGTGGCTAAGTAAGGACATTACAGCATATGTTGAATGTTAAAATAGACCACTTGGAACGGACCATAGTCCAGGTTAATCCAGACTAATGAAGTCTCGATTGCGGATTATTCACCGTCCCTAATATCCGGTTGCAGCATGCGAGACGTCGGATTACGACATCAAAGGAAACTGTAAGGGACATCATGGGCTCGAACAACGGTCTTATTAGCTCACAGGCTATTCGATGCCGATTTCCTGTTACACGAACGATGTCATGAAGACCCTACAAAAGATCCATTATCGGCTGGGAAGGGACACGCAATGTCAAGTGCATCTATTTGACGAAAGCAAATTAAATCTGTCCTTCGCTGAATCTACAGCCGTTGGGGTGAAATGTTTGATTGGCTAATAGGAGCTGATAAGATAATCGATTATCATTCCTATCATTGCGATCGATAATCGATTAGTAATCACTGAAGGTTTGGTCATAAATTTTACCTGTCTGAGCATGACTCCCACCATATGCTGTACTTTGCCATATGTATTTGAACAGATAGACTTGAGCAAAAGGTGTAGACCCAGATGAGACGCCGCAGAACGCGGCGTCTCATCTGGGTCTGCACTCTTTGCCACTCATACAGCTACTTAGGCAGAACTTTGGTTAGTAAATTGTACTTATCAAATAATCGATAGCAAGCAAATCAGTTATGATAATAATTTTTGTGGAATTTATCGATTGAATAATCGATTATCCGATTAATCATGCCAGCCTTAGTGAAAGGTGCGCCAAGTGTTGCGACCGATGGATGGTGGTGGAATCATGGTATTGGGCGGCGTCTGCGCTGAACATTAAAAGGATCTTACATGAGTGTTCATGTTTGATTGAATTTATTAGAGATGGCGACAAGGGATAAAATACGAGGCTCTGCCGAGCATTTTATCCCTTTTCCTCAACGAGTTTTATAAATCCAATAATACATGAGCACGAATGAAAGATTCGTTTTATCATATAACATTGAAAACGCATTTAATTCACGGTTCTTGTACAAAAATGTCAACATTCCGCAGTTAGTAAACGCGACACAGTTAAGGACTTCGTATCTGTAACGTTACGGGTCGTATCTGACAAAATTGCATATTTAATCAACTAGTGGATTATCTAAAGTATTACATGACGTTATTTCTTCTCACGCGCGACGTCATATGATAAATAGAGGATCTTACATGAGTGTTCATGTATTAATATTTACATTTCCAGTGTAAAGTCTAATGTAAACCTATAGAAAACAATTGCGTTCATACTTCCATGAACGCATCGAATCACATGATTTTCAGTGACGTTAAGTGACGTCATTCTAAACCATTGTTCTCTACGGGCGTTGATGACGTCAACGCTGCTCCGCTCTTTGTAGAAAACAGCGTGTAAATATTTTTCAGCTTTAAAAGTTTGCCCTACAAACATTTTTTCGCCCAATGATGAGGGGCAAATAATGTAAATATAAAAAATAAATTTAATTTTTCTGCTTTTCATGAAAGTATGAACGACAGTGGGTCGCTAGCAAAGTTTACATGAACCCCTTCGGGGTTCATTTACTTTGCACCCGACCCACTGCGTTCATACTTCCATGAACTGCAGAAAAATAAATTTCATTCCTTAACTGAATTTATTAAACGAGTTGAGAAAAGGGTTAAAATGCGAGGCTTTGCCGAGCATTTTATCACTTTTCCTCTACGAGTTTAAAAAATTCAATAAAACATGAGCACGAATGCAAGATTCTATTTATAATATGACATTAAAAACGAATTTTATTCACGATTGTTTTTCAAGAATGTCAATATTCCACCATTAGTATTAAAACGCGACGTCGTTAAGGACGCCGTACGTGTAACGTTACGGGACGTATCTAACTAATTTGCATAGTAAATCCACTAGTTGATTATGGAATTTAATACATGTCGTTATTTCATTGTAAGGCGCGACGTCATAATGATAAAGCACTATTGCATATTGTACACGGGCGTCTGAATGCAGCGGTATACCGCCATACCATATTGCAGCCTCTAGGGGTTCTATTCCTGGCATGGTTATCAGCCGTTCCAGAAAGACAATACGAGCTTTTGTATGTCGCCACCTACGCCAGCAGGGCGTTAATGACCAAACATGGCCGTCGCTGAGTCCCGTGCCAAACCGAGCATTTCTTGGCAGAACTTGAGCCAAGTGCTTTCAATGGCTTCGGAACCAGTAAGTCTCCGACAGCTGGTTGCTGTGCTGACCCAAGAGTGGCAGGCTTGGAAACTGATTTCAGAACTTCAGTCTGATTAAGGAAACCGGGATTTGGTGGGGAAGTAGCAGTCCGTTTGACGCCTCCATTATGGTGAAGTTGTTTTAGGACGGTGTTTCTTGGATGGGCGGTGTAAGGTAATTGTATCAAGTCCTGATTATTGCCTCCACTTCTATTTAGTATTATTGCCTCCACTTCTATTTAGTATCCCATTCCTACATTACGGTAACTTACATTTATTGCATTGTTGCCGCGTTTTCAGTAACATATACACGTATTAAAGAATGGTATAAAATATTTTGTATGCTGTAACACTATGGCTTCAAATATAGAAAGTGTTATCCCACTTAAACCCAACAGGCACACGTCGCTAGGGTAACGTCAAATCAACGTCGGTGCAACGTCATGACGTTGCATCACGTAGATGTGGCGTTACATGACCGTCATGACGTTGTACCGACGATGTGACCGATGTGACGTCACAATTGCGTCATTTGCCGTCTGGGAAGTTACTTTTGATATTTAACCGCAATAAAGTAAGGATTAGAGATTTTATGACCCACAGTTTGCTTTCCAGTTAATTGTATCCCTCTGTAAAACAGGTTCCATTCATGACCTATTTGTTTGATGCCGTCCACTAGTGTTGTTTAGGCCACAACTAAGCTAGTCTGGTCCAAAAACTTTTTTTCAGTCAATGTTTCTTTTCTTAGTTTTCGTGGTTTTCTTAAGAGGAATGAACAACCCTTGGAAAATGAACTCATTCAAAATTATATTTGTCTCCCCTATCTATAAGAGTTCACACTTAAGGGGAATGGGGACACCTAGCATATTTTGCCGCCATTTTTCAAAGGGAGACAACTTTCGGGACTTCCCCTTTCGCTTTTCTATAGGCTCAGTCCCACTGAAAAAGGGGTCTGCTCATAGAGGAGCAAATTCTTTCCTTATAGAGTTGACACTTTTGGCATGGGGGACATAATAGTTTTGTAGGAGATGCCTCCCCTGAAGGTGTTCCCATTCCCTTAATGGTGAGAATTTGCTCAAGGGGACACTCTTTTCAGAAGTTTACATTTGTCTTGAAAGTGGACAGGAAGTCTCAAAGGTCGTCTCCCTTGTAAAAAGGGGCGGAAGGAATGCCATGTGTATCCAATCCCCTTAAGACTATAAATTTCAAGGGACACAATTTGCTCCTCTAAGTAGGTGGGTTTAACAACAATTTTCCTCAGGCTACGACACTGATTTAGTAGATCACGCTTGTTTTGATTCTCTCAGTAATTAAGAGAAACTAATACATCGTAATTAATCTATCGTGTAACATTATCATCTTCAAACAGAAATCTACATGGTTTGTTACAACTCATAATGTTTATAATATCAGAAATGTATTATCTTTAGAGTGCCAAGAGATTATGGTATTGCTTGATAATCTACAAAATATGAACATCTGAAAGCAAGCAAACAAACCAAACACTTAACCTTTACCCTGCTGTAGGCGACAAGCCCTATTTTTGCAAACAGTGTAGATCCAGATCAGATGGCTTCTGAAGAAGCCATCTGATCAGGATCTACACTGTTTGACATTCAGTTTATGAATATGTAGAAATAAACTGCATCAAGTAATCTGATTGGTTCAAAGTCAGAAATGGGTGTGGCTTAATTGAATATTCAGCAGGTTAAAGGTTAACTTTGACGCAAATTGCTGTGGAGAAACCCGAAGCTTTGCTTCCAAAGTTAGGCCTTTTCAGGCAGTATACCAAGCTAGGCCTTTTCAGTCAGTACAAAGCTGTGCCGTTTCAGTCAGTATACGAAGCTATGCCTTTTCCGACAGTATCCGAATCTAGACTTTTTAGAAACGTAAGCTAGACCGTTTCAGACAGTATCCCAAGCTTTGCCATTTCACACAGTATCCAAATCTAGAACTTTTAGGCAATCACTCAAGCTAAGCCGTTCAGACATTATCCCAAACTTTCTCATTTTCGGACAGTATCTAAATCTGGACCTTTTAGACAGTAGCCCATACTAGACAGTTTCGTACAGTATCCCAAGCTAGAGCGTTCCGGACAGTATCCAAAGGTATGCCTTTTCGAGTAGTATTAAAATCTAGACCTTTAGATAGTACTTTAAGCTAAACTGTTTCAGATAGTATCAAAAGCTAGAGCCGTTCAGACAGCATCTCGAGATAAACGTTTTCGGACAACAACAAAATCTAGACCTGTTAAGACAGTAACCCAAGCTATCTTTTATATATATATGGTTTTAGGAAGCCTTCATGAATCGCGACGGAAGTAAAGGCGAGGATTACGGCCGCGTAAAATAAGTCCCCTCCACCCCCACGCCCCCGCCCCGTCAAAGGGAATTACATGTACTTATCACTAACCACTACAAGGCAGTTCTTCTGTCGCGGTTTATTTGTGTTTTAGTTCGTCTTTGAATGTGTGTATCGATTAAACCTTTTGGTTTTTGATTGCCAATAGGCCGTTTTGATGGCATTTCGCTATTCACAGTGTAGGACCGGAAATGTACAGATGGTATGTGACCTGCAATTCTGTACAGTCACAGTTGGACACTTGTCGGGTCAATTGAAATTGACACGGTATGTCAAGTTTGTGCTCCGTTATCTTTCTTTGGCAGTTACCTCCAACCCTTATTATCCAGTTGTGAGTTTGATACATGTATGTAAGGAACATGTCAGGTACGTAAGCTTGTCTTGTGTAACTTTTTAAGAGCAATTAGAATGGCTTGATCATTTTGGCGCACAAAACTTGAAAGGATTCTGCCTACAAAGATCTGCCAGTATCAGCTCATTAGCATGCGTGATTTATAAGAATCTGATATGGGGTTCTGTTGTAGATGAGCGTTTCCAACCCGAGGGATGACCGTGCTGAGCGGAACCGAGGCTACGCCGAGGTTCCGCTCAGCACGGTCATCCCGAGGGTTGGAAACGCCCATCTACAACTGAACCCCATATTGGATTCTTTTTCTTGCACAACACCTCCGGTTAGTTTTGACAGCTCGCACATGTATATTCTTTACAAAATAAAAGTAGTGCGGAAGTAGTTCCGGCAGTTGAATAGAATTGCAGCGCATTTATGTTAGTTGCCTGGGTCGGAACACCAGGGTCAGAACATAAATTTCTATCTCAGGGTAAAATCACGGATTTCCTTGTCCTGTGTGCAAGAACATGTTTTCAACCCATAAATAGGTATGTTCATGTATACAGTTAATGTGTTTGCCAACGCTTTCCAAGATGCAATCCCCAAATGCGATAGAAATACCACAGTCCTTCTTCTTGTACTAAAGCATTTCTGTGTTGTCACTTGCAGAAGCATGTCTTAGATTTGTACAGCCATCTGATGCGATTTTGTACTGTTACTTGAAGAGGTTCAACCCTTATCTTGCTGTTCACGACAACCCCTATCTTTGCAAACAGGGCAGATCCAGATCAGATGGCTTCTGAAGAAGCCATCTGATCAGGATCTACACTGTTTGACATTCAGTTAATGAATTTGTAGCAATAAATTACATAAAGTAATTTGATTGGTTGTTAGACAGAAATGGGTGTGGCTTTAATGTATATTCAGCAAGATAAGGGTTAAAAGCTGGAGAAATATCGCCAGTTTGCAACAAAATCTCTTTTGCACTGACCATTGCGTTGATTTGTTTGTTTGATTTGAGGTTTAACGTCCCCGCCAACACTGTAAAGGTCATTTTGGAGACGTTGCTTCCAATTTTGTGGGACTTTTACCCGACATTGAGATGAAATGACATCTCAAGCCCTGTCGCCCAATGAAACCAATAGGGTTAATAAGCATGGACGGTCCACCTCACACCGCGGTTCCTGGACAGGCTTAGATCCTCTAAGCGGTTTACCAGTACTAGTGTGCAGGCCGGATTCAGCTCTCCGTGGAAGCATCGTGCAGCCCATATATTTCTTCAAGCCCCTATGGGCGGGGGCGGACCATTGCGTTGAAAGTCATGATGAGTGCGGAGAAGTACGGAACCCGGGAAGGGACATGATTTTTTTTTTATTTTATAAGTTGTGCGCACAAGATAATATCTTGTGCGGACAAGATATTATCTTGTGCGGAAAATATATTATTTTGTGCGGACAAGATTATATCTTGTGCGGACAAGATAATATCTTGTCCGCACAAGATATTATCTTGTCTGCACAAGATATTAAGTTGTGCGAACAAGATATTATCTTGTCCGCACAAGATAATATCCTGTCTGCACAACATAGATCTTGTGCGCACAAGATATTATCTTGTCCGCACAAGATAATATCTTGTCCGCACAAGATAATATCTTGTCCGCACAACTTCCCAAGATCTATGTTGTGCAAACAAGATAATATGTTGTGCGAACAAGATTTGTTTGTTTGTTTGATTTGAGGTTTAACGTCCCCGTCAACACTGTAAAGGTCATTTTGGAGACGTTGCTTCCAATTTTGTGGGACTTTTACCCGACATTGAGATGAAATGACATCTCAAGCCCTGTCACCCAATGAAACCAATAGGGTTTATTTGCATGGACGGTCCGCCTCGCACCGCGGTTCCTGGACAGGCTTAGATCCTCTAAATGGTTTACCAGTACTAGTGTGCGGGCCAGATTCAGCTCTGCGTGGAAGCATCATGCAGCCCATATATTTCTTCAAGCCCCTATGGGCGGGGGCTTATGTGCGAACAAGATAATATCTTGTGCGCACAAGATAATATGTTGTGCGAACAAGATCATATCTTGTCCGCACAAGATAATATCTTGTCCGCACAAGATAACATGTTGTCCGAACCAGATAATATCTTGTCCGCTCAAGATATTATTTTGTTCGCACAACATAATAAAAATAAAAAATCATGTCCCTTCCCGGGTTCCGTAGAGAAGACAGTAACAATCTAGAAAAGTAATACTGCATTTCTTTTGTATCCTGTTTAGTATGTATCATGACAGCGTGAACATGAAAAATCACATATTTGGATGAGAGTCGTAAGTCGTCTTGAAGCTGTTTAATGGTTAACAAAAGGACCAAGATGGCCCTGAATCGCTCACCTGATTTCAAGCTGACGATTTTCTATCTTTAGCTCCGGCGACCATTTTTCTCATCAGAGCGGTACCGTTTTAGCTTTTTTGGTAGAGGGTCATCTAAGAAATATAACTGTGAATAAAAGAAATAGCCTCCCCAAGTTGTCATTTTCTACAACTTTATACATCCAGTGAACGATTGACTTCTAAATTATTAAAGGAACAAATCTTGCATAATTCCTCAACGATATTTGTACGATACTTGAATTAGATGGGTTGCATGATGCTGCCACGCAGAGCTGAAACCGAGTACTGATAAATCGCTTAGAGGATCTAAGCCTGCCCAGGCAATGCGGTGCGAGTCGGCCCGTCCATGCTTATAAACCCTATTGGTTTCATTGGGTGGCAGGGCTTGAGATGTCATTTCATCTCAATGTCGTGTAAAAGTCCAACAGAATTGGAAGCAACGTCTTCAAAATTACCTTTTCATTGTTGACGGGGACTTTAAACTTCAAATCAAACAAACGAACGTCACAAATCGGCATTTAACTTAGAATTTATCCAAATAAAATAATTAATAAATTGTTAGAATGAATTTTAAAACGATTTTTATATTCTTATAAGAATTTTAATCTGTTTGGCTGCAATAGAAAAAATATTTTGAATTTAAATCATTTACATTAACTCCTCATACAGACTTTTAGCCCAGTCATGGGCCGAGATCTATCTATCTATCTATCTATCTATCTATCTATCTATCTATCTATCTATCTATCTATCTATCTATCTATCTATCTATCTATCTATCTATCTATCTATCTATCTATCTATCTATCTATCTATCTATCTATCTATCTATCTATCTATCTATCTATCTATCTATCTATCTATCTATCTATCTATCTATCTATCTATCTATCTATCTATCTATCTATCTATCTATCTATCTTTCTATCTATCTATCTATCTATCTATCTATCTATCTATCTATCTATCTATCTATCTATCTATCTATCTATCTATCTATCTATCTATCTATCTATCTATCTATCTATCTATCTATCTATCTATCTATCTATCTATCTATCTATCTATCTATCTATCTATCTATCTATCTATCTATCTATCTATCTATCTATCTATCTATCTATCTATCTATCTATCTATCTATCTATCTATCTATCTATCTATCTATCTATCTATCTATCTATCTATCTATCTATCTATCTATCTATCTATCTATCTATCTATCTATCTATCTATCTATCTATCTATCTATCTATCTATCTATCTATCTATCTATCTATCTATCTATCTATCTATCTATCTATCTATCTATCTATCTATCTATCTATCTATCTATCTATCTATCTATCTATCTATCTATCTATCTATCTATCTATCTATCTATCTATCTATCTATCTATCTATCTATCTATCTATCTATCTATCTATCTATCTATCTATCTATCTATCTATCTTAGTGGTACTGTCACATCCCTCGCGAGGATTACGGTCAGGGTAATTGCGCGTCGGGGGAGATGAATAGTGAGGCTAAAAAGTGTTATTGTGAGGCGTAAAAAATATGACATTATGGTTAAAAACAGATGAGTTTAAATTCAGGTTAAAAACAGGGCTGATGTGTTTATGGCACACTGAAAAGAGTCACTCTAGACCGGAGTACAACATTTAGATGGTAGTCTATTCCATTGCCAGACAGCCAAGGGGAAGAATGAATATTTATAAAGCAAAATGAAGGATGTATGAATCTGCTTGATTGCGAGGGAATGGGACAGGCCATGGCCTGCCCTTGATGTTGTCGGCTGGAAATATGTGGGTAGTGGTACGGCAACAAGACCTTTTATAATTTTGTATAACATACAGAGACGAGCATCAGCTCGCCTCTGGTCCAGAGTTCTCCAGCGAAGGCTTGACTGCATTTCGGTTACGCTGCCGTAAGTGGAATATCTGTTCAAAGACCAATGGGCAGCTCTGCGCTGCGCCATATCAATTTCGCAGATATAAGTTTGTGTAAGTGGGTTCCACATGGTGGAGCTGTATTCAAGGTGTTGCCTAACAACTTTCTTATATGCCGCTTTGTGGACGCCAGGGTGCTTACATCTGATATTACGTTTAATGAAACCAAGAGATTTCTTTGCATTTGAAGTAATTCTGTTTATATGTGTATTTAAATTAAGGTTCACCGAGAGACGGTACCTGGCACAGGAGACACTTTCTATAGACTTTGTTGTGCATGGTGTACGGCGTTTGGATAGGAGTTCTTTCTCGGGTTAGGGGCAATACTTGGCACTTACCAGGATTAATTCCATGTCCCATTGGGCTTCCCATTGTTGGAGCCTGTCCCGATCCTTTTGGGTCGCATATCATCAGGTATACCACAGTTTTGTCAGAAAAAGGCGTACTTGAGACTATATTATCCAGTAAGTCATTGATATTCAAAATAAACAATATAGGCCAAGACCTGAACCTTGCGGTACACCTGAAGACACCGGGACTTGGTCTGAACACTCACCTTCAAGTACAACTATCTGGCTTCTTCCCATCAGGATGGATCCAGCTGAGAACTTCATCGTGTTCTCGATGCATCTGTAGTTTGTAGTGAAGTTTTAAGTGATGAGCCTTGTCGAAAGCCTTACTGAAGTCCAACAGTTTAAGACAGGTTTGCTTACCAGGTGTGAAAGAGATATAGTAAAGTCCTCGACAGGTCTATATTAATATATAAGCGCAGGGATAAAAGTCTATAACAGGATTGGATAGGAATAATTAAAATTCAAAATATTCATATTTTGCAGCCAAACAGATTGAAATTCTTTCAATTATCGAAAGGTTATTGTTTTAAAACTTGTTCAGGTAATTAATAAGTTTTTTTTTATTTGGATAAATTCTGAGATTATTGCCCATTTTATTCAAGTACACGGTGCAAAATACCCTTGACAAATTATGCAAGATTTTTATACTTTTGCATGTCAGTAATCATATAATTTTATTAGAAATCGTTGACTGGATGTATAAATTTGTAGAAAATGACAACTGGGGGAAGATCATTTTTATTTACAGTTATGCTGCGGTTTAAAATCTCTTAAATTACCTTTACTTTCTGTTGATTAGGGTCCGCGGTAACCCCTCAGTAAGATAGATAACTCTGTCATGACCGGGTGTGTGACGTCACTGCACAAGCTCCAATACACAAAAGTAAAGACAGTCAAACATTTATTGTTAAAAAGAATCTGTTGACTTGCATTATAGACTTCCTAAACCCAAACCCTTTCCACCCACCCCCATTTGTAATAAAGCTATGGTTAGGGCACGGAAAGGTGCGCAATTAAACTGGAATGAATTATATCAGATTTACTTCCCTTTGAAAACGGACTCGACCTCAAAAAGCCTTTTAAATACGCTTAACCATAGAGATGATTCTCAGTAGGGACCCATGTAGTAAAGAATTTAATATTTGCAACTGGTTCCAGCATTTGAGAAGACAGATAACGAACTCGTCTTCTAAAGGTTGAATTTTAATATCTCTTCAAAGTCGAAAGGATGTATCTTTCGGTGTATTTTGTGTAAAACTTCCCTTTCAAGTCTTCACAATAATTCACAGACCTTTCAGGTCACTGAACAAAACGAATTGTCCTTGATCTCAGATCACTGTACAACGACAATACACGTGACTGTACAATTATTTATTCTAGTAGCGACATGATTATGCAAACACGCCTATACAAATACATTGCCACCTTTATCGCGGAAGAAAAATGAAAATTTTATGATGAAAAACTGTGATATTTTTCTTATGTCTGGTCAAAAAATAGATTGTGGGCACTCGTTAGAACCGCCTCATCGAGGCGGTTCTTACGAGTACCCACAATCTATATTTTAGAGCAGAAATAAGAAAAATAAGGTATATCCCCGGAAACCCCAGTTTTACTATAAAAAGGTGGGGTTCAAGGGGGTCAAAATTATATAGGCGTGTTTTCGTGATGTTTTAAATGCTTGATACAGATGATTTGAGTCGAGTATGTTATAAAACTATGGCATGTTTTTACAGAAATATATTTTTATTCATTTTCCGCTTGGTAAATAACATTTTAATTCGAAGGATTCTAAAACAGAGCCATCGTTTTGGGACAAAATCATTTATTTTTAGCACGTTTGAATGATTACGGAATTCCCATAGCTCATTAGAAACCTGACAACCAATCTACGTGTTTCTTATACAGATAATTTGGGCCCCGTCAAGCGATTTTGGTACTTATCGCCTATGCGAGCAGCGAAGGTTCAGGCGAGCCTGCGCATCCGCGCAGTCTCGCCAGAACCTTCGCTGCTCGCTCATACAAGCAGTGAATCAAGAGGAATCTTCAGACAGAAAGCCATATCCCTGGCCCCTCTGAATGGCTGGGCATGCGCAGTTAAAATTTGTCATGACGGAATGCTCGAAGACACAAATTCGCTTGGCGGGGCTCATTTGTAAGATATGAAGGTTTTACCATAACCCTAAAAATAAATAAATAAACACAAAATAGAAGTGAAGGCAATGATCAGGAATCGATACAATTAACCCAAAGCTCCCATCAGAGACACGAAATGCTTGAGATGCCATTTCATCCCAATGTCGGATAAAAGTCCCACAAAAAAGTAGGCAACGTCTCTTAGCTATATATATAATAATTGAAGGCTATAGATATTGGATTTACGAAGTGTCACAGGGTTTTCCCCGCATTTCAAAATTCTGAAAGTCCTTTCAGCTTAAAAAGCCCCATCCTAAATTCAGGAGTCCAAAATTTTAAAAAGGAAAAGCTGTTTACCCTTTCTGACATGTAAAAAGCTGCTCAGATTAAGTTTGACATCACGAAAACACGCCTATATAATTTTGAACCCCTTGAATCCCACTTTTATATGGAAAACTGGAAGTTCCCGTAAGGATTTTGAGTGCATAACCGGAGGTTACCCGCCGTGTTCATATTTCCTATGGTTGACCTTTCATGTGAAAACCAGTATATGAAATAAAAACCACTGCAAACCACACTTCATATTGTATGGACTGGCAGAGATTTCTCAGCTCACAAACATGGGCCGCGTTTTTGATGAGAATCGCAGCGCGAGTACCTGGTATTCTGGTAAGTAACTGTCACGTATGCTATATTTATTGGTGATGTCCCTTGAGTAGCAAGTCGATGTTTACTTCGTGGGACGAAAATATTAAATTAATAAATGTTAAAAGGAAATTTCGGATCCATTTTGGACACTTAAGGGTAGCAGGGATATTAACGGGCAATATTGTGTATCTGCTTGCTGGACTTTGAAGAAATAAAGAGTGTTCGGGATATATATAATTTGATATTACTTGGACATTGAAGGACATATGTACACAGGTATAGTTGTGTTACACAGTGGTCAGTATAGATGGTCAGTCGAGTGGAAAATTGAAAGGTCATTGCATTGAATACATTTGAACACAGATGACTCGAGGTACATTATAAAACATAAACATTGAAATGGGGATTTCTACAGAACAATGGCGAGCTAAGATAGGAACATTTTCACAGCCATGTAAGATTAAAGATAATGTCGGGACACTTAAGCTGTTTTATAACTCGCTATGTATACGACTCGTCCTATTCTTCCTGTTAGTAGTCGAGGGGGTTGAAGCGAACCCAGGCCCGGGTTCGACTGGTTCTGGTTCCTCGGGTCGTGGACGAGGGCGTGGTCGAAGAAATGAGTTTCGAGGTGCCGCCCGGGGATCTGGCCCACCGAGAGGACGTGGGTCCAGAGACTATTTTGAGAATATAGATAGACTATCACAGTTATCCCAACAGGTAGAACCCAGACGGTCAAGTCAGCGTCGTATTAGGGGCCAGTCATCGATAAGCAATTGGTTAGTATCACAGCCACCCGTACAATCACAGGAAAATGTGGCGGGGCGGGATGAACAGTTAGAACTGTCAAGTGTGGGTAGTGATGTTGGTCTCGGTAATGATCCTTTTGAAACAGAGGGAGATTCTAGGGATATACTATTGGAGATAAGACGAGACGTGAAGAGAGTTAATAAAAAGTTTGATAAAATGGAAAAAATTGTGAACGATTTAAAAAAGGATAATAAGTATTTAAAGCAACAAAATCAAGGCATGGCAGAACAAATCAACGAGTTGAAAAACATCATTCTCTCGTTTGGAGTCTAGAACAGCAGAGGCTGAACGGAAAAATGAACACCCAGAGGCTCAGTCTAGACGTGACAACTTAAAATTCTTTGGCATCGAGGACCAAGACAATGAGACTTGGGAACAATCGGAGGAGAAAGTCCGACGATATTTGAGAACGGACCTTAATTTGGACGACAGAGAAATTAAGATTGAACGGGCACATCGATTACCAAGTAAAACCTCCCCACGTCCGATAGTTGTAAAATTCTCGTTTTACAAGGACAGGGAAACTATTCTACGGACATACAGACAGAAGCGCAAGGACGACAACAACGAAGATACGAGTGGCAGACAAACGGACAACGAAATACAACATAGACCAGTGCGTGTGAGCGAGGACTTTCCTGAAAGGGTCACAAAGATGCGAACAAAGTTGTTCCCCTTTCTTAAATCGTGTAGAGAGGCTGAAACTACAGCCTACCTACGCTATGATACTTTAGTGGTTGAGGGTAAGCCGTATATTTTTGATGAATATCGCGGAAGGCCGGTTCCCAAATAGGTATACGGCCAAAGCCCAGTGACTCAACAAGGGACCTTAAAACATGTGGATATAGGCTAATATTAATATATGCTCTTTAAATATTCAAGGGTTGAAAAATTTTATAAATGACCCGATATTCTTACAATTTTGTGCACTATATGACATAGTGGGCCTAAATGAAACATGGCAAGAAACAAAAAATGAATTTCAAAGTTTTTTAAAAGATTTTACTTGTTTTGAATGTATTCGAAAGAAAAAAAAAACGTACAGCAAATCGAGGGTCAGGTGGGATAGCGGTGTTCATCAGGGACGGGCTGCTCAGGTCAGATGGTGTCAAACGAATATTTGAATTTTTCACTGAATGTGTCGTTTTACTGTTCAGTGCGGAAGCATTACATCGTGAAAATGATTTAATATTGTTCTTTACCTATGTTGCCCCAGAAAACTCTCCCATCTATACAGATGAGGATAACGGGATTGCCTTGTTAAATAACAAGATATCTGAAATTGTATCTAAGTACCCAAATGCGGAAATAATTTTGGCTGGGGATCTCAATTCGCGCATTAGCGATTTTCAAGATTTTATTCCTTCCGATGAACTGCGGTGTGTCTTTGGTGAAACCGACTATCCCTCAGATTCTTTTGACATCCCTAGGAAATCTAAGGATGGGAATTATGATAAATTTGGTAGATCATTGATAGATCTATGTTGTATACATGATATACATGCACTAAACGGACGTATATCAAATGATAAAAATGGTGAGATTACCTGTACGGCGAATGAGGAAAGTAGTGTAGTCGATTATATGTTGGCATCTTCATCACTTTTTGAACCAGTTTTGCATTTTCAAGTGGGAAACGAAGATTTTTCAGACCACTTCCCTCTTAAATGCACTTTAAAAATTGGGCACGAAGTCAACCAAACATTTCAGTATGAACAATCTGAAAAGTTAAATAGTTGGCAGAAATTTAAATGGAGAGAATAATTGAAAAATGACTTTTTAACCAAGTTTAGGTATATGTTTACAAACTTGAAACGCAAAATTGATCAATCGAGTGAATCCGCCGTACAGTATCTTTCTGACCTTATCGATATTTATCATAGAGCAGGAGAAAATATGAAGGTAAAATTCTATAATACAAAGGGAGACAATCATTCACAGCCTCAATGGTGGGATAATGAATGTCAGCTTTTGAAAACAAATAAGTATAATCTGTTACGGAAATTTAGATCTACGAATAATAATATCGATCTTATGTCATATAAGAGAGCAAAAACCCGGTTTAAGAATGTATGTCGATCAAAAAGGTTTAAATTGGAAAAATTAAAACGAAAAGAGCTTTTGGATGCCAGTAAAAACCCAAAAGAATATTGGAAAGTTTTGAAGCAAAATTGCAGTAAACAGTCGGATTTAAGTATATATATCCGTCCCAGCGACTGGGTAGATTATTTTAAAGGGCTGTTTCTTTCCAATATTGAAAATCACTCTGATAATGTTTTGCATTATATTGTACAAAATCATGATAGTAATACACTTGACGCACCAATTTCGGATCAAGAAATAAATTCAAGCATAAAAAATATACATGTGAACCGTTCTCCTGGCCCAGATGGCATTTGTATAGAAATGTTAAAAGCAACGGTGCCTGAAATGCAACCTTATCTAACATCCCTCTTTAATGATATATTTAGTAGCGGCATCTGTCCACCAGACTGGTGTAAAAGTATTCTTTGTCCTCTGCATAAAAATGGTTCTAAAACATCGCCCACAAACTACAGAGGCATATCATTGATTGATAGCATTTGTAAGATTTTTACTGGTGTCTTAACAATGCGATTACAAAAATGGAGTGAAGAAAATGAAGTTTTACATGAATCCCAGGCGGGTTTTCGAAAGAACTACTCCACTATAGATAATATTTGTTCATTATATGCAGTTGCCCAAAAATATTTGAGCAAAGAAAGGGGCCGGTTCTTTTGTATTTTTATTGATTTTCGTCGAGCATTCGACAGTATAAATCATACAAAATTATGGGATTCACTGAAAAGAAAAGGTATTAACCCCGAAGGAAAATTTTTGAAAATTTTTCAGTCCATGTACCTGCAATTAAAGTCATGTGTTAAAGTTAGTGGAGGTTTGACAGAGTTCTTTAAATGTAACAACGGTACAAGGCAGGGCTGCATCAGTTCACCAATAATATTTTTACTTTTTATAAATGATCTGGTGTCATATTTAAAGTTAGAATGTGAAAATGGTGTTTTTATATCAGATGAAATTGAAGATATCCTAGCTTTAATGTTTGCTGATGATGTGGCTAGTTTCGCCGATACCGTTGTTAGATTACAAAGGCAAATCGATTTGATAGAAAAGTTTTGTAAATCTGTCGGAATGAGTTTAAACTTAAGCTAAACTAAAATTATTGTTTTTCGAAATGGAGGAGTAGTAAAAGAAACAGAAAGATGGCTGTACCAGGGTAATAGGATACAAATAGTACCTTTATATAAATATCTAGGCGTTTATTTTACGCCAACATTAAAATGGACCAGAACTAAAGAATTACTTGCTCGCCAAGCCAAAAAAGCTGCATCCACTATTTTTAGATATCAAAGAAGTTTTGGCCACTTTTCACCGTTAGATGCTTTTAAGTTGTTTGATACCATGGTGAAGCCCAAAGCTTGCTATGGCGCGGAATTATGGGGTTATTCGTATAGCGAAGAAATTGAAAGAGTACAGACATCTTTCTGTAAACAATATATTGGTTTGAGAACCAACACTATGGATAGTTTTGTACTTGGCGAATGTGGTAGGTATTGTATGGCAGTTTCTTATATGATACAATGTATAAAATATTGGGTTAGACTAATACAGATGCCATCTCATAGGTATCCCCATCAATATTATAAGATGCTCCGTTCCCTAGATGAAGCAGGTCGAATTACATGGGCATCGCACGTACGCACTCTCCTTTTTACACATGGATTTGGTTATGTGTGGGTAGCAAATACAATAGGAGATGCAAATAGATTTATAAGTATAGTCTTGCAGAGAATGAAAGATATTTCAATTCAAAATTGGAGAAGTAGGCTAGATGAATCTCCAAAAGCAGAACATTATAAACAATTTAAGTCTTTGCTAGATATTGAAAAATATTTATTTCTAGATCTAAGCTACCTTAGCAGAACAACAATTGCAAAGTTTCGCTGTTCAAGTCACAATCTTATGATTGAAAAAGGTAGACATTTGCATATAGAAAGGGAATACAGATTCTGCCCTTTTTGTTTAGAGCGCAATACTTATTCGATAGAAGACGAGTTCCACTTTTTATGTTATGCCCTACGTATAACGAGCTTAGAAATATGTATTTTCATCCATCTTGGAAAAGAAATATAACATTACTTCAGTTTTATAACATAATGAAAAACCAAGATGTTCAAGCTGTAACTGCAGTCTCAAAATTTTTGGTTGGTGCGTTTTCACTTAGGAATGTATACCATCCAAATTAAGTGCGTCATGAAAACATGCATTTATAATGCTGACCCCACTTGAACCCCACTTGAACCCCACTTTTATATAATGAAACCGGGGTTTACAGGGGTGTGCACTATTTTCTTATTTCTGCTCACAAATATGGGTTGTGTGTACTAGTCTGGGCCGCCGCGATGAGGGCGTTCTAGAGTGTGCCCGCGATCTGTGTTTTGGGGTGGGAGTGGGAGAAGATATCACAATTGTTCACCTAAAAAATTATTTTCATTTCCTCGGTAAATATGCCCTGTATTTGAATGGGCGTGTTTTCATGATTGTAAGTGAAAAACATTATAACTTTTCAACATAATTATGACTTTCCAAATATCTGGCGAACCATTGGTGAAAAGAGGCCGACACTTCATGCAGGTTGTCTCGAAAAGAGACATTTTGCATGAGATGACGTGCCTGCTTTCTGGAAAAAAGTTTTAGAGGTGTAGCAGGATGTCTTCTGTTTACTTTATTTGGAACAGTCGAAGCGTCGAGAAAGTGATTTATGGTACACGTTCCCAAGCAGGGCTATCGACATAGCAAAAAACAAAGTCTGTCATGTTTGTCTCCCTTCAAATTCAATTACCACATATCAGATCTAGTGATGATATTTTGATACAATTTCCTTTCACAGTGTTAGTTTGTATTGTATTGGATATCACCAAATACATTTGTGCTCCCAGCGAGCAAGTGACGTTTAAGCTGCGCCCTGTCTACGTCGATGCGACGTTGATACGACGTTGCCTTCACGTTAAATGCTTGCTGGGTTTACTTGATATGTATTATGGGCTGAAGGCCTTTCTTTACGAAATAAACTTTTGTCATTTGTCATTTGTCATTTGTCATTTTACATCAGAAATAGGGAAGAAAATGAGCAATTTTTCACTTGAAAATACTCAAAATATAAACTATTTTGCATGTAACATGTAGTAACAATTGCTAGAATGAGAATAATAGCACATTTCAGACGCTCAGAAAACAGGATTTGACATATGCAAAGTGTCTATTATGGAGTACAAATTTTGGCCTATATCTATTACCATACAAAATATGAACCGAATCCATAATTTGGTTTGGAAAATATGACCTCTCACAAAATAAAAAAAAATCGAAGTCCTTGACCTTGAAGTCATGGGTATGGGCAAAACTTTAGTCCGACACCAATCATCATATCAAATATGAACACATGTTACCATGCAGTTTTGCAAGTATAAGCTCTTACAAAAAATAAGCATAAATCCTTCAAGTCCGCGGCCTTGACCTTGAAATCATGGACATGGTCGAGGGGTACTGCTGAATAATACGTTGGACCTATATCTATCACCATTCCAAATATGAACAAAATTCATCTTAGCGTTTGGAAATTATGAGCTTTTAAAATCTTTAACGTAAATGAGGACGCCGATGTCGATTCCAACGTCGACGCTAACGCCAAAGTCAACGCCAACGGTAACGCCGACACCGAGGGTAGTGCAATAGCTCTTCCTAGACTTGCTCCAGGCGTGTTAAAACGTATTAAATTTCATCTGAAATATACCACTTTTGAATCACGCCTATACAAATACAGTTTAAATTTTACCGCCGGTAAAAACGAAAATTTTAAAATGAAAAATGGCGATATTTGTTCTTATTTCTTCTCAAAACATAGATTGTAGGTGGTTCTAATGATTACCCACAATATATGTTTTAGAGCAGAAATGAGAACAAGAGGCCCATGGGCCTCTTTGCTCACCAGAGCTCAGGCGGGCACTGCCCACTTGCAGCCATGTATAATTTTAATTTGTCGATTATAAAGTCTCCAAAACGAACCCCCTTTCCCAAATGAGCACCCATGTGGACTCTGCATCTGAAACATTAGGCCTTTTATGAAGTGGGGGTGGGTGGGGGTGGGACATGGGCTCAACAGAGCCCAGGTTTGTATCACTGAATGCGTCTTATCATCAGGAACAAGAATACATATGGTTTAGGGGTGTGGATGTGTACAGTTCCTGAGATGTAAGATCTTTTAAGCTGTATAGTGGTTGGAGCATGGCCCTGGCAGACCCCAGGAAATCCAAGATTGTTGTCCTTGAATGTGTCTTATCATTAGAACTAAGAAAATATAGAGTTTAGGAGTGGGGATCTGAACTGTTTCTGAGATATGAGGCCCTCTAATGAAGTGAAGAGGAGAGGAATGGTCCCTATGGACGGTCAAGTTGGTGTGACTGAATGTGACTAATCATAAGGAACAAGAATATACATGATTATGAGGTGGAGATTTTAATGGTGTTTGAGATATATGACCTTTTTATGAAGTGGAGGGGTGGGCCATGGCATCGACACATTGCCCTAGCACAAAGAGACCCCAGGTTGATGTGACTGAATGAGTCTTATCATAAGGAACACGTTATCATAAGCGTTAGGGTTGGGGATCATAACAGTTTCTGAAATAAATGGCATTTTATGAAGTGGAGGGATGGGGCATGGCCCCAGCGCACCTTGGAGACCGCTAGGTTGGTATCACTGAATGTGTCTTATCATAAGGAACAAGAATATGTATGGTTTAGAGGTAGGGATCTAAAGTGTTTCTGAGATATTGGGCCTTTTACAAAGTGTAGGGGGTGGGGCTTGGCCCGGGCACATCCCAGGGGACACCCAGGTTGGTGTCACTGAATGCGTCTTATCAAAAGAAACAAAAATATATATGGTTTTGTGGTGAGGATCTGAAAGGTTTCTGAGATATATCGCCTTTTATGAAGTGGAGGGGTGGGGCATGCCCCCGGCGCATCCCGAGAGACCCCTAGGTTGGAATCACTGAATGCGTCTTATCATAAGGAACAAGAATATATATGGTTATGGCATGGGGATCTGAACGGTTTCTGATATATTGGGCCTTTTACGAAGGGGAGGGGTTGGGGCATGGTCCGGGTACATCATGTTTAACATAAGAAGCATGAATATATATAATTATGGTTTAGTGGTGGGGATCGAAACGGTTTCTGAGATATTTGGCCTTTAACGAAGAGGAGGGGGTGGGGCATGGCCCGGCTCATCCCAGGGGATCACCAGGTTGGTGTCACTGAATGCGTCTTATCATAAGAAACAAGAATGTATATGGTTTTGGGCGAGGATCTGAATAGCCCCCGCCCATAGGGGCTTGAGGAAATATATGGGCTGCATGATGCTTCCACGCAGAGCTGAATCCGGCCCGCACACTAGTACCGGTAAACCGCTTAGAGGATCTAAGCCTGTACAGGAACCGCGGTGCGAGGCAGACCGTCCATGCAAATAAACCATATTGGTTTCATTGGGCTTGAGGTGTCATTTCATCTCAATGACGGGTAAAAGTCCCACAAAATTGGAAGCAACGTCTCCAAAATGACCTTTACAGTGTTGACGGGGACGTTAAACATCAAATCAAACAAAAGCGAGGATCTGAAAGGTTTCTGAGATATATCAACTTTTATGAAGTGGAGGGGTGGGGTATGGCCCGGGCGCACCCGGTAGACCACTAGGTTGGAAACACTCAATGCGTCTTACCATAAGGAACAAGAATATATATGGTTTAGGGGTGGGGATCTGAACGGTTTCTGAGCTACTGGGCCTTTTATGAAGTGCAGGGGGTAGGGCATGACCCGAGTACATCCCAGGGGATCCCCAGGTTGGTGTCACTGAATGCGTCTTATCATAAGAAACAAGAATATATATGGTTCTGAATGGTCTCTGAGATATATCGCCTTTAATGAAGTGAAGGTGTAGGGCATAGCGCACCCTGGGATACCCCCAGCTTGGTATCACTGAACGCATCTTATCACAAGGAACAAGAAAAAATATAGTTTAGAGGTGGGGATCGAAACGGTTTCTTAGATATTGGGCCTTTTACGAAGTGGAGGAGGTGGGGCATGGCACGGGCACATCCCAGGGGACCACCAGGTTGCTGTCACTGTATGCGTCTTATCATAAGAAACAAAAATGCATGTAAATATGGTTTTGGGGTGGGGATCTGAAAGGTTTTTGAGATATATCGCGTTTTATGAAGTGGAGGGTAGCGGTATGGCCCCGGCGCATCCCTGAAGACACCTAGGTTAGTATCACTGGATGCATCTTATCATAAGAAACAAGAATATATACTCACCGGAAATAGAAACTATACACTCATTTTTAAATTACCACTGGCAGAACATTTTAATGAAATTTGAATTCCAATATTATAAAGTATCATCAGTGGTATGTCTGCTTTATCGAATAAAATGCTTGATGATAACTACGATTTAATGGGTAAAGCCACAGGTTCAAAGCAAGGGTCCAAATCTTGCTGTTCAATTTTCCATTGAGTCAAACATTTTGTGTCGCGAATGTGATTCCCATTTTTACCAGTTCTTTCTCATCAGCTAACGTTGGGAATATTGTTTACAAAATGAAAATTTACACAATCGTTGAAAAGTTATCGACCTTTACATATTGGACCAAACCACCGGAAGTGAGCGAAAGGTTTGGCATTTCTGATTGCGGTTTTTGTTTTAATTAATATTTAAGACACATCTGAAGATGCTAAAACGATTGAAGGAACTTTTTGGTCGATTTTTGGCTTGCAACATTATTTTGAATATTTCGATGAAAAAACCAGTTCTTGAGATTACAAAAAAAAAAATTTGTTTCTCGATATTTTTTTGTTTTTACATTATTTTTAATTCCTTGCTTTTAACTTATTACCTATACGGAAAATTGTTGAAGTCAAAATTCGATTACAAACAGATTTTTAGAAAAATGCACCTTTTTACATTTTCCCCAAAACCTTTTATTTTGAACACCAGATTTTCTTTAAATTGTTACAGGATTCATGTCTATAGTTAGTAAAACCCTTAATCAGTAAATTTTAACTGAAATATCCATTTGTTTTGTTGGGGTAGCCCCTATGTGCTTTAAGCGCCCGGTTACCTTACAAAATCTATCAAGTCAAGTCACTTGTTTTGTCAGGCGAGACAATTTAAAAGTGTATAGTTTCTATTTCCGGTCAGTATATATGGTTTAGGGGTGGGGATCTGAACAGTTTCTGAGATATTTGGCCTTTTACGAAGTGGAGGGTGTGGGGCATTGCCCGGGCACATCCCAGGGGACCCCAGGTTGGTGTCACTGAATGCGTCTTATCATAAGAAAAAAAAATACATATACTATAGGGGTGGGGATCTGAATGTTTCTGAGAAATATGGCCTTTTATGCACTGGAAGGGGTGGGGCATGGCCCTGGTACACCCTGGGGACCCCAAGGTTGGCATAAAAGCATGTGGCTAAAAGAAGTTCACTCAAGAAATATTTCTATAAAAGTTTTCTCAAAATATCCGCAAAGGCTTGACAGTAAATGACATTTTTCTATTTTCCCCATTATAAGTCTTTTGGAACTATAAGTTGCCATAGCAACCAAAACTAATGAGCGGATTTGCATTAAAAACACAAACTTTCAATCCCCTAGACCAAGGATGTTTCAGATGAAATTTGGGCTGAATCGGCCCAGTGTCTTCAGAGCGGGCGATGTCGTTTGAAAGTGTTGACGCCAGACTACGCAAACGACGACGACGACGACGACGACGACGGACAACTGCCTATCCTATAAGCTCCCCCGGAGCCTTCGGCTCTGGTGAGCTTAAAATAAGGTTTACCCTTGTAAACCCCAGTTTTACTATATACAAGTGGGGTTCAAGGGGATCAAAATTATAAAGGCACGTTTTTCGTGGTACTATACTGTCTAGGTACATGTCGTTTGCTAGCATATTCATTAGAAAAACGCATTTGTTTGACATATAGCTATCTTTTATTGTGCTGAAAATGACATTTTATTGAAGAACCTGTTTTCTTCTTAATGCCTTCCTGCTCTTAATGCAGATTGTGTATACTCGATAGAACCCCCTCAACGAGTACCAACAATCTATGTCTTGGAGTAGAAATTAACATGTAAACAAGCCAGTGTTATGGACACCCTCTAAACCCATCTTTATTCAGAGAAAACTGGGGTTTACAGGGGTATACAATATTTCTCATATTTCTGCTCTAAGAACTCGAAGTTCCCACCTATGCGCCGGGCGAATGGGACAACCACTGGGCGTAAAATTTTGCCTACGTAACGCTGGCCAGTCAAGTAACCTTGAACGATCATGGTAACTTGACTGGCCAGCGTTACGTAGACCAAATTCCAAGACGACAACACACGCCCACATCGAGCCCGTGTTGCCGTCGAATTTCTGAGACAACAAGGTGTAAGGACACTACCGAGGCCAGCCAAAACCCCCGATATGTCGCCGATTGAGCACATTTGGGATGTCTTAGGTCTCCGCGTGCGCAACAGACCGCAGCGTTGTAACAATCTGCAACAGCTTGGTCGAGCATTGCAAGAAGAATGTCGACGGATACCAAGGGAGATAATCCGTAGCACAATCACTAGCATGCCCAGAAGGTGTCGTGTATGCATCAATGCTCGTGGTGCACGGACCAGATACTGATCCACTTTGCATATAAACCTTCCCTGTGCCATTGAAGTTTCGCTTCTTTCTATTTGAATTTGGGGGTTTCCTTATTTTTTGTCCCTAGTATAAATAGTCGTTTAGCTATCTTGCTGACAATATTAAAATAAGGGGTATGTCTGAAAAAGGATATATCAGAATTAGTTAAAACGTTTACTAAATCATCTACTTATTATACCTAATCTATCCATCAAGTTTTAAGACACTATCTTAATACTTTTTTGGGATATTTTGCTGACAATGTAAAATGCAAATTACAAAGGGCCATAACAATGCCCATTACAAAGGGTCATAACACTTGAAGCATTTCAAAGTTGATCAGGTCATCTGCTGATCACCAGACATATACCTGTTCATGAAATTTCAAGGTTCTAACTCCAGCAGTTTTTGACATATTTAGCATACATGGGAATACTTCCCAAATTTGCAAAGGGCCATAACTCATGAAAAATTTTTCAAAAGTATTCCTAAGTTAAGCAAAAAAGCTACTTATCACTAGCAATCTATTTAAGTCCTTTTCATGATTCGTTCGTGTTTTTATAAGCTTCAAGCATCTCCACCACCTCTGTCATCCAGAAGAAAGTTCTTTACGTAGAGAAGCCATCTTGAAACAACTAATATCACGTGGTCAACTCACCAGCCACTCAGATTTGCTGAAAGCTCTCTCCAACCAGGAAGATAAAGAATATCCTATATATAGGACAGGAAATAGTCCAGATTACTTCAGCACAGGGTCAATAGGTACAGGTAAGATTACTTCAGTAGTGTATTAGTGAAACTTCAATGAGATGAAACCTAAGTCAAACAGAATTGTTTTGTAAAAAAATAAAACGAAAAAAAGCCAGGAAATAGAGTCTGTCATGCATCTTCTTTGTGCATGGTTAGGCCTGTCCCAAAAGTTAACGAGCCTTAGGCTTTGGGGTCAATTTTTTTATTCCTGCTCACCCATATAGAGTACTAATTCTGACCGAGATCAATTGCCACAGAAAGTGGCGTATGGCCCTGGTCTAGACTGTTTGATAGAGGTCTGCATAATATACAATAAATTCTTGATTGATTGATTGATTGATTGATTGACTGATTGAATGGACATAAGTCCAGTCAGTCAGACATCCATCTCTATATACATTTGAGCACAGGACATAGACGTTTCATCAGAAAACCTAAAAGAGCCCTCGCAGTGGTCTAAATCCACTTTTACTATAACAAGCAAGCTTCGGTGCATAACCCATTGCATGCAGAAAAACTCCTGAAGGGGTACCTTGGCAAACAGTGCAGGCCAAGATCAGACTGACGCCGCAGAACGCGGCATCTGATCAGGACCTGCACTATTTGATACCAGAATTTTCCGTCAAAAATAGAATAAAAACAACCACACGAGGGCCCAGAGGGCCCTGGTTCGCTCACCTGTGTGTCACTGTCTCGAGTACTTACTATTTTAAGCTCTGGTTGCCATCTTGTTCATCAGCAGTGATTTTAGCTTATTTGGTATGGGGTAACCTAGGCAACATTCCTGTGAACTTTGAATCAAATTGGCCTTAGGGTTTAGGTGGAGTTTCCGTTTGAATCAAATTTACAATATGTTTCTATTTTTAGCTCTGGTGGCCATTTTGTTCATAGAAGTGGGATCGTTTTAGCCTTTTTGGTAGAGGGTCATCTAAGCAACATTGTCGCAAGGAACCTACATGCTAAATATGAAGGCTGTATCTCAAATGCTTCAAAAGTTAAGACAAAGTAGGTCAAAGCTCAAGGTCATGGGTCAAAAGTTTTGAATGGTTGAAAAACCTTGTCACAAGGAACATACATGCCAAATATGAAGGCTCTATCTCATATGGTTCAAAAGGTATGATAAAGTAGGTCACAGGTCAAGGTCATAAGTCATATCTTTATATGAGTGGGAAGCCCTTGTCACAAGTAACCTACATGCCACATATGAAGGCTCTATCTCAAACGGTTCAAAAGTTATGACAAAATAACCTATTGATCTACTTTTTGATTTGACATGACCCATATTCGAACTTAACTGAGATATTGTCCAGATGATCATTCTGGGCAAGTTTTATGATGATTTGACTAAAACTGTGGCCTCTGAGAGTGTTCAAAACGTTTTTCTATGATTTGACCTGCTGACCTACTTTTTGACCCGACATGACCCATATTCAAAGTTGACCCAGAAATTGTCAAGATGATCATTCTGAGCAAGTTTGATGATGATCGGACCAAAACTGGGGCCTCTAGTGTGTTCACAAGGCTTTTCAACAATCTGACCTACTGACCTACATATTGACCAGATATGACCCATATTCGAAATTAACCGAGGAGGTATTGTCAAATGATCATTTTGAGCAAGTTTGATGATGATAGGACCAAAACTGTAGCCTCTAGCGTATTCAGGGGGCTTTTCTATGATTAGACCTACTCACCTGCTTTTTGATCTAACATGACCCATATTTGAACTTGACTGAGATATTGTCAAGATGATCATTCTGGGCAAGATTGATGATAATAAGACCAAAACAGGCCTCTAGTGTGTTCAAATGGTTTTTCTATGATTTAACCTACTGACCTACTTTTTGACCCGACATGATCTGTTTTCAAACTTGACCCAGATATTGTCAAGACTGTCATTCTGAGCAAGTTTGATGATGATCGGACCATAACGGTAGCCTCTAGTGTGTTCACAAGGTTTTTCTCTGATTTGACCTACTGACCTACTTTTTGGCCCAACATAATCCATATTCGAACTTGACCAAGACATTGTCAAGATGATCATTCTGGGCAAGTTTGATGATGATTGGACCAAAACTGTGGCCTCTAGTTTATTCACAATGTTTTTCTATGATTTGACCAACAGACCTACTTTGTGACCCGACATGACCCATATTCAAACGTAGTCAAGATATTATCAAGATGATCATTCTGGGCACGATTGATGATGATTGGACCAAAACTGTGGCCTCAAGTGTATTCACAAGGTTTTTCTATGATTTGACCTTCTGACCTACTTTGTGCCCCGACATGACCCATATTCAAACGTGTCCAAGATATTATTAAGATGATCATTCTGAGCTAGTTTGATGATGATTGGACCAAACCTGTGGCCTCTAGTGTGTTCAGAAGGTTTTTCTATGATTTGGCCTACTGACCTACTTTTTTACCCGACATGACCCGTATTGAAACTTGATCCAGATATTATCAAGACTATCATTCTGAGCAAGTTTGATGATGATCGGACCATAACGGTAGCCTCTAGTGTGTTCACAAGGTTTTACTCTGATTTGCCCTACTGGCCTACTTTTTGGCCAAAATGACCCATATTCGAACTTGACAAAGACATTGTCAAGATGATCATTCCGGGCAAGTTTGATGATGATTGGACCAAAACTGTGTCCTCTAGGGTATTCACAATGTTTTTCTATGATTTGACCTACTGACCTACTTTGTGACCCGACATGACCCATATTCAAACGTGACCAAGATATTGTCAAGATGATCATTCTGGGCACGTTTGATGATGATTGGAACAAAACTGTGGCCTCTAGTATATTCACAAGGTTTTTCTATGATTTGACCTTCTGACCTACTTTGTGCCCCGCCATGACCCATATTCAAACGTGACCAAGATATTATCAAGATAATCATTTTGAGCTAGTTTGATGATGATTGGACCAAACCTGTGGCCTCTAGTGTGTTCAGAGGTTTTTTCTATGATTTGACCTACTGACCTACTTTTTGACCATACAACACCTATATTTGAACTTGACTGAGACATTGTCAAGATGATTATTCTGGACAAGTTTAATGATGATCGGACCGGAACTGTGGTCTCTAGTATGTTCACAAGGTTTTACTCGATTTGACCTACTGACCTACTTTTTGACACGACATCACCTATATTCGAACTTGACCGACATTTTGTCAAAATAATCATTTTCGGCAAGTTTGATGATGATAGGACCAAAACTGTGGCCTCTAGTGTATTCACAAGGTTTTTCTATGATTTGACCTACTGACCTATTTTGTGACCCGACATGACCCATATTCGAACTTGACACAGATATTGTTAAGACGATCATTCTGAGCAAGATTGATGACTATCGGACTAAAACTGTGGCTAAAGTGTTCACAAGGTTTTTCTATGATTTGACCTACTGACCTATTTTTTGACCCAACATGATCCATATTCGAACTTGACCGAGATATTGTCAAGATGATCATTCTGAGCAAGGTTGATGATAATCGGACCAAAACTTTGGTCTCTAGAGTGTTCACAAGGTTTTTTTTAATGATTTGACCTACTGACCTACTTTTGACCTGACATGACCCATATTCACATTTGGCCAAGATTCTATCAAGGCAATCATTCTGAGTAAGTTTCATGATGATTGGACTTAAAATGTGGCCTCTGGAGTGTTCCCATGTTTTTTATGATTTGACATACTGACCTATTTTTTGACCGGACATGACCCATATTCAAACTTGAACAAAGGAACCAATATCTTATGGTGGTTTAAGTTGTGTGCAAGGTTGGTTAAAATCAAATCATAAATGAAACGGCTTTTGTGCAGATAAGACCAAAATAGGCAATTTGTGCCCTTTCAGGGGCCATAACTCTGGAACAGATGATGGGATATGGGTGGTTCAACAAAGGAACCAAGATCCTATGGTGCTTCAGGTTGTGTGTAAATTTGGTTAAAATTATATCATAAACAAAACAGCTATCATGCAGACAAGACCAAAACAGCCAATGTTTGCCTTTTCAGGGGCCATAACTCTGGTACCCTTGATGTGATATGCCTGATTCAAGAAAGGAACCAAGATCTTGTGGTGGTACAAATTGTAAGTTTGGTTAAAATCAAATGATAAATGTAACGGCTATTGTGCAGACAATACCAAAATAGGAATTTTTTGCCTTTTCAGGAGCCATAACTCTGGTACCCATGATGGGATATGGCTGGTTCAAGAAAGGAACCAAGATTTTGTGGTGGTACAAATTGTGTGCAAGTTTAGTTAAAATCAAATCATAAATGAAATAGCTATCATGCAGACAAGACCAAAATAGGCAATTTTTGCCCTTTCAGGGGCCGTAACTCCGTAACACATGATGGGATATGGCTGGTTCAAGAAAGAAACCCAGATCTCATGGTGGTACATGTTGTGTGCATGTCTGGTTAAAATCAAATCATAAATGAAGATGCTATCGTGCGGACAAGAAATTGTTTACGCACGCACGCAAGCACGCACGGACGACGGACGAAATGTAATCACAAAAGCTCACCTTGTCACTACGTGACGGTTGAGCTAAAAAAGGCCTGACACACAAATGGACTTGTCCAACATATAGCAATGGAATGGAAGCAATGGAAGATAAGTTTCACTAATATAACGTCACTGTACTGTGGTTTGCGTTTACAAGGCTATTCTAGGAACTACAATCTGAAACATTCACGAGAAGAAGAAAAGTGAAAAGAATTTCAATGTTACTGTTTTATTTTTACAGGTATGTTCGACTCTTCTGCTTTGACAATGACAGTTTATGACAATCTTCCTATAAGCTGTAAGGGACAAGAAATACACATTTTGAAATACATGGTTGTCTAACAGACTACAGTTCTTTCTCTTTCTTTTAGAATGAAACTCATCCCATATCAGCCTAGCGTCCCATAACATGAAAACTGGCAAACGTGTAGACCCAGATCAGCCGTCACAGACACGGACGGCGTCATGACGTACCGTACCAGTTATTATTTATTATGACACATTTTGGGGTCGATAGTTTATCAATCGACCTAAAGTTATCAGGACAAAACCTCTATCTGTACTGGAGTCCATCTGGCCCCCGCCCATCGGGGCTTGAAGAAATAGATGGGGCTGCATAATGCTTCCAGCAGAGCAGAGCAGAGCAGACACCGATCGCACGCGATACTGGTACATTTGTAAATTGCTTTCAGGTCCTCAACCTGCCCAGGAAAAGTGGTGCGAATCGGACCACCCATGCATATAAACCCTGTTGGTTTCAATGGGTGGCAGGATCTGACATTTCATTTCATCTCAATGTCGGGTAAAAGTAAAAAAAAAAAAAAAATGGAATCTAGTCTCCAAAATGACCTATAGAGTGTTGACGGGGACGTAAAACCTCAAATCAAACAAACAAACAAAGTGCTGGAGTCCACGTGACTATCACTGATTAATAGGAAATCCTTGTAACTTTTTTTATAGAATTTCGGCGTGGGAATCATGGGTAGGTGTAGGCAAACAGTGCAGGCCAAGATTAGACGCCGCAGTACGCGGCGTCTGTTAAGGGTCTTCACTGTTTGCTTACAGTACAGGAATTTAAGGGTCAGACGCCGAAAAGTGTCTGATCGGGCCTAAACGGTTAGCTTACAGTACAGGAATTTAAGGGTCAGACGCCGAAACACGAAGGATCTGATCAGGGTATACATAATTTTATTACAGTACAGAAATTTAAGGGTCAGACGCCGAAAAACGCAGGATCTGATCAGGGTCTACACAGTTTGCTTACTGTACAGGAATTTAAGGGTCATACGCCGATAAACGCCGTGATTGATCAGGGTATACACAATTTGCTTACAGTACAGGAATTTAAGGGTCAGACGCCGAAAAACGCAGCGTTTAAACAGGGTCAACACAATTTGCTTACAGTACAGTAATTAACGGGTCAGACGCCGAAAAATGTAGCGTCTGATCGGGGTCTACACTGTTTGCCTACAGTGCAGGAATCTTAGGGTGAGACGCCGAAAATGCAGCGTCTGATCAGGTCTACACGGTTTGCTTACAGTACAGGAGTTAAAGGGTCAAACACCGAAAAACGCAACGTCCGATCAAGGAATAAACGGTTTGCTTTCGGTACAGGCATTAAAGGGTCAGACGCCAAAAATCTGATCAGGGTATACACTGTTTGCTTACAGTACAGGGATTTAAGGGCCAGACGCCGAAAAACGAAGGATCTGATTAGGGTATACATAATTTTATTACAGTACAGAAGTTTAAGGGTCAGACGCCGAAAAAACGCAGCGTCTGATCAGGGTATACACGGTTTGCTAACAGTACAGGAATTTAAGGGTCAGACGCTAACAAACTCAGCGTCTGATCAGGGTATACACTGTTTGCTTACAGTACAGGGATTTAAGGGCCAGACGCCGAAAAACGAAGGATCTGATTAGGGTATACATAATTTTATTACAGTACAGAAGTTTAAGGGTCAGACGCCGAAAAACGCAGCGGCTGATCAGGGCCTACACTGTTTGCTTACAGTGCAGATATGTAAGGGTCAGACGCCGAAAATGCAGCGTCTGATCAGGGCCTACACTGTTTGATTACAGAACAGAAATGTAAAGGTCAAACGGCGAAAATGCAGCGTCTGATCAGGGTATACAATGTTTGCTTACAGTACAGGAATTTAAGGGTTAGACGCCGAAAATGCAGGATCTGATCAGGGTCTACAAGGTTTGCTTACTGTACAGGAATTTAAGGGTCAGAAGCCGAAAATGCAGCGTCTGATCGGGGTTTACACTGTTTGCTTACAGTGCAGGAATTTAAGGGTCAGACGCCGAAAATGCAGCGTCTGATCAGGATCTTCACGGTTTGCTTACAGTACAGGAATTTAAGGGTTAGACGCCGAAAATGCAGCGTCTGATCAAGGTATACACGGTTTGCTTAAAGTACAGGAATTTAAGGGCCAGACGCCGAAAATGCAGCGTCTGATCAGGGTATACAATATTTGCTTACAGTGCAGGAATTTAAGGAATAGACGCCGAAAATGCAGCGTCTGATCAGGGTCTACACAGTTTGCTTAGGGGCTTGAGGAAATATATGGGCTGAACGATGCTTCCACGCAGAGCTGAAT
Source organism: Lucinisca nassula (assembly GCA_963580285.1). Lineage (NCBI taxonomy): Eukaryota > Metazoa > Mollusca > Bivalvia > Lucinida > Lucinidae > Lucinisca > Lucinisca nassula. The sequence goes on from OY757018.1 coordinate 29,524,269, forward strand.
CCGGCCCGCACACTAGTACCGGTAAACCGCTTAGAGGATCTAAGCCTGTCCAGGAACCGCAGTGCGAGGCGGACCGTCCATGCTAATAAACCCGATTGGTTTCATTGGGCGACAGGGCTTGAGATGTCATTTCATCTCAATGTCGGGTAAAAGTCCCACAAAATTCGAAGCAACGTCTCCAAAATGACCTTTACAGTGTTGACGGGGACGTTAAACCTCAAATCAAACAAACAAACAAGAATTTAAGGGTCAGACGCCGGAAACGCAGGATCTGATCAGGGTTTACACAGTTTGCTTACAGGGCAGGAATTTAAGGGTTAAACGAAACAGTCTAAGTCGTAGTTCAGGCCCATTTTCCAAATCTACACTCAGAGACAATCGACCCACCAGTACTCTCAGTGCTTTGATTCTGACAAGTTATCCACTTCATAACAGTATCGTTATACAATAATAATAATAATAATAATAATTGTTTTTGTTTGAGTTGAGGTTTAACGTCCGCGTCAACACCGTTTAGGTCATTCTGAAGACTTTGCTTTCAACTGTGTGGGACTTTTACCCGATATCATGATGAAATGATATCTCAAGCCCTGCTGCCCAATGAAATCAAAATACTTATATGCATTTGACGATCTGACTCACACCACGGCTTGGTCCTTCTAAGTGATTAACCAGTACTCATGTGTGGTCAGTTTCAGTTCTGCGTGAAAGCACCATGCAGCCCAATCTATTTTTGCATGTCCTGATCGGCGGGGGCGAAAAAAAAAAATAATAATAAAATAATTTATTATTTTTGTCAATTTTGTTTTTGTTTGATTTGAAGTTTAATGTCCCCGTCAACACTGTTTAGGTCATTTTGGAGACGTCGCTCCCAATTTTGTGGAACTTTTACCCGACAAACAAACCAATATTGACAGTTATATTAAGCAGCATATCGTTTGAACCCCGTCAGGAGAGAACCAGTCCTGAGTGTGTTACCAAGACAACCGCCCATCTACTCAGACTGGCAACAGTCTTAAATTGTTAGACATTACGAAAACACGCCTATACAAACACATTGTAACCTTTATCGCAGAAAAAATGAAAATTTTAAGATGAAAAATTGTGATATTTTTCTTATTTCTGCTCAAAATATAGATTGTGGGTACGAGTACCCACAATCTATATTTTAGAGCAGTAATAGGAAAAATAAGGTTAACCCCTCCAAACCCCAGTTTTACTACACAAAAGATGGGTTCGAGGTGGGGGGGAGGTCAAAATTATATAAACAAACAAAACAATACTGGCAGTTATATTAAGCAGCATATCGTTTGAACTCCGTCAGGAGAGAATCTGTCCAGAGTTTGTAAACAACTATGACAACCGCCCAATTACTCAGACTGGCAACAGTCATAAATTGTTAGACATTACGCAAACACGCCTAAACGAATACATTGAAAACTTTACCGCAGAAAAAAAATGAAAATTTTAAGATAAAATTTATGATATTTTTTTTATTTCTGCTCAAAATATAGATTGTGGGTACTCGTTAGAACCGCCTCATCGAGGCGGTTCAAACGAGTACCCACAATCTATATTTTAGAGCAGAAATAAGAATAAAGGTTTACCCCTGCAAACACCAAATTTATGATATTTTTCTTATTTCTGCTCAAAATATAGATTGTGGGTACTCGTTAGAACCGCCTCATCGAGGCGGTTCAAACGAGTACCCACAATCTATATTTTAGAGCAGAAATAAGAATAAAGGTTTACCCCTGCAAACACCAGTTTTACTCCATTACAGTGGGGTTCGAGTGGGTCAAAATTATATAGGCGTGTTTTCGTGATGATGTAGAAATTGTACTATTTGAGTGGCAAACACAGAGATCCTGATCAGACTGTGCGCACTGGACCAAACCACAGCGCTTCCGCTTCTTCATACAATTTATAAAAATAGTCATGTGGGTTAATTGTATCGATTCCTGATCATTGCCTTAACAAATTTAACAAATGACCTTTTTAACAAATTTAACAAATGACCTTTTTTGGTCGTTTTTTTTTTCGTCTATTTATGTCCCCACTCAATCGGCCACATAACGTATGCGCAATATCATAGCTATGTCGGTGCAACGTTATAACGTTGCATTGACGTTAATGCGACATTTCTTAGACTCATATGCCCGCTGGGAGAACTTGTCTGTTACAATTTAAGCAGATGGCATAGCACAGCATGTACTGAGCTATTTTTGAAATTTATGGTATTGCCATAAAATGAGCAGACAAGCGGCAATTTTCTGAAACATTAGCAAACAGTGCAGACCCAGATCAGACGCCACAGAACGCGGCGTCTGATCTGTGTCAACACTGATTGCAGCGTCTGATCAGGATCTTCACGGTTTGCTTACAGTACAGGAATTTAAGGGTTAGACGCCGAAAATGCAGCGTCTGATCAGGGTCTACAAGGTTTGCTTAAAGTACAGGAATTTAAGGGCCAGACGCCGAAAATGCAGCGTCTGATCAGGGTATACAATATTTGCTTACAGTTCAGGAATTTAAGGAATAGGCGCCGAAAATGCAGCGTCTGATCAGGGTCTACACAGTTTGCTTAGGGGCTTGAGGAAATATATGGGCTGAACGATGCTTCCACGCAGAGCTGAATCCGGCCCGCACACTAGTACCGGTAAACCGCTTAGAGGATCTAAGCCTGTCCAGGAACCGCAGTGCGAGGCGGACCGTCCATGCTAATAAACCCGATTGGTTTCATTGGGCGACAGGGCTTGAGATGTCATTTCATCTCAATGTCGGGTAAAAGTCCCACAAAATTCGAAGCAACGTCTCCAAAATGACCTTTACAGTGTTGACGGGGACGTTAAACCTCAAATCAAACAAACAAACAGGAATTTAAGGGTCAGACGCCGGAAACGCAGGATCTGATCAGGGTTTACACAGTTTGCTTACAGGGCAGGAATTTAAGGGTTAAACGAAACAGTCTAAGTCGTAGTTCAGGCCCATGTTCCAAATCTACACTCAGAGACAATCGACCCACCAGTACTCTCAGTGCTTTGATTCTGACAAGTTATCCACTTCATAACAGTATCGTTATACAATAATAATAATAATAATAATTGTTTTTGTTTGAGTTGAGGTTTAACGTCCGCGTCAACACCGTTTAGGTCATTCTGAAGACTTTGCTTCCAACTGTGTGGGACTTTTACCCGATATCATGATGAAATGATATCTCAAGCCCTGCTGCCCAATGAAATCAAAATACTTATATGCATTGGACGATCTGACTCACACCACGGCTTGGTCCTTCTAAGTGATTAACCAGTACTCATGTGTGGTCAGTTTCAGTTCTGCGTGAAAGCACCATGCAGCCCAATCTATTTTTGCATGTCCTGATCGGCGGGGGCGAAAAAAAAATAATAATAAAATAATTTATTATTTTTGTCAATTTTGTTTTTGTTTGATTTGAAGTTTAATGTCCCCGTCAACACTGTATAGGTCATTTTGGAGACGTCGCTCCCAATTTTGTGGAACTTTTACCCGACAAACAAACCAATATTGACAGTTATATTAAGCAGCATATCGTTTGAACCCCGTCAGGAGAGAACCAGTCCTGAGTGTGTTACCAAGACAACCGCCCATCTACTCAGACTGGCAACAGTCTTAAATTGTTAGACATTACGAAAACACGCCTATACAAATACATTGTAACCTTTATCGCAGAAAAAATGAAAATTTTAAGATAAAAAATTGTGATATGTTTCTTATTTCTGCTCAAAATATAGATTGTGGGTACGAGTACCCACAATCTATATTTTAGAGCAGAAATAGGAAAAATAAGGTTAACCCCTGCAAACCCCAGTTTTACTACACAAACGTTGGGTTCGAGGGGAGGGGGGTCAAAATTATATAAACAAACAAAACAATACTGGCAGTTATATTAACCCTTTACCACTCAGATACGTGTTTTACGTGTCTGCACCCCCCCACCTCCCCCCCATTTTAAGCCTCAGAAGCACCTAAAATCTGCATTTCTACCCCTGGATAGTTATGTTTGCTTTAGGATTTGTTGGGCAAAAAGTGACCTGTTTTTTTCGCGCGCCTCCCCACTAAAAATATTCTGGGGGGCATTGAAGGGGGGCAACGCCCCCCCCCTCACATCCCGATAAATTTTGGGTGTATGGCCCAACCGGCCACTAAAATTTATATCTGAGGGTGTCTGGGACCAGAAATGCCTGAAAAGTTGATGCTTATAAAACATGCTGCAAACAGTGATAAGGGCCAGTGCCAAACACCTTAATTGTTGCCTTGACAGCTGTATGAAGATTAAAATGTGGTCAAAAATTCATGTGAAAACACACTTTTTGCCAACTTTGAGATGCCCCCTCTTTACCATGACAACCATGATCAAGTCATGAAAGGTTGCATTTGAAAGACTACTGCCCAATGAACATTCATACCGAGTTTGGTGTAAAACAGACCATCCATTATGAAACAATGGCTAGTTGAAGTTGCTGTCAGGTGCAACACTGTGAAAATCAGCAAAATTCACAAAATCCCTGAGTGCTAAAGGGTTAAGCAGCATATCGTTTGAACCCCGTCAGGAGAGAATCTGTCCAGAGTTTGTTAACAACTATGACAACCGCCCATCTACTCAGACTGGCAACAGTCATAAATTGTTAGACATTACGCAAACACGCCTATACGAATACATTGTAAACTTTATCGCAGAAAAATGAAAATTTTAAGATAAAAAATTATGATATTTTTCTTATTTCTGCTCAAAATATAGATTGTGAGTACCCACAATCTATATTTTAGAGCAGAAATAAGAAAAAACTAGAAATGGTGTTTGTAAAACACAATGCCCCCAACCTTTGCTTGTCCTTAGATGGCAAAATATTCAACAAATATTGTTAAAGACTCAAAAACATACAACAAGAATTCCCCCGAAGGCTATGTCGCGCCTGTGGGGGCGCAAAGTCACCAAACCATGAAATCTAGGTCAAGGTCAAACATGGATGCCTGCATAAAAATTTCACTACCAGTTGCAAGCATGTACCAAGTATCATCAATGAAACTCTTAAAAACAGACTCTTACATCAGGGTGAAAGTTAGGGTTGTCACACTATTTTACAAAATCAGTGAACCATAAAATGTAGGTCAAGGTCAGAAATGGATACTTGCATTGAAGTTTCAATTCTTAAATGCAAGCTTGTACCAAATACAATTAATGAAGCTCTAATAGATCTTGAGAAATGGACTCTTACATTAGATAGAAAGTCAGGTCGCAATAATTCACAAAGTCAGTGAACCATGAAATATGGGTAAAAGTCAAATATGGATGCTTGCGTTGCAGTTGCAATTCCTAGATGCAAGTTTGTACCAATTATAATTTAAAAAGCTTTAATAGTTTTCGAGAAATGGTGAAAGTCAGGGTGGTCGCAATAATTCACGAAGTCAGTGAACCATGAAATATAGATCAAGGTCAGATATGGATGCTTGCGTTGAAGTTGCAATGCCTGGATGCAAGTTTGTACCAAGAATGATTAATGAAGCTCTAATAGTTCTCAAGATATGGACTTGCTGACAAGATTTTATTAAACAAAAAAACAAGGCATCGCATGCGATACAAATCCCCTCGCACAAGACAACTTCGTGTGTGGAAAACACTGAAATGGCAAAAGTCTAACTTGCTTGAGATATTATCATATGCAACATTTATGTAAAGTTAGTTTAAAAATCCATCCATAAATGTAGGTTATAGAGTGATGACAATATTTCTCAAAAAATAGTCATAGGGACCTTGACTTGAGGCCATGGCCACGAAGTAGATCTTGCTCAAGATATTATCATAAGCATCTTTTGTGTGAAGTTAGATTAAAATCATAAATGTAGGCGGTAGAGCAATGACAAAGTTTTTCTTGAGGTCATGACCTTGAAAGTCAAAGCAACTCGAGATATTACCATAAGAAACATTTGTGTGAAGTTCTATTAACATCCATCAATAAATGTAGGCACTAGAGCAATGACAAAGATTTTCTAAAAATAGCCACAGTGACCGTGACCTTGAAAGTCGAAATAGTTCGAGATATTGTCATAAGGAACATTTGTGTGAAGTTATACTGAAATCGGTGAAGAAATGTAAGCGCTAGAGCCATGTCAAAGTTTTTCTAAAAATAGCCACAGTGACCTTGACCTTGAAAGTCAAACTCACTCGAGATATTGTCATAAGGAACATTTGTGTGAAGTTATATTGAAATCAGTGATGAAATGTAGTCGCTAGGGCGATGACAAATGTTTTCTTAAAATAGCCACAGTGACCTTGAACTTGAAAGTCGAAATCGCTCGAGATATTGTCATAAGGAACATTTGTGTGAATCGATTTTGAAATTGGTGAAAAAATGTAAGCACTAGAGCAATGAAAAAGTTTTTCTAAAAATAGCCACTGTGACTTTGACCTTGAAAGTCGAACTCTTTCGAGGTATTGTCATAAGGATCATTTGTGTGAAGTTATATTAAAATCGGTGAAGAAATGTAGGCGCTGGAGCGATGACAAAGTTTTTCTAAAAATATCCATGTGACCTTGACCTTGAAAGTTGAAATGGCTTGAGATATTGTCATAAGGAACATTTGTGTGCAGTTATATTGAAATCAGTGAAGAAATGTAAGTGCTTCAGCATTGACAAAGTTTTTCTAAAAATAGCCACAGTGACCTTGACCTTGAAAGTGGAACTCGCTAGAGATATTGTCATAAGGAACATTTGTGTGAAGTTATATTGAAATCGGTGAAGAAATGTAGGCGCTAGAGCGATGACAAAATTTTATTAAAAATAGCTACAGTGACCTTGACCTTGAGGTCATGACCGTGAAAGTCGAACGCACTCGAGATATTGTCATAAGGAACATTTGTGCGAAGTTATATTGAAATCAGCGAAGAAATGTAGGCGCTAGAGCAATGACAAAGTTTTTCTAAAAATAGCCACAGTGACCTTGACCTTGAGGTCATGACCTTGAAAGTTGACCTCGCTCAAGATATTGTCATAAGGCACATTTGTGTGAAGTTATATTGAAATCAGTGAAGAAATGTAGGCGCTAGAGTGAGGACAAAGTTTTTCTTAAAACAGCCACAGTGACCTTGACCTTGAGGTCATGACCTTGAAAGTCGAACTCGCTGAGATATTGTCATAAGGAACATTTGTGTGAAGTTATACTGAAATCGGCGAAGAAATGTAAGCGCTAGAGCCATGTCAAAGTTTTTCTAAAAATAGCCACAGTGACCTTGACCTTGAAAGTCAAACTCACTCGAGGTATAAGGAACATTTGTGTGAAGTTATATTGAAATCAGTGAAGAAATGTAGTCGCTAGGGCGATGACAAAGTTTTTCTAAAAATAGCCACAGTGACCTTGACCTTGAAAGTCGAAATCGCTCGAGATATTGTCTTAAGGCACATTTGTGTGAAGTTATATTGAAATTGTTGAAGAAATGTAAGCGCTAGAGCATTGACAAAGTTTTTCTAAAAATAGCCACTGTGACCTTGACCTTGAAAGTGGAACTCGCTACAGATATTGTCATAAGGAACATTTGTGTGAATCGATTTTGAAATTGGTGAAAAAATGTAAGCACTAGAGCAATGAAAAAGTTTTTCTAAACATAGCCACTGTGACCTTGACCTTGAAAGTCGAACTCTTTCGAGGTATTGTCATAAGGGTCAATTGTGTGAAGTTATATTGAAATCGGTGAAGAAATGTAGGCGCTAGGGCGATGACAAAGTTTTTTCCAAAAATAGCCACAGTGACCTTGAGCTTGAAAGTGGAACTCACTAGAGATATTGTCATAATGAACATTTGTGTGAAGTAATATTGAAATCGGTGAAGAAATGTAGGCGCTAGAGCGATGACAAAGTTTTTCTTAAAATAGCCACAGTGACCTTGACCTTGAGGTCATGACCTTGAAAGTCGAACTCGCTGAGATATTGTCATTAGAAACATTTGTGTGAAGTTATATTGAAATTGGTGAAGAAATGTAGGCGCTAGAGCGATGACAAAGTTTTTCTAAAAATAGCCACAGTGACCTTGACCTTGAGGTCATGACCCTGAAAGTCGAAAACACTCGAGATATTGTCATAAGGAACATTTGTGTGAAGTTATATTGAAATCAGTGAAGAAATGTAGGCGCTAGAGCAATGACAAAGTTTTTCTAAAAATAGCCACAGTGACCTTGACCTTGAGGTCATGACCTTGAAAGTCGATCTCGCTCAAGATATTGTCATAAGGCACACTTGTGTGAAGTTATATTGAAATCATTGAAGAAATGTAGGCGCTAGAGTGATGACAAAGTTTTTCTTAAAATAGCCACAGTGACCTTGACCTTGAGGTCATGACCTTGAAAGTCGAACTCGCTGAGATATTGTCATAAGAAACATTTGTGTGAAGTTATATTGAAATTGGTGAAGAAATGTAGGCGCTGGAGCGATGACAAAGTTTTTCTAAAAATAGCCACAGTGACCTTGACCTTGAGGTCATGACCTTGAAGTCGAACTCGCTCGAGATTTTTTATAAGGAACATTTGTGTGAAGTTATATTGAAATTGGTGAAGAAATGTAGGCGATAAATTGATGTCAAAGTTTTTCTAAAAATAGCCACAGTGACCTTGACCTTGAGGTCATGACCTTGAAAGTCGAACCCGCTCGAGATTTTTTTATAAGGAACATTTGTGTGAAGTTATATTGAAATTGGTGAAGAAATGTAGGCGCTAGAACGATGACAAAGTTTTTCACAAATTACCAAAATGACAAAGGGCCATAACTCACAAAGTATTTTTCGAATTTTGTCATAAGTTAATCAGTTCATCTACTCATCACCACCAATCTATTCACCAACTTTCTAGGCTCTAGCACCAATAGTTTTTGAGATGTCTTGCTGACAAGATTTTATTAAAAAAATTCAAAGGGCATTAACTCTTAAAAGGGGCATAATCCAGACAAGAAAAAAAATACGCGTCAGCTAATTTTCCATGAGGAATCCATATATGAAATTTCAAAACCCTAGAATACACGGTTCTAAAGTTATGCTATGCATCATTTTCAGCATACATTACAATGGGAACAAATTACCAAAATGACAAAGGGCCATAACTCACAAAGTATTTTTCGGAATTTTGTCAAAAGTTAATCAGTTCATCTACTCATCACCACCAATCTATTCACCAACTTTCAAGGCTCTAGCTCCAATAGTTTTTGAGATATCTTGCTGACAATATTTTATTAAAAGAATTTCAAAGGTCAATAACTCTTAAAAGGGGCATAATCCGGACAAGAAAAAAAATACGCGTCAGCTAATTTTCCAAGAGGAATCCATATATGAAATTTCAAAACCCTAGCATACACGGTTCTAAAGATATGCTATGCATCACTTTTAGCATACATTACAATGGGTACAAATTATCAAAATGACAAAGGGCCATAACTCACAAAGTATTTTTCGGAATTTTGTCAAAAGTTAAACAGTACATCTACTCATCACCACCAATCTATTCACCACTTTTCTAGGCTCTAGCTCCAATAGTTTTTGAGATATCTTGCTGACAAGATTTTATTAAAAAAATTCAAAGGGCAATAACTCTGAAAAGGGGCATAATCCGGACAAGAAAAAAAATACGCGTCAGCTAATTTTCCATGAGGAATCCATATATGAAATTTCAAAACCCTAGAATACACGGTTCTAAAGTTATGCTATGCATCACTTTTAGCATACATTACAATGGGCACAAATTACCAAAATGACAAAGGGCCATAACTCACAAAATATTTTTCGGAATTTTGTCAAAAGTTAATCAGTTCATCTACTCATCATTACCAATCTATTCACCAACTTTCAAGGCTCTAGCCCCAATAGTTTTTGAGATATCTTGCTGACAAGATTTTATTAAAAAAAAAATTCAAAGAGCAATCACACTTATAGGGGCATAATCCAGACAAGAAAAAAAAAAATACGCGTCAGCTAATTTTCCATGAGGAAACCATATATGAAATTTCAAAATCCTAGCATACACAGTTCTAAAGATATGCTATGCATCACTTTTAGCATACATTACAATGGGAACAAATTACCAAAATGACAAAGGGCCATAGCCCTTTACCAAAATGTCAAAGGGCCATAACTCACAAAGTATTTTTCGGAATTTTGTCAAAAGTTGATCAGTTCATCTACTCATCACCACCAATATATTCACCAAATTTCAAGGCTCTAGCTCCAATAGTTTTTTAGATATCTTGCTGACAAGATTTTATTAAAAAATTTCAAAGGGCAATAACTCTTGAAGGGGGCATAATCCGGACGGGAAAAAAATACGCGTCAGCTAATTTTCCATGAGGAATCCATATATGAAATTTCAAAACCCTAGCATACACGGTTCTTTAGTTATGCTATGCATCAAAAGCGTAACGGACGGACGAACGGACGAACAGACGGACGTTCTCACAAATGGATACTTATGTGGCTATTTTGAGCAAGATTGATACTTAGGTGGCTAATTTTAACCACATAACAGACCTTTTATGTGTCTAACGGAATAAATCGCACTTTCTCTCATTGACTTACATTGATTCTGTCCAAGTTCATAGCCACCTATCTATCCATTTGTGTGTACGAACAGACGAACGGAAGAACGAACCAGAAGCAATATGCCCCTCCAACTTTTTCAAAGTTGGGGGCATAAAAAGGTTTACCCCTGCAAACACCAGTTTTACTACATTACAGTGGGGTTCGAGTGGGTCAAAATTATATAGGCGTGTTTTCGTGAAGATGTAGAAATTGTACTATTTGAGTTGCGAAGACAAATATACTCATCAGACTGTGCACACTGGACCAAAACCACAGCGCTTCCGCTTCTTCAAACAATTTATAAATAGTCACGTGGGTCAATTGTATCGATTCCTGATCATTGCCTTCACTTCTATTTAACAAATGACCTTTTTTGGTCGGTTATTTTTCGTCTATTTATGTCCCCACTCAATCGGCCACATAACGTATGCGCAATATCATAGCTATGTCGGTGCAACGTCATAACGTTGCATTGACGTTAATGCGACATTTCTTAGACTCATATGCCCGCTGGGAGAACTTGTCTGTTACAATTTAAGCAATTTAAGTTATGAGTGAAATAATCTTGAAAGGGCCGTAAAACCAATCGTTATATATGGGTTAATAAAGTGTGAAATATTTTTTGAAAGAAACGTAAAAAATATGTACCGGAGACCCACGGAACTGGATACTGCCAAACAGTGTAGGTCCAGATCGAACATTGCAGAAGGAAATTTAGGGGTGCCAGGTTGTGTTTCCTTCAAAATTTATTTGGAAAATGGCTGAACATTTTGCAAACAGTGTAGTCCCTGATCAGACGCCGCGTTCTGCGGCGTCTGATCTGGGCCTGCACTGTTTGCCAACCACCCGTTGTAGGGGTTCTGATACAAAATGGGTTAAATAGTATATCGTTTGAACAATCAGAGGAGAACCTGTCCAGAGTTGTCCGCGTCTTTGTTGTCCGCGTCTTTGTTGTCCGCGTCCGCGTCTTTGTTGTCCGCGTCTTTATTGTCCGCGTCTTTATTGTCCGCATCCGCGCAGTCTGATCAGCACCTTTTTTGTTCGCAAATGACAAAACAGAATTTCTCATGACGTGGTTCATTATATCCCGTATACATGTAGTTTGTTTTGTCCATAGCAGCCGAAAATGAGTTTATTGTTATCTGGTGTAAGAGCTACGCACACTGGCTTTTTGATTCCATCCGTCGATGAAAGCAAGTTGGATTTCTTTTTACCGTCCGCAGTAACAATCTGAACATTGTTAGAATATTGCCCACATACAATAATATTACCTTCGTCATCGACACAAACCCCTCTCGGCCATTTCATGTCAGAATCCTTGTATTGGTATAACACCCTACCATCTGACTTCAGACATGTTACTATATTAGTACCAATATCCGTGACATAAATGTTCCCTGACTTTGGATTCACTGTGATATAGTACGGTGCGGTGAACATAAATGTTCCGTCTTGACAAACCCCAAGTTTTCTTTTCAAGTCACCTTCCCTACTGAGCACCCGCACCTCTCCTTGTCCAGGCAAGTAATGACAAGTAACAAATATCTCCTCATGAACTACTTCTACTCCCCAGACCATCTTATCAAGCTGGAGAACACGTCCAGCTTTCAGAACAGGGTTAATCACTATGTACTGTAATTGTTCTAGTTCAGGCAATGTGATAATTACATTGTCTTTGTCTATCACTGAAATATCTCTGGGCCAGGTCTTAAGCTGAAGACTATATTTCATTGCAAATGAACTACTTAAGACTTTAACTGTCTTGTTGGCATCGTCACATATTACAACTTGACCATCTGGCATGATCACGCAGCCAGAAATAGATGGTTGACCTTTATCATGAGGAAATTTAATTTCTACCTGACTTCTGTTTTCGATTTTAATGTTTTGAAATGACATAATATCAACAGAACAAGCCGTCTGATAGTCCACATTTATCTTTCCAAGTTCTTTAATTTGATTTTCAATCTCAATTAATGACTCATTCCTTACAAATGTCAAGGTAGGAGCCTTGATTTCTCGTCGAAGATCGTGCAATAACTTTTCATACTCTTTAATGTGACGGGAAGTTTTTACCTTTGCTGCATACATGTTGATATTGTTTGAAGATCTGGTGACTTTATCCAGAAGTAATATTTCCCTTTCAAGAAGCTGCTTTGTCTCAGAGCTTGATGTCTCTAAATTTTGCAGTTTCTGTTGTTCCAACATCTCGCATTTTTCTAATTCTCTCATAGCCTTTTGTTCAAGCAAGTCTAAGAATCCATTAAGTTCCTTTCGAATATTTCCGATTTCATTTTTACACTTTTCCTTTGCTGAAAGAAGGTCTTGTATATTTGACTTCGTGCTTTTCAATATTTCATCAAAATTGTCCCTCAGTTCTACCACTTTCTTAACAAGTATATCAAGTGACGATTTATCAAAAGTTGTACTTAATTCGTCAATAGATCTTGTCTTACATTTTCTGTGCTTTATGGAGTGACAGGACTGGCATACTACAGCGTTGTGGTCCTCCTAAATTTTGACTACACTCACACAATACAAGGGAAGAAACTCCAGTGTTTGGTGACTGTGGTGCAGATACATCACTTACTGGTGATACTTTATGATTTCTGGATATTTTAAGTCCTTTATGTGACTCTGCGCAAGAGGTGCAAAGGTATTCTTGGCAATCGTTACAGTAATTCGTAGCCTCTTTACTGGTTCCACCATAACAGCAGGGGTCACATGGATGTGAAATTAGCTCATCTGACGTTGCAAGAAGAGACCGGGATCCATCCACTGATGCCATTATTCTGTGTAATAGACTGAAACAAAAATGTGAACCGACACTTGAAAAATAGGGCTCGGCGCATTAATTGTGTGAAGTTTCAGCGAACAGCAACAGCTCAGGATGAGACTGCGCTTATGCGCATGCCCACTTGATCTATTGCTACTCGCCTATGTCATTACAATAACACATCCCTCTGGCATAGTGCATTCTTTCATATCTCCAAAATGGTTATATTTTCTGATAAAAATTTGTGACATTTTTTTTTTATTTATACTCCAAACATATGTTGTTGGTGCTCGTTAGAACCGCCTCGTTGAGGCGGTTCTAACGAGTACACACAACCTATGTCTTAGGGCAGAAATAAGTAAAATAATGTATATAAACCCCAGTTTTCTCATTATAATTTCTCCCAGCCCATCGGAGCTAGCAGAAATAGATGGGCTGCATGATGCTTCCACGCAGAGCTGAAACCGACCCGCATACGAGTACTGGTAAACCGCTTAGAGGATCTATGCCTGCCAAGGCAAATGCGGTGCTAGTCGGCCCGCCCATGCTTATAAACCCTATTGGTTTCATTGGGTGGCAGGGCTTGAGATGTCATGTCATCTCAATGTCGGGTAAAAGTCCCACAAAATTGGAAGCAATGTCTCCAAAATGACCTTTACAGTTTTGACGGGGACGTTAAATTTCAAATAAAAAAAACAAACAAACAAAATTCTCTATATAATGTGGGGCTTAATGGGGTGTCCATTTCACGGTTTGTTAACGTAATGCCAATAATAGCGCTTTCTATTGAGCCGCGTCATGAGAAAATGAGTACCCACAACCTATGTCATAGAGCAGAAGTAAGTATAATAATGTATATCCCTTTAAACCCCAGTTTCCTCTATACAATGCGGGGTTTAATTGGGTGTCCATTTCACGGTTTGTTAACGTAATGCCAATAATAACTCTTTTCTCACGAGCTGGGCTACTGAGCCGCGTCACGAGAAAATGAAACTTCAAAATCATCTGAAATCAGCCTGTTACACCAGATGAGTCAGATCGGAATCATTACTGTTGGTCCTAGGTAAAGACAGTGCATCTTTGGATCTTTATGCGGACGGCGATGACTGATCAGACTGCGCGCCTGATGAGATGGCTCATTGTGCGGTGTCTGATATGGGTCTACATAGTTTGCCAAACCCAACCATCACGAAAACACGCCTACTTAATTTTGACCCCCTTGAACCCCACTTTTATATAGTAAATCTGGTGTTTACAGGGGGTAAACCTTATTTTTTATTTCTGCTCTAAAACTTTAGGTTGTCGGTACTTGTTTGAACCGCCTCGATGAGGCGGTTCTAACGAGTAACCACAATCTATATTTTGATGAGAAATAAGAAAAATATCACATTTTTTCATCTTAATTTTTTTAATATTTCGGGGATAAAATTTACAATGTATTTTTCATGCCAGTCACAATGTTGTGGGTGTTCGTGCTGACGCGAGTTATACCCTTGATCTGTATGGAAGTTCACTATTTTTTTCCAAAGAAAAATGCAATTGTAACGTAAATCAATAATCTGCTGAAATTTGCTATATGGCTATGATTGTGGATAGTATCTTTACTTGTCACAATTTTAGCGAGCTAGCACGGATATGCATGATTTTCCTGTAGTATTCATAGATATAAATACCCTGAAAAATGAACATTATACCAGCAGCAGGTCAATTGTGAAAATATACCCACAGTTTTGTGACGAGCCATACGAAGAATCTTTGACGGTATCTTAATCTATGTTTACTATTGTATTCTTGTATGAACCTGCTTGTAGGTTTTGGAGGGATTTTCTTCTAGTTTACCCCAACTTTCTGAAGCCTATTCTGGATTACCTTTGGAAGCCTCTGTGGTGTAGTGGTTATGCTACTCGCTTTGCCAGCCAGGGGTCGCAGGATCGATCCCAGGCTTCTCCAGAATTCGAATGAGTCTTTAAAGCGAGGTCCTGTCTCCGTATGACCCTAGATGTTGGTGAGACGTAAAACTCGTCTAGATTCATTTAGGCTTTTATAGACCCCTTTTGTAGAATATATTTATAAACGACGGGTCATTTGTTCGATCCATAACTTTCGACTATCGGTGGTTAGAAAACCGTGGTCCCGTCTCTATATGATATTATGTATTGAGGGGACGTAAAATTAAGACGGGTTTAACCATCATCATCAGGGCAAACTCTTACAAGAGCCTGTCGGGTTATCCGTGATGATGAACCGTGATACATTGATATCGCAAGCATGTTCATGTTGTGTAGAAAGAATTTTGTTCAAGAATTACGAGTTCATTTTGTAATGATGCCGTTTCTCTTTAAGAAATCTGTTTGTACATGTATGTACATGTAAAGAACGTGAGCGGCGTGGATGACGTCAGCTGCGTCATCAGCGGCGCGAAGACGGTTCTGACGTTGTGCCTACCAAATACAGAAAGAATTTAGGGCAAACAGTGTGGATCCCTATCAGACTCTAATAAATGTTGTGTAGAATAGATGAAAATCTTCCTGTTTTTAGTTTCTAGCTGTTGTTAATGTAATGATTTGTGAATAACTATATTTGTGAGCCGTGTTGCGGAGAAGGATATGAAATGGAGTTTGTTATGTTTCCTGTAATTGGCGGGTGACCAGGTAGCGCAAAGGTGCGGTCTTTTCAACTGACTCTTACCTGTGCTTATGTAGTGAGCACGAATTTGATGTGTATTATGCTCAGCTGTAGTGAGCATTAATTAATTTCTGTAATGCTCAGTAAGGAAGCATAAAATTTGTGTATTCTTGTTTCAAGCGCTGGGTGCTGATATTTTGATGCACAGTCAAGTTGAGTTCTGCTGCTGCGCGGTTATTTTTCGCATGTATTGATCAGCCTGTGTGTCTGGTCGGCGCATGCGCAATAACGGTATATGCATGAACATATTCAGAATTCTCCGGGGCATGTATCATGATATACGAGCTGTATTTTAGTCGATTGTCGTCATTTGCAGGCACAGTGACGCCTGGTGACCTGCTGCTCCCTGGTCGATAGGAGCAGGTATTGGTACGACGTATCGGTCCAGATGTCCTGCAGAGGCGGGCAGCACCGTTTAACAGAGCGTCGTGACCATTACATAACGAAAAGTTGCTGGTCACCAAGTTGCTGGTTTGGGTTTACAGGTTCATACATTATTTTGCTTATTTCTGCTCCTAGACATCGGTTGTGGGTACTCGTTAGAACCGCCTCAATGATGCGGTTCTAACGAACACCCACAATCTATGTTTGAAGTTCAAAAAAAAAAAAAAAAAAAAAAAATTTCATCGGAAAAGTAGCCATTTTGGAGATATGAAAGAACGGATGTGTTGTCGTAATGAGAGAGTTCTATTTGGTCTCAAGGTCGAGTTCAAATGTCAGTTTGCTGTATATAGAGTAAGATCAGTAAATCTGGTTTTCCTTAGTTTTACCAATAGAACAGCAAGAAAAATATGTTCGCAACTCTTTATCCGCTAACACTTATTTTCAAAACCTTACAGGCGGGATTCAGAAGATTTTACATACATCCTTTTTAGTTATGCTCGAAACCGTAGCCTGTTGGTTAAGATAATAACTCTAAAACAGTGTCTCGCTTCTGTGATTGTGCGCCTCGCCCGGGTCACAAGCCTAGCAACAAATGTCTCCCGGGTACTCCGAACTTTCGCTGACTTCTGATTAACAATCTGATCGGCTTAATATAAATGGAATAACCTTGAAAGGGCCGTAAACCCAAACTGAAAATTACAAGCATTCCGCCGAAGGCTATGTCGCGTATGTGTGGGTACAAAGTCACTGAACAATGAAATATAGGTCAAGGTCAAACCTGGATGCTCGCAATAAAGTTGTCATCCCTAGATGCATCTTTGTACCAAGTGTCATTTATAAAGCTCTACTCATCTTGGCCATTAGGGTTATCGCTTGGGTTGATGCATGGTTCACAAAGCCAGTTAACAATGAAATATAGGTGAAGGTCAAATATGGATGACTGTATTAAAATTGTCATTCCTAGATGTAAGTCTGCACGAAGAATCATTAATGGAGCTCTAATAGTTCTTGAGAAACGGACTTTAACATTAAGGTGTCACCCCTAGATGCAACTTTGTACCAAGTATCATCAATAAAGCTCTAAGTCTTATAATCCATAAGAAATGGACGTGGCCATTAGGGTTATCGCTAGGGTTGATGCAATAGTTCACAAAGTCAGTTAACCATGAAATATAGGTCAAAGTCAAATATGGATGATTGCATTTAAAGTTTCATCCCTAGATGCAAGTCTGTACGAAACACCATTAATGAAGGTCTAATTCTTCGGACTTGGAAATTACGATGAACGCTAGGGTGGGCGAAATATTTCACAAAGTCAGGGAATCATAAAATATAGGTCAAGGTAAAATTTGAGGAGATGATTAGTATAAGTAACCCTCGTATTTGTTTGTTTTATTTGTGGTTTAACGTCCCCGTCAACACAGTAAAGGTCATTTTAGAGACGTTGCTTCCAATTTTGTGGGTTTTTTACCCGACAATGAGATGAAATGACATCTCAAGCCCTGTCGCCCAATGAAACCAATAGGTTTATAAGCATGGACGGGCCGACTCGCACCGCTTTGCCTGGGCAGGCTTAGATCCTCTAAGCGGTTTACCAGTACTCGTGTACGGGTGGGTTTCAGCTCTGCGTGGAAGCATCATGCAGCCCATATATATCTTCAAGCACCGATAGGCGGGGGCCGCTTTCTAATATGTTGTATTCTTGTTGTATATCTGTAATTGAAAAGAAGTAAATAAAATATTGTTTAAACTAAGGTAAAATATGAATGCTTGTATTAAAATTGTCGTCTGTATGAACTATCATGAATGAAGTTCTTATTGTTCTTGTGAAATGGACTTCAACATTAGGGTGAACACTAGGGTGGTCATAATAGTTTCCAAACTCAATGAAATGTAGGTCAAGCTTAAATGTGATGCTTGCATTGAAGTTGCTATCCCTAGATGCAAGTCTGTACCAAGTAACATTAATGAAGCTCTAATCGTTCATGTGAAATGGACTTGAATATTAGGGAGAATGCTTGGGTGGTCACGATAGTTTCCAAAGTCAGTGAACTATGAAATGTAGGTCAAGGTCAAATATGGATGCTTGCATTAAAGTTGATATCCCTAGATGCAAGTCTGTACCAAGTATCATTAATGAAGCCCTTACTGTTGTTGAGAAAAGGGACATTGGGGTGAACGGTGGGTTGATCGTTTATAGAATAAACGTGACAACACATATTTTGTAACTAGAGCTCTCCTAAACGTTCGATGTCGGTCAGTTAAGGGTTGTTGGTCCAATTTTATTGGTCTCTGATAATCACAGAGAAGCATGGCTATACGCTTTTTAACCTTTCAATCCTGTGGACCGATGCAGTTACCTCAGTATGCAAACCTTGTAAATTAAGATAATACGACACGTAACGAACAGTCTTACCAGAATCTACATATACAATGTTTGCCACCATATCAATGAACCGGACAAAAACCTGTTTCTATTAAGATAAGTACACCCAATACCAAAGCCAGAAGAGTCAAGTTATGAAACACAGTGTTGAAAGGGTAAAATCTCAAACCAAATAAGAAATATCTGGACAGAGCGTCTGGCATTGTTCTCTTTTCAGAACTCGTCTTTCAGCGCAAATTTAGTTGTAAACTGTAACGAGCATGTTAACCCTTGTCCTGCTGAATATTCATATATGCCACACCCACTACCGATTATCAACCAATCAGATTACTTGATGCAAATTATTGCAACAAATTCACAATCTGAATGGCAAACGATGTAGATCCTGATCAGATGGCTTCGTCAGAAGCCATCTGATCTGGATCTTCATTGTTTGGAAAATAAGGCATATCCGGGCTCAGCAGGACAAGGGTTAAAAATCATTTTTAAGGTCGTACTGAACTCAGTCAATTAGCCAGCAAAAAATGGGATGCCGTTTTACTATTTAATCCATATTTATAGATAGTTATCCATAATTCGATTTATGGATATCCGTAATTCGAATTATGGATAACCATAAATCAGCCGAAAAATGGATATCCATAATTCGAATTATAGATATCCATGAATCGAATTATGGACATCTTTTCTCAAAAATCCAATACTATTGTCGGTTTGGTTGAGACTCGTCAAAATACAGTACTATAGCTTCGGAGATAGGACGTACTGTGCACTTGAGCAGTATTCCGGTTACAAAAGTAGCGAGTAGCCCACTTGATGTATTGCTACTCGCCTATGTAATTACAATAACACATCCCTCTGGCATAGTGCATTCTTTCATATCTCCAAAACGGTTATATTTTCTGAAAAAAATTTGTTACATTTTTTCTGATTTATACTCCAAATGTAGGTTGTTGGTGCTCGTTCGAACTGCCTCATTGAGGCGGTTCTAACGAGTACACACGACCTACATGTATGTCTTGGAGCAGAAATACGTAAGATAATGTATACACCTTTAAACCCCAGTTTTCTCTATATAATGTGGGGTTTAATGGGGTGTCCATTTCACGGATTGTTAACGTAGTGCCAATAATAACTTTTTCTATTGAGCCGCGTCATGAGAAAATGAGTACCCACAACTTATGTCATAGAGCAGAAGTAAGTATAATAATGTTGATGCTCACTAGAACTGCCTCATTGAGGCGGTTCAAACGAGTACACACAACCTACATGTATGTCTTGGAGCAGAAATACGTAAGATAAGGTATACACCTTTAAACCCCAGTTTTCTCTATGTAATGTGGGGTTTAATGGGGTGTCCATTTTACGGATTGTTAACGTAGTGCCAATAATAACTTTTTCTATTGAGCCGCGTCATGAGAAAATGAGTACCCACAACCTATGTCATAGAGCAGAAGTAAGTATAATAATGTATACCCCTTTAAATCCCAGATTCCTCTATATAATGCAGGGTTTAATGTGGGTGTCCTTTTCACGGATTGTTAACGTAATGGCAATAATAACTCTTTTCTCACGAGCTGGGCTACTGAGCCGCGTCAGGAGAAAATGAACCTTCCAAATCATCTTATCAGTAATGTAACAAATCAGCCTGTTACACCAGATGAGTCGGATCGGAATCTTTACTGTTGACCCAGGTAAAGACAGTGCTTCTTTGGATCTTCATGTGGACGGCGATGACTGATCAGACTTCGCGAATATAGAGCCTGATTTTAGTCTTTGATGACCGTCTTTGATATACAGCACGTTTTCCGATGACGTGGCTCATATATATTGTTTTATTATACCTCATTAATATTCATAACCTATTCTAGAATTCTGATTAGTCGAGAGCAGCCACGCGCAGGGCAACAAATTATCATATTCCCCTGCAATATTCCCCTCTGAAGTACGAGTGCATTCAAAAGTACAAGTGCGTTCACTCAAAGACTCTCTAGAAATCAGAATTCGGTGTAATAAATAATTTATTGGCCTTGTATCAACCGTCCATGCTAATTAACGTATTTGTTTCATTGGGCGACAGGGCTTGAGATGTCGTTTCATCTCGATGTCGGGTAAAAGTCCCTAAAATTGGAAGCAACGCCTCCAAAATGATCTATATAGTGTTGACGGGGACGTTAAACATCAAATCAAACAAAATGTAACAAAACTCACGTAGTGTTGCCTCTGCCCACCCATAGATCTTCAAAACATGTCCTCCCAATGACGTCCTTAAAGTCACCTGACTTGTGTCATTTGACATATTAGCCAAGGTAAGCGAAAAATGTCTTCTAACAAGAAGACTGAGACAGGTGGCAGCATTCGCTGTCTGTATGAGAAAGCTTAGGGACCAATAGTATCCAGTAAGTTTACATTGATGACTCAGAAACCACAGATAAGAAGGTTGGGTTGAATCTTCGCTGGGGGATACATGTACGAAGTCTTGTTTTTCCTTGACACGGTACAGATATTGTATCTAATAGAAGATAATGTTTATATTTTTAGTTTTCAAACATTTTATCTATGGTTCATTTGATTAGGACGTTTTATCGACTACATCAGTTAAGATTAATTTCGGTGTATAGTCCTCTGCATTTCGCCAGAATTCGAGCTACTAGCTAGCGACACATGCTTTCAGCTTATCATAATAAGACCTGACAGCTTGATGAGAAGAATGTTTTTAAAACTGATAAACTGCTATGGTAAACTAGCCAATATATTTTATACACACCTGCTTGAAACAAAAATCTCAACATTCATTAATAATTTCACTTGTAACTATTAAAAAAAAGTAAACCAACCCATAAATGGACAACATAGTTTTTGCAAGCTCTGAAAACCCCACTTTGTACAGAGAAAACTAGGATTTACTAAAGTATTTATTTTTATTTCTGCTCTTAGACATTGTGTTGTGGGTTCTCGTCAGAACCACATTGAACTTACTGTAACCAACCCATACATAATTACTGCCTTGTGGAGAAAATATTTTTTGCATGCTACGAAACCCCCACTTTATATAGAGAAAACTTTGATTTACATATTTTCTTTATTTCCGCTCTTAGACAGAGGTTGTGGGTACTCGTTAGAATCGCCTTTATAAAGTGATTTTAACCAACCGATAAATGATAAATGCCTTGTGGACAACATAAGTTTTGCAAGCTATGAAAGAGAAAGCTGGGATTTACAAGGATATGCATTGTTTTTCCTTACTTCCGCTCTTAGACAAAGGTTGTGGGTACTCGTTAGAATCACCTAAATGCAGGGATTCCAACCAACCCATAAATGATTAATGTCTTGAGGACAACACAATGTTTTGCAAGCTATGAAACCCCGCTTTAGTATAGAGAAAACTTGGATTTATAAGGATATACATTTTTTTTCCTTATTTACGCTCTTAGACATAGGCTTTGGTACTCGTTAGAACCACCTGAATGAAGTAATTCTAACCAACCCATAAATGATTCATGTCTTGTGGACAACACAGTGTTTTGCAAGCTATGAAATTTATAATAGAGAAATACTGGACTTTACAAGGATATGCATTCTTTTCCCTTATTTCCTCTCTTAGACATAGGCTTGGATACTTTTTAGAACCGCTTTCATGAAGTGATTCTATGGAGCTTTCACAACCTATGTTTGGAGTATAAATAAATAAATAATAATAAAAATAAAAATAATTCTTCAGAAAACTAACTGTCGGAAAAAATGCATGAAGTCTAACAATACTGTATTGTGACAAATCTGTTTCACTAAAAGAGCAACACCTGGAATAACTGTATTTATGCAAACAGTGTTGACCGTGATTGTCATTGTGTTATCTTGGTCTGTACTGTTTGCCATGGTGTCAATACACACAGCGAATTGACTGATTGTTTTGGCTGACACCGCAACCCTTGTGGGTCATTTTGTGCCTTCTCCCAGAGAAAGGGGAGAAAAGAGATAGAAGAGATAGTAGAGGAGATGAAGAGAAGAGCCAAATTAATGAACGTGTAGAAACAGAAGAAATATAACATCACCCTCATACCCAGCACAGCAGGCCTTGTTTAACTGTAAGCATATCAAATCGATGCTCCATGACACAAGATACACATTACACCTTTGCCTCCGGCGTCGGCCCATCGGGGCTTGAAGAAATAGATGGGCTGTATGGTGCTTCTATGCAGAGCTGAAACCGACCGCACACGAGTACTGGTAAACCGCTAAGAGGATCTAAGCCTGCCCAGGCAAAGCGGTGCGAGTGTCAGAATCGGCCCGTCCATGCATATAAACTCTATTGGTTTCATCGGGCGAAAGGGCTTGAGATGTCATTTCATCTCAGGTAAAATTCCCACAAAATTGGAAGCGGTATCCCCAAAATGACCTATGGAGTGTATACAGTGTTGACGGGGACGTAAAACCTCTAATCAACCAAAAAGACCCCCATCCCACAGCACACACACACAGCGAGAATGAGACGGAACACGGAGAGCTTACATTGATTCATCCAATCACTGTCACCTTAAATAGTTTGAAGCCAATCTTTGAAGCCAGTCTTCGAAGACCCGCCCCCGCCCCCGCCCCCGCCCATCAGGTCTTGGAGAAACAGACTGTGCTGCATGTTGCTTCCACGCAGAGCGGAATTCAACCGCACACCAATTAGACGATCTTAGTCTGTCCAGCGTGAGCATTGAGCTCCCTGTCGCAACCAGACACCGTCGTGATATGACTGAAAAATTGTTGAAAGCGACGTTAAACCCGAATTCACACACACACACATAGTCTGTCCAGGCAAAGTGGTGCAAGTGGGACCGTCCCTACATATAAAACCATTTTGTTTGTTTGGGGAGCAGGGCTTCAGATGTCATTTTATCTCAATGTCGGGTAAAAGACCCACAAAATTGGAATTAACGTCTCCAACATGACCTAAATAGTGTCGACAGGGACGTAAAACCTCAATTAAAGAAAAACCCAGAGAAAAACTACTTGACCTTCCACTGCAGAACTTACCCGCCCATCGGTGTTTGAAGAAACAGATGGACTGCATGCTGCTTCCACGCAGAGCTGAAACCGACCCGC
Organism: Lucinisca nassula; assembly: GCA_963580285.1. Classification (NCBI taxonomy): domain Eukaryota; kingdom Metazoa; phylum Mollusca; class Bivalvia; order Lucinida; family Lucinidae; genus Lucinisca; species Lucinisca nassula. Next base: position 29,548,181 of record OY757018.1, read on the forward strand.
ACACGAGAACTGGTAAACCTTTGAGAGGATCTAAACCTGCCCAGGCAATTCGGTGCGAGTCGGACCGGCCATGCTTATAACCCCTATCGGTTTCATCGGGCGGCAGGGCTTGAGATGTCATTTCATCTCAATGTCGGATAAAAGTCCCACAAAATTAGAAGCAACGTCTCCAAAATGACCTTTACAGTGTTGATGGGGACGTTAAACATCAAATCAAATTAGCGTCTCAGCATATGTGACCCGAGCGAAGTTCGAACCACGGCTCTTATCCACTAGGCCACGGAGGACCGTAGCTTTGACAGCATGATGACTCAAAAGTATGTGAGATAGGACCTTGACATTTGGCTTATTTGGATTAAGAAGTAGGTGAAATCACAGAAATGTGTTCAATCTTATGATTCAAATCTTATAAACCAATTTATTGAAAGAAGAACATATTTTGTAAACTGAAACAATGTTTCGTTATGTTGCTTCAACATTGAATCAATGTTGAGTCAATATTGTGTGTCTGCTGGGGTGTGGATGTTTATATCTTTCTATACTTGTTGAATCTGTGAGGCAGGATCAAATTGTGTTGGTTTAATATTAAAAAACAATTAAGAGCTGTCAGATGTAATTAGATAAAAAAAAAGCCATTCACAACATTAGAATTTGGGGAAATCTGGCGAAATACAGATGACTATGTACTTTCATTTTGGTCATGGTTTAAAGGTGCATTATTGAGCTACCGGGTCTCAAAATTTTTTTTCTGGTTTTTATCTTCAATGCATACTCCTTTGTAATGTGTACACTTCTGAAGCCAAATACAGGTTCAGAACTTTGTGAAAATGGTCGTTTTCATTCGTGTTTACCCTTCGCTCTGAACATGTGTTCGGAATTTCTGTTCTAAAAGTAAATCTGTCACTTTACACATACATGGCGACAGTATCGTCTCTGAGTGTCATTACTTATGGCATGGTATTCAGCGTCATATTTTTTCCGATTCAGGCATGGCCTAAGCAAACAAGGCCAAAAATGAACGTCGCGGGGATTCTATTTTTGTCACGAACTAAAAATAGATCTAACTAGTGTTCCAAACCTAGTTAGGGAATCCCTCTCAAACTCGTTTACTTGTCATCATAATTGTTCGCATTTTTGCATAAAATGCATTCATTTGTATTGTTTTACAGAAAAATACCGATCGATATCCATAAATCGATCCGAATTATGGATATCCATAAATCAGAGGAATAATGGATATCCATAAATCGAATTATGGATATCCATAAATCGATCGTAATTAATGATATCCATAAATCGAATTATGGATATCCATGATTCTATTTATGGATATCCATAATTCGAATTATGGATATTCATTATTCGGCTGATTTATGGATATCCATAAATCGAGTTATGGATATCCATAATTTGATTTATGGATATCTATAAATACAGACTAAATAATAAAACGGCGACCCATACAAGCGTAATATGTGTATTGTGTGCTACGTCTATTTAAGGGTTTACCGAAAGTACAAAAAGTGGGTGGGGTAATGGTGTGGTGTTTAAAATTTGTTTAATTGAATTTTGCAATACTGTCAAGTTTTTTGAAAAGTTACTTGGTCCATAATTTATTTCAACTTATTCACATGTTCTATTAGAATTTTTTCAGAAATTCAGGAATTATTGAGAAAAACATACCTCTCTTTATGTGCTTCAATCCATTTGCGTTCAAACATATTCTCCATGGTAATATAGCCAAATAAAATTGCATAAATAGGTTTATCAGTTATTATGCTACAATGTGTGAGAATGTCATTGCTCAAAAATATTCCACAGTAGAGTATACAGCAAATTTGTGCCCATACTGTGTATCAAAATAATACAATTTCCAGACATATTTGTTGCTGAAAAGTAGTCTAGAAAAAAGATATGGTGGACAATAACTGCTACCACAACTGAATCATTGGAAGTTTTAGTTGTCTCCCTTGTTTTGATGTCACGGTTTTGTTTGATTTGAAGTTTAACATCCCCGTCAACACTATATAGGTCATTTTGGAGATGTTGCTTCCAATTTTGTGTGACTTTTACCCGACATTGAAATGATAGCTCAGTGGTTAGTGCACTTGCCTCTGATGCTAGAGGTCACGGGTTCGATCCCCGGCAGCGGCGATAAAATGTCGGTGTCCGAACACGCTTCATTGGCATCATTTGCAGGGATGAATGTCATAAAGTGCACCGTCCTTCGGATCGGGACGTTAACTGGAGGCCCCCTGTGCAGAAAGAACCATCCCATGTGCAGGTTAAAGATCCCTACCGTAATTACATGATTACTGTGTAGGCTTTCGTCCTGCAAAACCTGGAGTATATGTAATATACACCTGCGGTAATGGTGACCGACCGCAGTATCAGAAGATAGATAGATAGATAGATAGATAGATAGATAGATAGATAGATAGATAGATAGATAGATAGATAGATAGATAGATAGATAGATAGATAGATAGATAGATAGATAGAAATGACACCTGAAGCCCTGTCGCCCAAAGAAACCAAAAGGGTTTATAAATAAGCATGGAGGGTCCGACTTGCACGGCTTTTCCTGGGCAGGCTTAGATCCTCTGTTAAACCGATTTACCAGTATTTGTGTGCCTTCGGATTCAGCTCTGCGTGGAATCATCATGCAGCCCATTTATTTATTCAAGCCCTGATGGGCAGGGGGCCGATGATTACTGTGTAGGCTTTCATCCTGCAAACCTGGTGTGTATGTAATGTACACCTGGGAGTAATGGTCAGATATGACCGATCGCACTTTAAGTAGAAAGAAAGAAAGGATACACATTCAAAGGAGCCAAATTATTTTTGTCTCCCTTATCAATAAGTGTTTAAATTGAAAAGGAACAATTTTGGTCTTGTGGAGCAAATTCTTTCCTTAAAGAACTATGTATCTTTTTCAGGGCCACATATTTTAATTATAACAACATTGACAGTATGCCACAAAATAATTGCAGAGAGCCCATAACTGCCGTCTTCTATTGACCACCATACATGTTTACATTTGGTCACGAGGTTTTGCTTTACTATCAGTAACGTAAATCAGACGAGATGTTGAAACACAAATAAGTGATGTTTTTTCGACAATCGAATTCTTAAACCTATTCATTCTTACAGCAAAATCCATAATCTAAGTCTCTATATAAATACTTACCTTGATTCACATGTCTATAGTGTAAAATTTGTGAAATTTGTTAACAAGTTTTTTTTTTTTTCAAAGGCTTGTCAATGAAACCGGAAACACCTATGGACTTCCATATCTGGTGACACGAATGCAAAAATATAGTCCCAAAATATTCATATTTTTGAAGAATTACCATTTATTCAAGAACAATTTTAAGCAATTTAAGCACAAAAGTCATTTAGATTTATGAAACAATAAAAACTTTGAGGACATATCGGAATTTTCCCGATGTTTTGTCCTAGCTTCGCTTGAGGCGTAGTAATATTTATGTGTTAAAGCCATGACTTCCTCATGCTCAACAACAAATGTTTCCAATCAGCTGTTATGATTAAAAATTGATTATAAAATTGACCTGATGGATGATTAATCGTAAGTTTGTAAAATACTTCAACTTGCACAAAAATATGCAGGAAGGGTTCCTGTTTCAAGGCGCATAGTTCTCACGTTACATCGTCAAGCCGATTTGGCGATATGCGTTTCCAAAAAAGTGTTGATATTTTGTTTACAAATCCCATGAATGAAAAATGGCGACCAAAGAACTTGGTGTCTCGTGTCTTGTGGTGGCACAAATGGTTCTTAGACAGGAGACAATTTTGGTAAGTAATACTCTAAGACATTGTAGTTCACCCTTCCAAGAACAGTACACTGTACATTTTAAGTCTTGAAAAATTAGGTAAATAAGACTTTGAGCGCAAATGCTGTCACCCTCATTTTTTGCATCGCCTGTGTAAACCTACAAGCTGTTTGATAATTACTTAGTGGATAATGTTATGTTTGAAGACGTGTTACTTTCCAGTATATTCAAACTTTTTCTCCGACTCGGTGTTTTGGCTGAAAAGAAAAGTCATGTTGAGGGGTACCCCACCCACTTTTTGTACTTTCGGTAAACCCTTAAGTAAAGGAATGGAACGTATAAATCACGGATACGTCGAAGTTACCAACCAGCAAATAATTTCAGGTAAACGTAGGGCCGACAGCGATACGACATGGCAACGTCATGTCGCTGTCGGTCTGACGTTGGCTAGCTGGGCTGGCTAGAAAGAAGAAGAAAGAAAATATGATCCACGGGATAATCAGAGAATTTTACTATAGTAGGAAACTGACAATAAGTAACAAAACTTACGTAGTGTTGCCTCTGCCCACCCATAAATCTTCAAAACATGTCCTCCCAAATGACGTCCTTAAAGTCACCTGACTTCTGTCATTTGACATATTAGCCAAGATAAGCGCAATGTGTCTTCTATCAAGAAGACTGAGACAGGTGGCAGCATTCGCTGTCTGTATGAAGAAACTTAGAGACCAATAATATCCAATATGTTTACATTGATGACTCAGATCAGAACCACAGATAAGAAGGCTGAGTTGAATCTTCGCTGGGGGACACATGTCCGAAGTCTTGTTTTCCCTTGACATGCTACAGATATTGTATCTATGATATTTATATTTTTAGTTTTTAAACATTTTATCTATGAATTATTTGATTAGGACGCTTTATCGAGTACATTACGAAATCACACCTATACAAATACATTATAAACTTTACCTGTAAAAAATAATATTTTAAGATGAAAAAGTGTGATATTTTTCTTATTTCTGCTCAAAATATAGATTGTTGGTACTCGTTGGAACCGCCTCATCAATGTTTTTGAGCAGAAATAAGAAAAATATTGTATACCCCTGCAAACCCCAGTTTGCTATATAAAAGTGGGGTTTAAGAGTGTCAAATTTATATAGGCGTGTTTTCGTGACGACATCAGTTAAGATTATAGGCCAGTACATTTAGCCGGAAATGACCCTTGACCCACAACTAATTCCTTGAGAAATGTTATCAGCAGTTTTAGTATCAGGAAGGTGTCCTGATTTATAGAAAAAAGTCCTCAAAAAAATCCGAGGGGAAAGGGTATTTTGGTGGATGAAAAAAATACGAAAAATGAAGAAAAATCACAAAAATCAGGCGTATGATAAACAATTAATACTTGACTTCATTAAATCATCCAAAATGAATATTTCTATCTTGGGAAAAATATTCAAAATTCTTAAGATCAAAGTTTTCTTTTAATTTTTTTTTGGCGATCGCTATTGACAGCCGGCTGTCGATAGCGAATTCGCTATTGACAGCCGGCTGTCGATAGCGAATTCGCTATTGACAGCCAGCAAACTAAATTGATGAAAATGGGTTATTGCAAATTTATTGTATGTTTTTCTTTATAAACATTTATGGACAGGTTATTTAATATAATTTATTATATAATGGCTTCAGGTACTGTGATTATCCCGTCAGTTGGTCTTTACCATGGAACCTGCTAAAGTAGTGATATTACCAGCTGTTCCAATGATTTGGTGACTGTCTATCTTCTGATACATATCATTTCTATGACTAAGAATATTGTGAAGCCTTATTAATCTTCTTAATGCAAACAAATATTTACTGTTTTGCCTGTGACCGAGGCCATTGTTGGTGGAAATTCCTGAGTTTTTAGCTCACCTGAGCCGAAGGCTCATGGGAGAGCTTACCGGTATAGTATGGTAAGGCTCCGTTGTCTGTCTGTCGTCTGTTGTCTGTCAACATTTTCAAACATCATTTCCTCTGTCACTCCAAGGCTGACTGGAGTCATATTTTATGTGGAGCATCCATTGGATGGGGGAACGAAAGTTTGTTTGCAGGGTCCAAGTCGCGTGACTAAGATTGCTGCCATGCCCATATAAAGGTAAAAACCCTTCAAAAATCTTCTTCTCCGGAACCAGTGGGCCGATTAGCCTGAATCTTGGTATGTAGCATTAGGGACTCGGGTCCATCATATTTTGTTCAAATGATGACCCCTGGATGACCTTGACCAATTTTAGGCCAAGGTCAAATTTGGTCACATAGACTTTTGTATGGGGAAAAGTCAAAACCATGTATTTTTTGGAAACTATTCAGTATTGCAGCCTGTGATCCAGAATTAGAAGATGCAGTAAGCTAAATGGGTGGATGAAACTACATGAATATTCAAGGTCAAGGTCATTCTTTGACCTTTGTTCAAGGTCATTCAGATATGAGAATATAACTTATTTTTCTAAGAAACCACAAAGCCATTTGTAACGAAATTTCATATGAAAGTTTTTAAGAACAAGGAAATGACAATTAATCAATATGAATTTGGTCACATGACCAATATGACCATCATGCCCATATAAGGTAAAAACCCCTCAGAAATCTTCTTCTCTGGAATCAGCGGGCCGATTATCATGTAACTTGGTATGTGGCATTGGTGACACGGGGGCCCATCAAAATTTGGTCAGATGATGACTCCTGAATGACCTTGACCTATTGCAGGCCAAGGTCAAATTTGGTCGCATAGAGTTTTGTGTATGGAAAAAGTCAAAACCGTGTAATTTAAGCTCACCTGTCACGTAGTGACGAGCTGAGCTTTTGGAATCACTTTTTGTCCACCGTGTGCCTGTGAGTGTGTGCATCCGTCCCTCCATCCCTAAACAATTTCTTCAAACAACATCTCCTTCTAAAGCTCTAAACCACTGATCGTATTTTGACCAAACTTCACAGGAATGATCCTTAGGTGGTCCCCTTTCAAAGTTGTTCAAATCGTTCCGGTCCATTGCACATCTGAGTCACAGGAGCTAAAATAGATTTTTTTACTGAAAACTTTGAAAATCTTCTTCTCTGATACTGCACGGTCCAAGTCTTTGATATTTGGTATGAAGCTTCATCTAGTGGACCTCTACCAAGATTGTTCAAATTATAGCTCTGGGGCCAAAAATCCCCACCCGCCAACCAGTTTTACATAGACTTATATAGGGAAACCATTTAAAAATCTTCTTGTCTGAAACCAGAAGGCCCAGGTCATTATTTGGTATGAAGCTTCATCTAGTGGATCTCTACCAAGATTGTTCAAAATATAGTCCTAGGGCCCAAAATGCCCCCGTGCCCGGACCCACTGTTTTCACAAAGGCGTATATAGGGAAAACCTTTAAAAATCTTCTTGTCTGAAACCAGAAGGCCCAGGTCTTTGATAGTTGGTACGAAGCTTCATCTAGTGGACCGCTACCAAGTTTGTTCAAATTATAGCCCTTGGGCCAAGAAAGTAGAGACACTGATACTCAGGTGAGCAATCAGGGCCCTGTGGGCCCTCTTATTTCACAAGTTGTCTATGCATCACATCATGGCCAAACATGCATATGGAAAGCGAACACTTTTATAGGACAAACTGACATAGTAAAACTCCAAGGCCCACAACAATTAACCATTGTCCTGCTGAATGAATCAATTTTGCCACACCCATTTATGTCTGTTAACCAAATAAATTGCAGAATACACAATGTATAATGTATTTGTCTAGTTCACAAACCGAGATCCTGATCAGTTGGTTTATTCAGAAGCCATCTGATCTGGATCTACACTGTTTTCAAAAGGTAGGGGTTGTTGTGATCATCAGAACAATGGTAAATAGTGATCCGTTGGAGATGTAGATAGGACAATCCACAATGTTATTTTAGCCCCCACCCATCGGGGCTTGAAGAAATAGATGGGCTGCATGATGCTTCCACGCAGAGCTGAAACTGACCTGCACACAAGTACTGGTAAACCTCTTTAATAGAGGATCTAAGCCTGCCCAGGCAATGCGGTGCGAGTCAGTCCATCCATGCTTATAAACCCTATTGGTTTCATTGGGCAGCAGGGCTTGAGGTGTCATTTCATCTCAATATCCGATAAAAGTCCCACAAAATTGGAAGCAACGTCTCCAAAATGACCTTTACAGTGTTGATGGGGACGTTAAACTTCAAATCAAACAAAGTAATTTGGTTCCAGCCCATTTAACGTTCCTTCATAGCTATAGACCCATTTTATCTAGTCAATGGTTAAAGAACAGATACATGTCTACTGAGAATCAGACAACAGGGCCTTGGTGTGGACATAGTTTTCCCTTGTAAGGCTTATGCTAAGGTGGGCTTAGAGGTCTAAATGTCTCTCAGACTAAATGCTAAGTAAACTGTTACATGTACAACAGACTGATGTGAAACTGAACTGCACCGCAGCTCTAGATAAGGAGGAAAACCTAGATATTTAGGTAAAGTTTCCTCATATTTATTAACCAAGACTGGTGTTAACCCGGCATTTCTGGTATCTGTTGGAAAAGCAACATGGCAATTCTATCATGTACCCATAACATATTTTAATGCCAGAAGTAATCTCGTTACTCCTTCTCCAGAGCTCTAATGTGCCTTCTGCTATGTTGGGATAAGGCTCATGTGTGACATGAAAATGTCTTTTCGTTTGTGCACGTATAATCAGCTGTACACATTGCTCCAGATTAGCAGCTCCTAGTATATCTATCCAATTTTGGAATAAAAGAAAGGCGATCGATATTGACAGCAGGCTGTCAATAGCTAACAAGTGATCTGCTAACTTGTACAGTAACAAGAGCTGTCGCATGACAGCATACATGTAGCTTGCCTGTTTCGCGCCTTCAAGATATAAGGTAAAACTACTGAACCATGAAATATGGTCACACTCAGCTAGATATATTTTGAGGTCAATGATCAGGTCACATGGAACATTTATTCCAGATATTACATTTCAGAATCAAATTGTGTCTGAAATATAAGTCAAAATCATTGAACCATGAAAATAGGTCACACTGACCTAGATATATTTCTGTGTCAATCATCTGGTCACATGAAACTAATAATCCAGGATTGAAGTTTCTCCAAAAAATAGTATTCAAAATATTTTGCAGATCCACTGAATCATGAAATATAGGTCACATTGACCTACATGTATATGTATTTTGTGGTCAGTCATCTGGTTACATTGAAGTAATATCCCAGGTTTAACATTTCTCCATCAAAATAGTGTTCAAGATAATAAGCAAAATCACTGACCCATGAAATATAGGTCACAATGACCTAGATACACTTTGAGGTAAATCATCGGATCACATAGAACTCATAATCAAGGTGAGACATTTCTCCATCAAATAGTATTCAAGATAACAGGCCAAATCACTGAACCATGAAATATAGGTCACAGTGATATAGATATAATTCAACGTCAATCATGGGGTCACATGGAATAAATAATCCAGGTATGACATTTCTTCATGGATATATTTTGAGGTCAATTATCAGATCACATGAAACTAATAATCCAGGTGAGACATTTCTACATCAAATAGCATTCAAGATAGTGACAAAATCACTGAACCATGAAATATAGGTCACAGTGACCTAGATATATTTTGAGGTCAATCATGGGGTCACATGGAACTAATAACCCAGGTATGACACTTCTCCATCAAAAGTATTCAAGATAATAGGCAAACTAACTGAACCATGATATATAGGTCACACAGACCTAGATATATTTATGGTCAATTATCGGGTCACAGGGAACTAATAATCCAGGTATGACATTTCTCTATCAAATAGTATTCTAGATAATAGGCAAAATCACTGAACCATGAAATATAGGTCACAGTGGTCTGATGTTTGATGTCATCAGAAGACCCTCCCAGGTACTTAAGTTCCAAATATGAGTGCTCTGTGATGAGTGACTGTTAAGATATAAGCATTTGAAAAACTTTAACACAGTGTTACGGGAACGCAAACGCGCACTCAGACGACCGAGGTGACAACAATAGCTCTCCATGTACTCCGTACAGGCGAGCTAAAAATAATTGCATATACATTATTTAGACTCATTTATTTATTGAGATTCTTAATAATCTATAAAACAAAATATTTATTTATTTATTTTAGCCACAGCATGGAGTTACATCTTGTAGAGTTCCAACCATTTATGCCTTAAGTATAATGAACACTTTAATAGTTCATATTATTTTGATGAAAAATTTTCATTTGTATGAAAAAAGTTTCATAGTTCACTTCATAATTATTTCATTTTTATTTATGCATTCATGTTTTTTTTTTATCAGATTATATTCATTTATATATAAGTATATATATCCAATATCTTAGCTGGCTGTCAATAGCGAATTCGCTATCGACAGCCGGCTGTCAATAGCGAATTCGCTATCGACAGCCGGCTGTCAATAGCCACTTCCTTTTTTTTTATATATTTGTTTTGTGTGAAATTTTCGAAAAACAAGTATTAGCTTCTATGCTAAGCACACATTAATTTGTGTAGAACTAAAATGTGTCAGTTACCACACAGTGTAAAAAAAGTCACAGATATCAAATGAGGATTTCCAAATCTTATCACCAATGTCACATAAAATAAATTTCCGTTTTTTTTTTCACTGTCAATTACAACTAATTGTACTACATGCCTACATTTACGGTTTCTTCATTTCGCATTCTAGTATAAACTTTCATTTTACATTCTAGGTTAACGTCATGAAAAAAAAAAAAAAAAAAAAAAACAATCCGCCAAGATTGCCGTCTAGAAATGAAAACATTAAGAATTGGATGTGGGAAGAATTAGATAAGGGGAAATATATATTAATTTTTGCAAGTGTGAGAGCAATCGTGCATATCCATGTGATATACTTTAGGCAGCTTTCAGGTAATTGCTGGGTTTCAATATGCAAGTGGGCGTTTCAGTATGACCAGAGTTGGGGTGTCCTGGGGTAACCAGATGGAAAATGAAAAGTAGAACCAGTCAACAGAATACCAGTCATGACCTTTCATTAAATGCTTCCGGAACAAAAGCTATCATTAAGATTGTCTACACCCGTGGGCGTAGACAATAAGGAAAAAAAAAATAATATCACTGCCATATATCTTAAAAGTAAATCCATATCGGTACTTAACTTTATGGAATCATTAAAAAAAAGATAGTTTCAGTGCAAAAGATTTTTTTTTTGGGGGGGAGGGGGGGGGGGGGGGTGAATCAAAAGCAAAACACATCAAGAAAACATGCCTATATAATTTTGACCCCCACCAACCCACTTTTATCTATATACTTGAAAAACTTGGGGTTTAGGGGTTATATTTTTTTTCTGCTAAAAATCATAGCTTCTGAGATTGTTGATACTCAATAGAACTGCCTAATCTACGGGCCTCCGTGGCCTAATGGATAAGAGCGCTGACTCTTAGTCATTAGGTCTCTCACCGCCGTGGGTTCGAGCCTCGCTCGGGTCACGTGTGAGACGCCAAGTTCTGCAACGGAAGGTCAGGTGGATTTTCTCCGGGTACTCCGGTTTTCGCCCACCTATGATTAACGATCGGCTCGATATGAGTGAAATAATCTTGAAAGGGCCGTAAAACCCAAACCCCCAAAAAAAAAAAACTGCCTAATCTATGTTTTGAGCAGAAATAAGTGAGTGAGTGTGTTTGAGGTTTACATCTCATCAACAGCAAATGTCATATGCAGTGGTTTCAAAAACATTTCGGCATCTAGGTTTCAAGGAAAGACAAGAGTATGATTTTCAATGTTATCTGAATAAAGCCCTTGCAAATTTATCAAGCGTAGCAGGGGAATAATGTCTAAGTAAACAGCGAAATCCCCACTACCTGACTATTGATGAAACCCCTGCATTAGGAGACCGGACCTCGGTTTAAAGACTCATCTGAGAGTCTGGAGAAGCCCTTGTATCGAACCCACGACTCCTGGTTTATGAGGCTAGTAGCTTATCCACTGCACCATGGAGGCTTCTTTTAGCAGAAATAAGAAAAATAATGTACATGTACACCCGCTAAAACTCCACACTGCCCCAACCACCCAAGTGTAAATGAGTAGCAGTGGTGTAAAAGTCAACTGCCTCTCCCTCGTGCGCGTGAAAACATCCGGAAAGAGTGTTCGAGAGCGATTGATTAAGCTTGAGGCGTTCATCGCAATCGAACTAAAATAAATTAGTATAAACTAAAACTCCATTAGGAGGGGGTTTCTATCGAGTACCCACAATCTATGCTTTTGAGCAGGCATTACGAAACACGCCTAAACAAAAACATTGTCAATTGTTCAGCCCAAAAATGGAATTTTAAGATAAAAAAATGATGTTTTTCTTATTTCTACTCAAAACATAGATTGCGGAGCTCGACATGTGGAACCGCCTGAACTTGGCCACAACATATGTTTTTGAGCTGATATAAGAAATTTAATATTTATCCCTGCACTATATAAAAGTGGGGTTCGAAGTTATATAGGCGTATTTTTTTACCCCCACCCATCTGGGCTTGGAGTAATAGATTGGGCTACTAATGCTTCCGCACAGAACTGATACTGACCGCACATGAGTACTGCTAAACCGCTGAGAATATCCAGAAAAGTTGCTGCGAGTCAGCCTGTCCATGCATGTAAACCCTTTTGGATTCATTGGGCGGCAGGGATTGAGATGTCATTTCATCTCGATGTCAGGTAACAGTCCCACAAACTTGGAAGCAACGTCTTGTTTCGTGATGAATAAGAAAAACCTCAGAATTTTTCTCTGGATTTTTTTTTTTTTTGGGGGGGGGGGGGGGGGGGGTGGGGGGGGGGGGGGGGTGGTAATCAAATCTTCCAATAGATTTGAATATGCGTGTTTTCGTTATGTCTTTTTATGACCCCAACTTTAAAAAGTTGGAGGGGCATATTGCGTCTGGTTCGTCCATTCGGCCTTCCGTTACGCCTTTGATGCTTAGCATAACGAAAGAAACGTGCATGGTAGGGTTTTGAAATTTCATATATCGATCCTTCATGGAAATTAGCTAATGCGTATTTTTTTCTTATCCGGATTATGCCCCTTTCAAAAATTATTGCCCTTTGAATTTTTTTATAAAATCTTGTCAGCAAAATATCTCAAAATCTATTGGAACTAGAGCCTTGTAAGTTGGTGGCGAGCAGATGTCCTGATAATATGTGTGTGAATTCGGGTTGAACGTCGCTTTCAACAGTTTTTCAGTCATATCACGACGGTGTCTGGTTGCGACAGGGAGCTCAATGCTCACGTTTTTAGTGCTGCCTCACTGAAGTATTATGTCCCAGACACATTACATGATACCACACCCAGTCACATTATCCTGACACTGGGTCGACCAGTCCTAGCTCTACCCCGTAAATCTGAGTGCCTAGCGAGGAGCAGCTAGTACCATTTTCATCGACTTTGGTATGTCGCGGCCGGGATCGAACCCGTGACCTCCCGTTCCCCGGAGCGGACACTCTACCAACTGAGCTATCGGGGCCGGTGGATGTCCTGATAAACTTTTGACTAAATTCCGAAAAATACTTGTGGCTAATGGCCCTTTGTCACTTTGGGTACATTGTAGGCATATGCTTTGTGATGCATAGCAAAACTTTAGAACTTTGTATGCCAGGGTTTTGAAATTTCATATATGGATTCCTCATGGCAAATTAGCTGAAAAATATTTTTTCATCGGGATTTTGCCTCTTGTAAGGTTGTTTGAGTCAACCTTTGTGTTCATTCAGCTCAAAACAGTTATTGTGCGCAATGTTGGGAGACAAAATTTGTAAATCAATTTCAAGGGGGTACACCCCTATTATTTTTCCTGCCTGTTAAAAAGTCAGCGGCCAATTTCTATTGCAGTAAGTAGATAGGACAGTGTTGCAATTATTCTGATTGTGATTTTTGAGTGTTTGCTTCCACAAAGTCACACAAAGCTATCAAAACCTTACTTGCGCCATGTTACCGTATGCACATATTTACGATATTAATTCATTTGATTCTGATGGCACAAATGTGCTTCCATACATTAAAATTTTGTCATGAGACATTGACAAATGTATTTTCCGACCAAAAAAAAAAATGCTTATTCTTACAACTTGAACATAGATCTTGTTTATCAATAGCATACAAGGAAAATATAAATTGCATGTATAAAAAAAAATAGAATTTAGAAAGACTGCACTTTATCAATTTCTGAGGTAAGTTTTGTTTTTGATGACGTCATTTGTTTGCGTGGATGTGCCTTACAGCCGGTAAAACAGTGTATGGTGTTGTTATCTGGCCATTACTTATTTAATGCTTTTTCTGCGGATTAAATCCTAATTTTCTCAGAACTGGCACGGATATTTTTGAGGTCTTTTTTTTGGTAATTAATATAACACAGCCCTGTGATTTGGTGTTAAAAGAATTTCTCAAGGAATTAGTTGGACCATAAAAATTAAAGTACCTCGCCTATTCATTTCGGTGTACTTTCATTTTGGTTGAACATTTGATAGTCTTGGTTTAACCCTTTTACACCGAACTGGTAATAGGCGCGTTAGTGAAACTCATAAACATTGTTGGCAAATGGTGAGGGCTCATGATGGATCTCCAATGTTTGCAAAGGTTTTGTGTGTTTATTTTGGAGTTTAACGGCTCAGTCAACACTATTTAGGTCATTTTTGAGCCGGTTAGTTTACATATCCTTCGGCAAAGACTCTCCTCAATTACCTGGAGTGGGATCAACAAATGGTCTGTAGAAGTGCACTAAGCCGCTTTGATACATGTACAGAAAATTTGCTATTAGTTTTCTTACAAAACCAATGTTGTGGAGAGAATAGAAATATCTTTGCAAACTCTATACAATATTTGGTCACCGGGATGTTCATTTGGTGGACTTATTTTCATGGTGACAGTAAAGAATCGATATCATTAAAGCCAGTCAAATTTGGTAAAATTTCCATATTAAGACCGCGTTTTAGATTAGTTCACAGACCACGTTTGAACAGTCCCAAATATGGTCGCTTTGTAGAGGAAACTGGATTTACATGTTTTCTTTGAACTTAAGTAAAACGTACACATCAACGCTATTTGGGTCATTTTGGAGACGCTGCTTCCAATTTTGTGGGACTTTTATTCGGTACTGAGATGAAATGACATCTCAAGCCCAGCCACCCAATGAAACCAAAGGGGTTTGAATGCATGTACGGTCCAACTCACACCATTTTTGCTGCAGTACTCATGTACGGTCGGTTTCAACTGTGCGTGGAAGCACCTTGCAGCCCAATCTATTTCTCCAAGCACTGATGGGTGGTAGACCCTGGGTGTATATGTAGAAAACACACAGATAGAAAAAAACTGAATCTTTTAGTTTAAGAAATGTTGTTAGAAGACAAATAAGTATAAATTTTAGTTTGTCTTAATAGCGGAAGTTTACTCTTGTAGGTCAACGTATAAACGTTACCATATAAATGTAATTTTGTATTCAATAACCCAGATATGACAATGGAATCTCCCACCTAATAAGTTTAGAGTGGTCCATTTCCAATTATAGGGGTGCCGGGATTGCGGAAAATGTTGCAAAAATGTATGTAGTTTAAGCAAACAGTGTAGACCCAGATCAGACACCGAAAAATTTGTGGCGACTGATCTGGGTATAAGCAAACAGTGAAGACCCAGATCAGACGCCGCAGAATGTGGCGTCTGATCTGGGTCTGCACTGTTTGCAAATGTCCCAAAAAGGGCCGCTAAGCATATGTGGGCTAGACAGCCTACTTATGAGGTCTAGCAAATGGTTTTATTTATTTTCTTCTTCTCCCATTTGCAGGGTTCTACGGCCAAGAAAGAGGTGAACTACATTTTAGCCGTCTTTCAGCGGTCCCAGATCTACAAGAAACTTCAAAAGCACCTACCTACCCCCGATATCTCGAGTATTGTTGAATGGTTTGAGAGTCTTACAGAGGAGCACAGTCCAGACGTTGTTTCTGAACTACGCGGAATAGCTGATGGTGCAAATGTTGATTACAGAGAAGTAAGTCGGCCGATTTTCGTAAAATCTGGAAGATTCGACCAATATGCCGAGCCCTAACTATGATGGCCAATCAGCTCAGTTGTACAATATCTATCTTCTTGCTTCTTGGATGCAGGGATCAGTCGAGACTCTCTCTCTCTCTCTCTCTCTCTCTCTCTCTCTCTCTCTCTCTCTCTCTCTCTCTCTCTCTCTCAGTAGTTACGTGAAATTGAAGTGAGATGTCGACGCCATGATTTCGAGCCAACGTTGACACGACGTTTTGGAATCGCTATCACAACCTATTTATTCAATATTTTCAGTCACACCATTCAAATGATACGTAAACCAGCTTGTTCTAGATGATAATTATACATGTAAGCCTGCCAAGGCAAAGCGGTGCGAGTCGGCCCACCCATGCTCATAAACCCTATTAGTTGCATTGGACGGTAGGGCTTGAGATGTCATTTCATCTCAATGTCGGGAAAAAAGTCCCACAAAATTGGAAGCACGGTCTCCAAAATGACCTTTACTCTTTTCTTCCTTTCTCTGGGAACCGACGCAGAATGGCCCACAAGTGTTGCTGTGTCGTTAAACCCCAATGCAAACAATCGTTCGGCCGACTCTTTCCTCGTTTGTGTCAAAGCGAATAAACAGGAACAGAAATATGGAAATCATTTCCTTGAAATTGAATTTATACCGCAATCAGGTAACCTAATAACGGGGGTCGAATAACGCTATAATCGGTAGTGACCTATAATACCTTCTACTGACCTATAATACCTCTAGTGACCGTTTATAGACCGGACTTACTTTTCAGATCCCTAAACAATAGCATGCAACCTTTCATACATAGGAAAACAACGAAACTGCAAGTTGAAATCTTTGCAATATTTATTTAAACAGATTTTCAGAAATTTCAGCTAAATCTCGGCGTTTCCTGGTTTAAATGGCCCGTTGGAATAACTGCGCACTGCTACTGCAGTTGCGTCTCAACCTTGAAAATAATTTTTAAAGCTAAAATAAACTATTTATTTGCAGATTTTCATACAGAAAGTAAAGTGCTGAGAAACTTTTATTCGAGCGTCTGTGTTGTTTCCTACGTTTTTGTGGCGTTTTTGTGGCGCGGTGATGTCAGAAAATTTGCACTCGTTGACCGTCTCGTTGACCGTGCCGGGCACGTTATACTACGTGTGCGCGCCATGGCACTGAACGTCATTTAACATGCCCCACTGTCTGCTGTCGTTTTTGCTAAATTATTGCAAAACCCATTGATTGTTTTGAATTGCGGTATAAACTAAATACATGGATAGTGTCTTTAATAATAAAATATAATCGGTTCGCCCCGACAATTTTATATGGGCTCGCTAAAGCTCGCCCCTATAAAATTGTATGAGGCTCACCGATTATATTCTATTGTTAAAGACACTAAACATGTATTTACTGTATCTAAAACTCTACCAGGACCTGCAATTTTTAAACACAACTTACACTGGTTCTATTAATTACCGGTTGTATTAGAGTACAACCTAAATATTGTCTACAACCTTCGGAAATTTGTTGAACATCCACCATTCCTTTGGAGCGTTGTCGCATTCAACGTCTCGAAGCTTTTTAACTGTCAAAAACTGATCAGCCATGGCTGATACTTGAAAAAAAAATAATAAAAATAAAAGAAAATAAAAAGATAAAATAAAATAAAATTGGAGGGCTCTCCAAATAATTGAAAAAAAAAATATACCAATTCAATCTACTTTTATTATTCCCGCCACTCCGTACCACCGGAAGCTCCATTAATACCTGAAAACCGGAAACCTGGGGCCAGTTGTTCAAAACTAACGACGCCGTTAGTTAACGAATCGTTAAAACTTTGATCCCTTTATGTGGCCAAAATACTTACATTTTGCTGAAAAAATGAGAGCAGCTAACTGCTCTCATTTTTTCAGCAAACATCACACTTTATTAGATATCGTACTTGTTAGAATGGTTAACAATTTGACCACTAACGAGCTCGTTAAGCTAACGCTGCTTTGGACAACTTGACCAGGATTATTGATATACAATCTTTTTAGCCTTACAGCTGTTGGTTTTGCCAGGTGTATGGGAGAGGGCGTGGGGTGGGATGGGGTGGGGCGTAGATTCCATGTAGTAAATACACTTTATCGCCATGCGATCAACACCCGCTATTTGCCGCATGCAAACAACTCATGCCGCACGCAAACAACTCTTGCCGCATACAAACAACTCATTGCACCACGATAACAAGTCCGTGAAACGAAAACCCCTCTAAACCCGAAATTATTTAGAGCAACACGGGGTTTCAGGGGTCATATATTATCTGCCTTTTCTGCTTAAAAACATAGATTGTTGGTACTCGTTAGAACCGCCTCATTGAAGCAATTCTAACGAGCACCTCAATCTATGTTGAAAGACAAACTAAGTAAGACATTTCAATTTTTACTCAATATTTGTCATTTCTGACACAATTTTGAACGCCATTAGTTCACATGAAAATGTTTTCCTAACGGGGTTGCTTTCTAGTATCGGGTTGACAGGTATGCCATTCATCACTAGTAAAGTAAAGTAGAAGTAAAACAAAGATCAGGAATCGATACAATTAACTTACTCCATCCATCAAAGACACCAAAGGGAAAGAAACACAAACATGAAGCGACCAGACCATAATGGAAACCTAAACAAAAGAAGGCCATAAGGACAGTTACTTTCCCACAAAATGGCCAAATGACCATCCAAAATAAAAAAGACACAAGTGATACACACAGTAAGTAACAAACAACAACATAAATAAACCGCCACAGAAGAACCGCCTTGGAACGGTCAGTGGAAAGAATTCCACTGTGTGTGTGTGTGGGGGGGGGGGGGGAGGAGGGGGGCTTAAATCGATTTTACATGGCAATAATCCTCGCCCTTACCTCTGTCGTGGTATACACTAATTTTGTTTAGTCTGCATGAAGGCTTCCTAACTCATCAGTGTAACATCTCCGATAACATATAAATAAAAAACTACAGAGATAAAACAAGGTTGAGGACTCGACAGCTTACAAGAACAGAATTTCTGGAGCAAAAGAAAACCAACTGTTAGACTCCGAGGGGCCCGACCAAAGACGGAGCATCAGGCGCCAACAAACCTTTTTTAATGATGTTTTGCGTTCTTATTCAGCAGTTGCTGTGCCATTTGCATTCTCGAGCATGTCTGCTCATTGGTGAGCAAATCGGGGATCCAGCAAGCAATATGTTGACATTTCTTTCCCTTTTGAGTTTTGAATGGAAGATGTAAGGTTACTGAATCGTTTACTGATCATTGCTTTCACTTCTATTTTGATCTTATCGATGTTAGGTTTTGAAACTGCAGGCAGGGTCTTCCTGAATAAGGGGCGTCTTTGATTGATTTCTGACCGGAACTGAATTTTTGTAAACCACCTATAAAGTTTGAAAATCACATTTGTTTATCAAAAAATAACAACAATCTCATCATGTATACTTTTTACATTCTGTCCAAACTTACAGCGTTTTTTTTTCATTTTGAAAATAGAGTTCTGTTTAAGCCGGTGCTAGAGGGCGTGGCCGGTGTTGCACATTTCAGTACTGGTCATGTTTGGTGTTTGAATTTGGAGTTTAACGACCCAGTCAACACTTTTTAGGTTATTTTTGAGCCGGTCAGTTTACCTATCCACACTTTTCCTGGACAGGCTTATACGTAAGCGGTTAACCAGTACAGTGCACATTCTTTTGCCCAACTACTCTTCTTGAATCAGCGGAAGGGAAAGAATGACCGTAGAAAAGATTTCATGATCAATCTCAACGAAAGAACGTTGCCGGCCCCGGCAGGTCTCGAATCCGCATCCTCCTGATCACCAGTCAGACGCGCATTCTCAGTACTGGTCATGAACAGACTCGATAAAACCGAGTCTGCTATTTTTCGTTTATTTGGTGTATTCCTTGGTTCCAATGGAGCTAACTATTCAGAGCTTATTATCACTACAGTTGGTGTTGTGCCGCGTGGCGGCCGTAAAAGGTTTCCCCGTACATCATCATACTGCAGATTATATTTGTGGGCCTTTGGGATCATTGTATTCATTTAGAATCATTTTGAAAATCGAGTTCTGCTTAAGCCGGTGCATGAACAGTCTCAATGAAAACCAATCTGCTATTTTCGTTTATTTGGTGTATTCCTTGCTTCCAAAGAATCAAACTATTCTGAACTTATTTTATGTAACCTCTAATTCTAGAAACAGATGCGTCTACACAGAGCTGAAACCGACCGCACATGCCTACTGGTTAACCGCATAGAAGCTCTAATCTTGCTATGGCAAAGTGGTGCGAGTCGGATCTTCTCTCCACATAACCCCAATTGGTTGTTTGGAGGGTATGGAGACGTTGCTGCCAATTTTGTAGGACCCGAGACTAAGATGATATAAAATCTCAAGTCCTAGTTGCTTCCAATTTTGTAGGACCCGAGACTAAGATGATTTGAAATCTCAAGCCCTATCTTCCAATTTTGTAGGACCAGAGACTAAGATGATATGAAATCTCAAGCCCCATAGGGCTTGAGATTTCAAATAATCTTAGTCTCGGGTCCTACAAAATTGGAAGCAACGTCTCCATAATGACCTAAATAGTGTTGAAGGGGCAGTAAAACCTCAGTTAACCCCCCCCCCCAAAAAAAAAATAATAATAATAATAAATAAAATAACATAACTAATCATTTTCAGAGCAGTGTCTATGAATACATTTGACACAGTCGAAATTGACAAAGAACCGGTTTGTCGGTTATACGCGTAAGTTCAATCATCACGAAAACACGCCCATGTAATTCCGACCCCTTGAACCCTCTTTTATATAGCAAAATGGGGTTTAAAGGGGTAAACCTTATTTTCTCGTTTCCGCTCATAGATATAGATTGTAGGTATTCGTTAGAACCGCCTCATAACCTATATACCAACAATCTATATTTTGAGCATTAAGAAAAAATCACAATTTTTCATCTGAAAATTTTCATTTTTCGGCAATAAAACTTGCAATGTATTTGTTAAGACATTTTTTCTAATGTACATGTTATAGTCATCACTTTCGTATTGATTCTGTACAGCTGCAGGTAAAATCCATGACTGGCGGGTATACCATGCGTTTGCAAAGGTGTTCGAACATCCCTCGTAGCGACTGCACAGTAAATATACACGACATATACTCACCGAAAATAGAAACTATACACTCATTTTTAACTTGTCACTGGCAAAACATTTTAATGGAATTTGAATTTCAGTTATATAAATTATCATCAGTGACATGTCTGCTATTAATTTATTGGATAAATGTTGAATGATATAGCTACGATTTAACGGGTAAGGCCAAAACTTCAAGGCAAGGGTCAAAATCTTGGTGTTCAAGTTTCCATTGAGTCAAGTATTTTCTGTCGCGAATGTGATTCTCATTTTTACCAATTGCAACTCATCATCTAACGTTGGGAATATTGTTTACAAAATGAACATTTTCACAATGGTTGAAATGTTATCGACCTTTAAATATTGGACCAAATCACCGGAAGTGAGCGAAAAGTATGGCATTTCTGATTGCGGTTTTTGTTTTAATCAATATTTAAGACACAACTGAAGATGCTAAAACGACAGAAGGTACTTTTGGGTCGATTTTGGGCTTGAAACATTTTTTTTGAAAATTTCTCTGAAAAAAAAGCAGTTTTGGGGATTTCAATAAAATGTTTATTTCTGGATAATTATCAGCTGTTATGTTATTTTTTTATTCCTTGCTTTTGACTTACCACAAATACGCAAAAACTTTGAAGTCAAAATTCGCTTACAAACAGATTTTGTGAAAAATGCACTTTTTTACATTTTCCCCAAAAACTTATATTTTGAACACCAGATTTTTCTTTAAATTGTTACAGGATTCATGTCTACAGATAGTCAAACCCTTAATCAGTATTTTTAACTGAATTATCCACTTGTTATGTCAGGCGAGACAATTTAAAAGTGTATAGTTTCTATTTTCGGTCAATATATGTCGCAGGATATGCCGGTAGGTTGAGTCATCTGGAAAATAAAGAAGTAGTTCGATCAGGTACCGTGGTTAACCAGTGGTTAACCAAAGTGTGATCGAACTCAGTCTGGTAGCGGTCTGGTAGCATGGCGGGAAAGTGTGACGTCACTCTGGTCGAACCAGACTAAAGCGTGGGTTACTGTGGTAGATACGTCACACCATACGTAACAAAGATGGCGGCGAAAGGTGCGAACACTAATGTCCGGGAATTGGCCGGGAATTTGGGGTAGTGGTGCGTTATCCCTAATATCTCCACTTCGGGTGGTCAGAAATTAATAAAATTAGTATCAAATAACATTTTAAGCTCCATTCTAAAATATTTTTAAACAATATTTTTCATTTTTAACAGATTAAGGGTCCATTTCTGAAGTTGATTTGTCCGAGAATTTCCCGGACAAATTAACCTAAAAAATTGACTCCTAAATTGTTAAAAATATATATATATATATATATATTTTATCTTTTAGAATGGAGCTTAAAATTTTATTTGATACTAATTTTATTAATTTTTGACCACCCGAAGTGGAGAAATTAGGAATAACGCACCACAAACCCCCATTTCCCGGACAATTTCCGGACATTAGTGTGCACCCCATGTTTGTCTAGACTGCTTCTATTTTAGAAATAGAGGGTCTGTGTACCCAGTCAACCAAACATCTACCAGATGTCGTTCGATCACCCCGGTGATCGAAAACATGGAAATCATGGGAAGAACGTGCACAACTTGACTTCCGCTACCATGGTCTGGTAGATGATCGAACTCCCTCAAAGTAGGTTGCATCGACTTTGTAGAATTGAAAGCAATGTTAACATGTTTAGAAAACTGAAAACGATGAATGTGTCTGAGAGTGTCATATAATAAATTGCAGGTCATCGAAGAGCAGACGGACGTCCATAACTGACATTCTGAGCTTTCAAAAGGAAACTGAAAAGAATGAATGCTTAAGTCAGCAATGTTAATAAGTTGATATAGTAAAATTCATATATTAAGACCACTTTAAGACCACTTTTGAACAGTCCCAAAGGTGGTCCCTGACCAGAGGACATTGCGTGCAGAAATTACGAAGACAGAGTAACAGCACCCTTCTTAAAAAGCGTTCTAAAGCAGAATTTGTCTTAGTCTTAGGTGGTCTTAATTGCGGAATTTCACTGTATATTTAGATTCTTGTTCACGCCCCGCCCCCGCCCATAGGAGCTTGAAGAAATATATGGGCTGCATGATGCTTCCACGCAGAGCTAAATCCGGCCCGCACACTAGTACTGGTAGACCTCTTAGAGAATCTAAGCCTGTCCAGGAACCGCGGTGCGAGGCGGACCGTCCATGCTAATAAACCCTATTGGTTTCATTGGGCGACAGGGCTTGAGCTGTCATTTCATCTCAATGTCGGGTAAAAGTCCCACAAAATTGGAAGCAACGTCTCCAAAATGACCTTTACAGTGTTGACGGGGACGTTAAACCTCAAATCAAACAAACAAAATCAATCGGTCAATGATAAAAGAAACAAAAGAAGATAACAAAGCCGTAGCGTCAAACTCAGAACCCAACGCGAAAATTAGCAGAAGAACACGTGAACCCGGCAAAGAGTCTAAACAGTCATCGTTGTGTGCTAGATGGATGTTCGTCAACCCACAGTTTCTGCATTCAAGGGGCGTTCAACAAAGTGAGCGCTCGGCGAGCGCCAGCGTTGTTGAACGAACATGGGCTTTACATAGAGCCCACACATCACGCAAACACGCCTATTACATGAGCCCCGCCAAGCGAATTTGTGTCTTCGAGCATTCCGTCATGAAAAATTTTAACTGCGCATGCCCAGCCATTCAGAGGGGCCAGGGAAATGGCTTTCTGTCTCAAGGTTCCTCTTGATTCACTGCTTGTTTGAGCGAGCAGCGAAGGTTCTGGCGAGACTGCGCGAATGCGCAGGCTCGCCTGAACCTTCGCTGCTCGCATAGGCGATAAGTACCAAAATCGCTTGACGGGGCCCACATAATTTTGACCCCTGTACTATTTTGTCTGCTTTTGTTTGATTTGAGGTTTAACGTCCCCGTCAACAGTGTAAAGGTCATTTTGGAGACGTTTCTTCCAATTTTGTGGTACTTTTACCCGACATTGATATGAAATGACATTTCAAGCCCTGTCGCCCAATGAAACCAACAGGGTTTATAAGCATGGACGCGCCAACTCGCACCGCTTTGCCTGGGCAGGCTTAGATCCTCTAAGCGGTTTACCTGTACTTGTGTGCGGGTCGGTTTCAGCTCTGTGTGGAAGCATAATGCAGCCCATATATTTCTTCAAGCCCGATGGGCGGGGGCCAGATCCCTGTACTAGGGTTTAAAGAGGTATATATTATTTTTCTTATTTCTGCTCAAAAACATAAATAGCGGGTCCTCGTTACAACCGCGTCTCTCAAAAATAGATCATGGGTACTCGTTAGTCCGGGGCGGTTCTGACCAGTATCTATAGTCTATGTTTTGAGCAGAAATATAAAAACTATCAGAATTTTCGACCTGAAAATGTTCTTTTTTTGATGATATATATATATATATTTTTAAAATAAATTTGAATAGGCGTGTTTTCGTAATGATGACTAAAGTCCAAAAGACACATTTTCGCTTGTCGTGGCGCAAATGAACAAGGCACGTATGGATACACCTTCAGGGGAGGCAACTCCTGCAAAAGTAGTTTTGTCTCCCATATCAATAAGGGTCAACTCTTAAAGGAAATAATTTGCTCCTGAGGAGCAAATTCTTTCCTTTAAGAGTAGACCCCCTTTTTCAGTGGGACAAGGCTTATAGGAAAGCGAACAGGAAGTCCGGAAAATTGTCCCCCTTTGGAAAATGGCGAAAAAATCTGCCAGGTGTTCCTATTCCCCTTAATTGCGGAACTATACTTTATACTATAGTGGCAAGAAAACATTTCCCGTCTGGACTTAATGCACCGGTTTCCAATGATAGGAGTGGCAGGTTTGTTTTTTGTGGTAAGTTTTACAAAACTGTGTACTTTAAACAAGCAAAGCGGCGTCTGATCTGAGTCAACACTGTTTGCTATATAATGTCAAAACAAGAAATGGGACACTTTGCACATATGGTGCGTCACTCAATTGGTCACAACATCAAAAGGATACAGTTTCTGACAAAGTATTTTTAAGTCTGTTCTGTTTGTTTGATTTGATGTTTAACGTTCCCGTCAACACTGTAAAGGTCATTTTGAAGACGTTGCTTCCAATTTTCAGGGACGACATTGAGATGAAATCACATCTCAAACCCTGCCACCCAATGAACCCAATGGGGTTTATTAGCATGGACGGGCCAACTTGCACCGCTTTGCCTGGGCAGGCTTAGATGCTCTAAGCAATTTATCAAGAAGTACCGTGTGCGGGTCGATTATAGCTTTGCGTGGAAGCATCATGCAGCCTACATTGTATCTTGTATCTATAGCCGGGGGCCGATTTTTAAGTCTAAACGTACGTTTATTTGATGCAGGAGACGTATCAATAAGAACAAATTGAAAGCGACTCTGAAACTGAGACAATACGTATACTTAAATAATAACGAAACGCAGGGTAATAAAATTGAAACAGGCCAGAAAATGCCGCGAAAATTCAATAACAAAGGTGGTTAAGCGAACCAAGGTACGAAACCAGAATTTAAGGTAAATGAGAACACCTGGCAGATTTTTTCGCTATTTTATAAAGGTTGACAACTTTCGGGAGCTCCTGTTCGCTTTTCTATAAGCTCTATCCCACTGAAAAAGGGGTCTGCATTTAAAGGAAAGAATTTGCTCTTCAGGAGCAAATTCTTTCCTTTAAGAAATGACCACTATTGACATGGGAGACAAAAATACTTTTGCAGGAGTTGCTTCCCCCTGAAGGTGTTCCTATTCCCCTTAAAAGTACCAGAAATACAGCGTGAGTAGAGATACAATTTAGAGATAGACATGCAAAGTATAAGTTCAAAGTAAAGGATACAAACAAACCTGTCAGTCTGCTAAATCTGATCAAAGACAGTGTTTGCAGTCTGGTATCCCTATTGGCGAAGGTTTCTTACACTTTGACGATTTGCACGGGTGGGAAAAGTGCCATTGCATATGGAACAGCTGAATTGGGGTTCGAATATGGCCCATGAAAGTGATTTTAAAATGTCAGAATCGCAATTAAGAGAAGCCGTTTTCACGCATAAAAAATACAAAAGTTGAAGAGCTGAAGAACTAACTTAATTGCGAAACTGTTACAAATTTGTTCGACATAATATCACCATTCCTAATAAAGCTTTTAACAAGTTTTATCATATGACGTCGCGTCTGAGAGTGTAATAACGCCATGTATTATTTTCGATAATCCACTAGTGGATTAAATATGCAAATTAGCTACATACGTCCCGTAACGTTACATGTACGACGTCCTTAACGATGTCGCGTTTACTAACGGCGGAATATTGACATTTTTGTACACAATCTTGAATAAAATGCGCTTTAAATGTCATATGATAAACAGAATCTTGCATTCGTGCTCATGTATTATTGAATTTATTAAACTCGTTGAGGAAAAGGGATAAAATGCTCGGCAAGCCTCGCATTTTATCCTTTTTCCTCAACTCGTTTAATAAATTCACAAATACATGAACACTCATGTAAGATCCTCTATGTCAACAATTTATTAAACTCGTTGAGGAAAAGGCATAAAATGCTCTGCACAGCCTCACATTTTATCCCTTTTCCTCAACTCGTTTAATAAATTCAATAATACATGAACACTCATGTAAGATCCTCTATGTCAACAATTTATTAAACTCGTTGAGGAAAAGGCATAAAATGCTCTGCACAGCCTCACATTTTATCCCTTTTCCTCAACTCGTTTAATAAATTCAATAATACATGAACACTCATGTAAGATCCTCTATGTCAACAATTTATTAAACTCGTTGAGGAAAAGGCATAAAATGCTCTGCACAGCCTCACATTTTATCCCTTTTCCTCAACTCGTTTAATAAATTCAATAATACATGAACACTCATGTAAGATCCTCTATGTCAACAATTTATTAAACTCGTTGAGGAAAAGGCATAAAATGCTCTGCACAGCCGCACATTTTATCCCTTTTCCTCAACTCGTTTAATAAATTCAATAATACATGAACACTCATGTAAGATCCTCTATGTCAACAATTTATTAAACTCGTTGAGGAAAAGGCATAAAATGCTCTGCACAGCCTCACATTTTATCCCTTTTCCTCAACTCGTTTAATAAATTCAATAATACATGAACACTCATGTAAGATCCTCTATGTCAACAATTTATTAAACTCGTTGAGGAAAAGGCATAAAATGCTCTACACAGCCTCACATTGTATCCCTTTTCCTCAACTCGTTTAATAAATTCAATAATACATGAACACTCATGTAAGATCCTCTATGTCAACAATTTATTAAACTCGTTGAGGAAAAGGCATAAAATGCTCTGCACAGCCTCACATTTTATCCCTTTTCCTCAACTCGTTTAATAAATTCAATAATACATGAACACTCATGTAAGATCCTCTATGTCAACAATTTATTAAACTCGTTGAGGAAAAGGCATAAAATGCTCTGCACAGCCTCACATTTTATCCCTTTTCCTCAACTCGTTTAATAAATTCAATAATACATGAACACTCATGTAAGATCCTCTATGTCAACAATTTATTAAACTCGTTGAGGAAAAGGCATAAAATGCTCTGCACAGCCTCACATTTTATCCCTTTTCCTCAACTCGTTTAATAAATTCAATAATACATGAACACTCATGTAAGATCCTCTATGTCAACAATTTATTAAACTCGTTGAGGAAAAGGCATAAAATGCTCTGCACAGCCTCACATTTTATCCCTTTTCCTCAACTCGTTTAATAAATTCAATAATACATGAACACTCATGTAAGATCCTCTATGTCAACAATTTATTAAACTCGTTGAGGAAAAGGCATAAAATGCTCTGCACAGCCTCACATTTTATCCCTTTTCCTCAACTCGTTTAATAAATTCAATAATACATGAACACTCATGTAAGATCCTCTATGTCAACAATTTATTAAACTCGTTGAGGAAAAGGCATAAAATGCTCTGCACAGCCTCACATTTTATCCCTTTTCCTCAACTCGTTTAATAAATTCAATAATACATGAACACTCATGTAAGATCCTCTATGTCAACAATTTATTAAACTCGTTGAGGAAAAGGCATAAAATGCTCTGCACAGCCTCACATTTTATCCCTTTTCCTCAACTCGTTTAATAAATTCAATAATACATGAACACTCATGTAAGATCCTCTATGTCAACAATTTATTAAACTCGTTGAGGAAAAGGCATAAAATGCTCTGCACAGCCTCACATTTTATCCCTTTTCCTCAACTCGTTTAATAAATCCAATAATACATGAACACTCATGTAAGATCCTCTATGTCAACAATTTATTAAACTCGTTGAGGAAAAGGCATAAAATGCTCTGCACAGCCTCACATTTTATCCCTTTTCCTCAACTCGTTTAATAAATTCAATAATACATGAACACTCATGTAAGATCCTCTATGTCAACAATTTATTAAACTCGTTGAGGAAAAGGCATAAAATGCTCTGCACAGCCTCACATTTTATCCCTTTTCCTCAACTCGTTTAATAAATTCAATAATACATGAACACTCATGTAAGATCCTTTATGTCAACAATTTATTAAACTCGTTGAGGAAAAGGCATAAAATGCTCTGCACAGCCTCACATTTTATCCCTTTTCCTCAACTCGTTTAATAAATTCAATAATACATGAACACTCATGTAAGATCCTCTATGTTTTTAACGGGTTAATGTCCTGCTGCAACATTGTGCCAATCTTGAAGAGCGGAAACGCAAACGATACTCATTATTTTTGTGGAATCACGTTTAAACATTTATTTGGTAATAAAATATTTGTTGTTGTTGTTGTTTGTTGTTAATTTGAGGTTAAACGTCCCCGTCAACACTGTAAAGGTCATTTTGGAGACGCTGCTTCCAATTTTGTGGGACGTTTACCCGACATTGAGATGAAATGACATCTCAAGCCCTGCCGCCCAATGAAACCAATAGGATTTATAAGTATAGACGGTCCAACTCGCACCACTTTATCTGGGCAGGCTTAGATCCGCTAAGCTGTTTACCAGTACTCGTGTGTGGGTCGGTTTCAGCTCTGCGTGAAAGCATCATGCAGTCAATCTATTTCTTAAAGCCCCGATAGGCGGGGGCCATGGTAATATAAGAATCTTACATGGGTATGAGGGGTGGATGAAAAAATCCCCCCCCCCCTGTCCGGCATCACGAGGCTTGCCGTAGGACTCTTTTTCTTGCACACCTTCCATTTCTGAGCGTGGATTTTTAATACTGCAGTCACTTCGGTTGCCGACGTCCACCATATTGTGATGCAACTACAGTGATGTTTAGTGACGACGTCACGTAACGTGTTGTGACGTCAACCATTACGGCGGTGCATATGAGATCATTTTCGACCATTGCATTTATGAAACAAGCGAGAATATTCGGTTTTGGGTAAGAACACTAGGGTTAGAAAATGTCTGTCCTAAGCTAAAACTATGGATTTCCTTATCTGGTGTGCACGAAAATCTGTTGTAATCCTGAGACCAGTTGTTCAGAGCATCGTTAGCTTAACGAGCTCGTTAGAGGTCAAATTGTTAACTATTCTAGCAAGTTTAATACCTATATTTTTTTATTTTTTATTTTGTTTTTGCTGAAAAAATGTGAGTAGCTTTTGCATCTGCAAAAGCTGCTCACATTTTTTCCTGCAACAATATAAGTATATTTGCAAAAATTTTAGTATATTTGCCATATTAAATGATCAAAGTTTTAACGATACAATAACTAACGACGCCGTTAGTTTTCATCACGAAAACACGCCTATATAAATTTTACCCCCTTGAACCCCACTTTTATATAGTATAACTGGGGTTTCCGGGGGTATACCTTAATTTTCTTATTTCTGCTCTAAAATATAGATTGTGGGTACTCGTTGGAACCGCCTCAATGAGGCGGTTCTAACGAGTGCCCAGAACCTATATTATGAGCAGAAATAAGAAAAATATCACAATTTTTCATAATAAAATTTTCATATTTCCGCGATAAAGGTGGCAATGTATTTGTTTAGGCGTGTTTGCGTAATGGAACAACTGGCTCCTGGTGTTCATTCAGTCACTCTAGTAGGACCCTTGCAAGCATGCCTCCAGTAACTGGCACTTGGGTATGCGATTCGTCTTTTGTGTTTCTCTTCAAGAAGCCGTAAGATTTCAATACGAAAACACAACTATTCAAATATATTGAAATACTTTTCCCACCAAAAACTGAGAATTTTCAGATAAAAATTCTAATATTTTTCATATTTCTGCTCAAAACATAGATTGTGGTACTCGTTAGAACCGCCTCGGCGAGGCGGTTTTAACGAGTAGCCACAATCTATGCTTTGGAGCAGAAACAAGAAAAATAATGTATATCCCTGTAAACCTCAGTTTTTTCTATATAAGTGGGGTTTAAGGGGGTTAAATTTATATAGGCATGTTTTCGTGATGTCGTTTTTGTCATCAAACCATTCTTATATGAAAATGTCTCCAGACATGACAGATTGTGCGGATGCTGTAACATGAACGCGATAAAAGATGAATATCATTTTCTGTTTGATGGTTGCAAGATACTGGACCTAGGGAATATATTGCTGTAGAGTGGACCGTTAGTCTGAGAATTTACCGTTTGGGCAAGTAAATTCTGAGTTCCAATGTACCGAAGTGACTGCAGATATAATTGATAAAAGTTTGTCTCTTGCTTACTTGTTTCAGCTTGGAGACATCTGGTCTCTTTTGCAAATTCTGGCCTTGTGGTCACCATGCAGGCTGAATTCGGAGGCTGGGTGTGCAAACAATAAGCCTGAAACATGTCCAGCAGATTGTAACTTATATAATCTTTTTGTTATGGCTTGTCTTTGGGTGTGTGTATCGCTTATATTTTATTTTGGGTAGCTAAATGGCCATTTGTTGGGAACGTAACTGTCCTTTTGGCTTTCCATTATTGATGTTTCCATTAGGGTCTAGTTGCTTCATGTTTGTGTTCCTTTCCTTTGGTGTCTCTGATGGGAGCTGTGGGTTAATTGTATCGATTCCTGATCATTGCCTTCACTTCAATCTTGTTACGCCTGCATCCTGTCTGTCCTTTCCTATAAATGCCCATACAGAATACCTTAAGTTGACCATACTCTCAAAGTAGCACTCAAAAGAGACTCAGATGCATATCAGATCAGACTGTGCGAGGCAAAAGCTGATCTGAATATTGTTGTTTCCATTTGTTTTAAAACAAGTTGTCTAATTACGGGCTCTGGTTTCTCATTTTCGTTCAAGAACGCATTTCATTTTGAAAGAATGACCAAAACTTGTTATCAAACATAATAACGAGCATAGAAATTAATATTCAAGCAATATCAGTGTCATTGACATTTAGAATCCTTTATCAAAATTGATGGATACCAGTGCTGTGGTATACTATAAGAATCTTATATGGGTGTGAGGGGTGGATTGAAAAATCCGTCCCAAGGGTCACTGTCCGGCATCACGAGGCTTGCCGAGTGATGCCGGACAGTGATCCCGAGGGACGGATTTTTCTATCCACCCCTCACACCCATATTGGATTATTTTTCTTGCATACCTTCCATTTCTTAGCACGGATTTTTAATGCTTCTGCCACTTCGGTTACTTACGTCCGCCATTTTGTGATGACACGACAGGAATGTTTAGTGACGTCACGCATGACGACTTGTAATCAACCAGTGCATTTATCAAACACGCGATTATATTCGATTTGGGGTCGGAACACCAGGGTCAGAACATAAATTTCTATCCCAGGGTAAAATCACGGATTTCCTTGTCTGGTGTGCAAGAAATTAAAGCAATATCAGTGTCATTGACATTTAGAATCCTTTATCAAAATTGATGGATACCAGTGCTGTGGTATACATATTAATTCGGAACTGGTAAGATTTCAAGACCAATCAGATATTTTGGGAAACAAATAAGATTCAGTCAATGTTATGAAAATGCTTCTGTGCAAATTTACATGCACAAACAGGAAAGAAAATCCCTATGTCTGAACATGATCTTAACATTGTTGATATAAAAATGCAAAAATAAGCCCACCACAGTCGGAGATTAAATGGGCTTACTTCGTGTACTTTTTTCATTATTCAACAAAAATACAAATGTTGCCATGGAAACAGAATCATTTCATTGTGCCCTGGTGGTTTTCTAATTTTGCACATACAATTGCCAAGGACACAAAGAACCTCATATGTGAAAATACTGTAATTTGGTGGTTTGTTTAAATATCCAGACAGCACGCCTGTATAAGTCTGACACCCCTTGAACCCCACTTTTATATAGTAACACTTCGGTTTACAGGGTAAATAAAAATCAAAAATTAGTTCCTTTAAGAGCAATGAAAACATTCATAAGAAAGAAGATGGGTCATACTACGTAGTTTCGGCTAATAAAGCCTCATCAGTGACCCTGTAATGATCCGGCAAAGAAAGCCGGAGGAAACATGCTGCAATTTTGCGAATTTCGAATAGGCAGTCGATTCAAAGACTGATATAAATCAAAATGGGGTCCAAATAATTAAATACCTGTCTAGAATATGAGTCTAAACCAATAATTTATATCTGATTTCTCAGAATATTCACGCTGATCTCAAAGGACCAAAAGTAAAATATAACTGCACTATGGTTGATGTACGGGGAGACGTTTTACGGCCGCCACACGGCTCAACACCAGCTGCAGTGAAGGCAAATAAAAATCAAAAATGAGTTCCTTTAAGAGCAATGAAAACATTCATAAGAAAGAAGATGGGTCATACTACGTAGTTTCGGCTAATAAAGCCTAATCAGTGACCCAGTAATGATCCGGCAAAGAAAGCCGGAGGAAACATACTGCAATTTTGCGAATTTCTAATAGGCAGTCGATTCAAAGACTGATATAAATCAAAATGGGGTCCAAATAATTAAATACCTGTCTAGAATATGAGTCTAAACCAATAATTTATATCTGATTTCTCAGAATATTCACGCTGATCTCAAAGGACCCAAAGTAAAATATAACTGCACTATGGTTGATGTACGGGGAGACGTTTTACGGCCGCCACACGGCACAACACCAGCTGCAGTGAAGGCAAATAAAAATCAAAAATGAGTTCCTTTAAGAGCAATGAAAACATTCATAAGAAAGAAGATGGGTCATACTACGTAGTTTCGGCTAATAAAGCCTCATCAGTGACCCTGTAATGATCCGGCAAAGAAAGCCGGAGGAAACATACTGCAATTTTGCGAATTTCGAATAGGCAGTCGATTCAAAGACTGATATAAATCAAAATGGGGTCCAAATAATTACATACCTGTCTAGAATATGAGTCTAAACCAATAATTTATATCTGATTTCTCAGAATATTCACGCTGATCTCAAAGGACCAAAAGTAAAATATAACTGCACTATGGTTGATGTACGGGGAGACGTTTTACGGCCGCCACACGGCACAACACCAGCCACAACACAACACGGCACAACAAAAACCTTATTTTTCTTATTTCTGCTGTAAAATATAGATTGTGGGTACTTGTTAGGATGAGAAGCCGGTTCCATGCAGAAAAAATTACAAAAGCTGAGGAGCTGAAGAACTAATCTTAGTGCGGAACTGTTACAAATTTGTTCGACATATCACCATTCCTAATAAAGCTTTTAACAAATTTAACAAATTGATTGTTAACCTATTTTGTACCAGAAACCTCAAAACGGGTACTTGGCAAACAGTGCAGGTCCAGATCAGACGCCACAGAATGCGGCGTCTGATCAGGGCATACACTGTTTGCAAAACGTAAAGCCATTTTCCGAATTAATTTTGAAGAAAACACAACCTGACACCCCTAAATTTTGAAAAGGACTCCCGGTATACATGTATATAAGGAGGAAGATTCCAGTTGGTACAAACAATGTTAAAGATTAATATCCTGTTGCATGAGCCGAAGGGACCATAGTGCCAATATCTAAGAGCTGAAACGCAAACGATACTCATTACTTTTGTGGAATCACGCTTTAACATTTATAGAGGACTCGCGTTATAACGACAGTATTTGTTCCCTATTACTGTGACGTTATAAGGAATTTGCCGTTATAAAGAATCCCGCTTAGGATTATGACAGGTTATAAAAGGTATTTTCCAAATTAACACTCTAACAAACAAATGTGTTAGAATCGCCTCGATGAGGCGATTCTAACAAATATCTATAACATTTACTTCTTGGAGTATTAAATAACAAGGATCTTTCGTCCTATGGATTCGATTCGGGCATTTCTAACATGAGGGAAGCCCAGGCCGCTCGGAATCGAGGCTTAAACTTGAGCTAAGAATTCATTCCACCGAAACTGTCGTTACAACCAATTTGCCGTTATAGCGAACGTCGTTATAACGCGGGTCCTCTGAATTTCGTAATATACGAATTTTACATGGATGTGAGGGCTGGATGGAAAAATCCGTCCCGAGGGTCACTGTCTGGCATCACGAGGCTTGCCGAGTGATGCCGGACGGTGATCCCGAGGGACGATTTTTTTTCTATCCACCCCTCACATCCTGTGGGGTTCTTTTTCTTACACGCCTTCCATTTCTTAGCGTGGATTTTTAATACTGCAGTCACTTCGGTTGCCGACGTCCGCCTTATTGTGATGCCACTACAGTGATGTTTAGTGACGTCTAGTAACGTATTGTGACGTCAACCTTAAGGACGGCGCATATGAGGTCGTAATCAACCAGTGCATTTATCAAATAAGTGGGAATATCCGATTTTGGGTAAGAGCACCAGGGTTAGAACAAAATTTCTATCCCATGCGAAAACTACGGATTTCCGTATCTTGTGTGCAAGACAATCTATTCCTTGGCAAATCTGGTAAGTCCTGGTGTGAATTCAGTCACCCAAGTACGACTCCCGCAAGCAGGGCCCCAGCAACTGACACTGGGGTATGCGTTTTGTCTTTTTTGTTTCTCTCCAAGAAGCCCATAGATTTCATTACGAAAACAAGTCTATTCCAATATATTGAATTACTTTCCATCAACGTCCCCCGCCCATCGGGGCTTGAAGAAATAGATGGGATACATGATGCTTCCACGCAAACCTGAAACCGACCCGCACACGAGGTACTGGTAAACCGCTTAGAGGATCTACGTCTGTGTTCTCTCTCTGAGGCTCAAAAGATAATCATTGTGCAATATCTCCCAGAATCTGTCTAGCAGCTTATGTCCTTTCTTCCATGTCTCTAGCAGTTTTTCTGCTGCACTTTTATTCGGATTATAGGCAACATCGTTGTTCAGGTGAATGTCTTGTATCCCTATATTTGGGTTCAGAGTCAGGAAATGTGCTGGAGTCAAGGTCACATTAGACTGAATATCGTCACCGGCATAAGTCAAAGGTCTAGAGTTCACGACTGCTTCTGCCTCCTTTAATACTGTCAGAAGCTGGTCGTTTGTCAACCTCATTTTTCCTATTGATTTCCTTAAAGTCCTCTTTACAAGTCCTACCAGCCTTTCATAGAACCCGCCCATCCATGGCGCAAGCTCTACGATAAATTTCCACTTTATTTTCTCATTTGCCATGTATGTTGTTACATCATCGTGTGTCAACATCATTCCCCATAGCTGATCAAATGTCTCTGAAGCAAGTTTGAACTAGGGCGCGTTATCAGATATGATCTCTTTGGGTTTACCATGACTTGATAGAAATCTTCTAAAACCTAGCAGGAACTGGTCAGTTGACATATCTTGCATAAGTTCGAGATGGATTGCCCTTGTGGCCAAGCATGTGAATAAACACACCCAAACCATCTGAGTCTCTGATTTGATCTTAACGAACAAAGGTCCAGAATAATCTAGACCTGTATATGTAAATGGGGTAGGGTTGGAAACACGTTTGCCTGGTAAGGGCGGCATCAACGGCATTCTGTATGGCCCAACTTCATGGCGACGACATATAGTACAGCTTTTTAGAATCTTCTTCACCACTGATCTCCCATGAGGTATCCAGTAAGTGTGTCTCAAAAGTCCTAATGTCTGTGAAACCCCTACATGTAGTGCCTTCTTGTGGCAATGTTCAATAACCAAGTTTGTAAATTTGTAATGTTTCGGTAGTAGTAAAGGATGTCTCGCACTTTCAGGTATGTCAGCCTTTCCTAATCTGCCACAACAACTAAGTAGACCCTTTTCATCCAGGTAAAGACCAAGATTGTTCTTGTGTTTATTGGCTTTGTTTTTGCTGATTGACTTCATAATGTCACAGAAGTAGTGGTTTTGAAGGCATACTATCCATCTTTCTTCTGCACTTACAACTTCTTTAGCTTCAAGAGCATCATTTGAGCTATCTTTTTTCGTCAGTTTTGCGATAAATCTTGCTACAAGGGCTGTTACTCTTAAAAGCCTAGATAAAGATGAAAAACTTGCAATATTTATGTCAAATGGGGTATCTATGCATTCACTGTCTGTAGTGTTTCTTGCGAGACGCTCCCCTGCAACTAGTTTTGCCTCATACATGACTTTTGTTTTTCAATGTTTGATTTCATCCGTGGTCAGAATATCTTTATCCTCTTTCTCATACTTCCATTCTGGCCGCACACTCTTCGGTCGTTTCAGCCAGCTTGGTCCATTCCACCATAATTAATTTCCATTAATGTCAGATAATGACGTACCTCTACTCGCCATATCAGCTGGGTTTTGCTTTGTTGATATGTAGTGGAACCAAGTATTATCTAAGTCTTTGATCTCTTTCACTCTATTTTCTATAAAGGTGCTCAGTGGTTTGTTGCTGTCTAGCCAGTACAGTACGCACTGTGATTCCACCCACATATGTTTTTGAGTAATATATCTAACTTCAGTTCAGTCTCAACAAACCTCAAGCATCTTTTCCCTTTGAGTGCTGCCAGAAGTTCTAATCTTGGAATGCTAACTTCTATATTTGGTACAAGCCTTGTCTTCGAGAATATCAAGTCGGTCCTACAAAGGCTGCCAAACTCCTGACGCAGGTATACTGTTGCTGCATAAGCATATTTCGACGCATCACAGAAGACTACCAATCGATAACTACACTTTTCTTGGGGAAAGCCAATGTATCTTGGGAATGTTGAAATTGGAATCCCATCTAGTTCTTTCTTATGTATTCCACTGTGATGCATTCTGCAAAGATAACTGTTCATCCCATGAAACATTTTGATTCCAAAGTGTTTTCGGGAACACCTTTCCTTTCAGTATTACTGGGCTAAACACACCGAGCGGATCAAATGCTGATGCAATTTGTTTTAGTACTGTCCTTTTTGTCATCGGTTCTATGCCTGTTGTGTTGTTTATATTGACATTCATCTGATCGGTTGACACTGTCCATGATAGACCAAGGATTTTCATTTTTTTCCGAGTTGGATTTGTCCTGATCTGGTATTTCACTGAGCACTTCCTTGCTGTTGGATGCCCAATCACTCAAATTCATCCCTGCTTCTTGAAATATCTGCTTTGCTTTATTGTAAAATGCTTTTCCATTTTCTATAGTACGACTACCCGTTATTACGCTGTCCACATAAATGTTCTCTTTAACCTGTTTTCAGCCAAAGTATTGAACTGTTTCAAATGATATTCTAGAGTGGCAGCAAGTAGGAAAGGACTATTATCCCAAATGGAACTCTACAAACTCTATACTCTTGAATGTTATTTTGGAGGTATAGTTTTTCTCTGTCTCGCAACCAAAGGAACTTTGTTATATCTCTGGAATCCTCTGAGAGACCGACTTGTAAGAACGCCTTCTCGATGTCTGCTATCAGAGCAATCTCCTTTGGACGGAAGCGAAGTAGTATCCCGGTTAGGTCCTTTAACAATACAGGCCCTCTGTACAGACATTCATTGAGACTCTTGTTTTCTTTCTTTTTCTTGGCAGATGCGTCATATACTATTCTTACCTTTGTAAGCTGTTTACCAGTACTCGTGTGTGGGTCGGTTTCAGCTCTGCGTGAAAGCATCATGCAGTCAATCTATTTCTTAAAGCCCCGATAGGCGGGGGCCATGGTAATATAAGAATCTTACATGGGTGTGAGGGGTGGATGAAAAAATCCCCCCCCCTGTCCGGCATCACGAGGCTTGCCGTAGGACTCTTTTTCTTGCACACCTTCCATTTCTGAGCGTGGATTTTTAATACTGCAGTCACTTCGGTTGCCGACGTCCACCATATTGTGATGAAACTACAGTGATGTTTAGTGACGACGTCACGTAACGTGTTGTGACGTCAACCATTACGGCGGTGCATATGAGATCATTTTCGACCATTGCATTTATGAAACACGCGAGAATATTCGGTTTTGGGTAAGAACACTAGGGTTAGAAAATGTCTGTCCTAAGCTAAAACTATGGATTTCCTTATCTGGTGTGCACGAAAATCTGTTGTAATCCTGAGACCAGTTGTTCAGAGCATCGTTAGCTTAACGAGCTCGTTAGAGGTCAAATTGTTAACTATTCTAGCAAGTTTAATACCTATATTTTTTTATTTTTTATTTTGTTTTTGCTGAAAAAATGTGAGTAGCTTTTGCATCTGCAAAAGCTGCTCACATTTTTTCCTGCAACAATATAAGTATATTTGCAAAAATTTTAGTATATTTGCCATATTAAATGATCAAAGTTTTAACGATACAATAACTAACGACGCCGTTAGTTTTCATCACGAAAACACGCCTATATAAATTTTACCCCCTTGAACCCCACTTTTATATAGTATAACTGGGGTTTCCGGGGGTATACCTTAATTTTCTTATTTCTGCTCTAAAATATAGATTGTGGGTACTCGTTGGAACCGCCTCAATGAGGCGGTTCTAACGAGTGCCCAGAACCTATATTATGAGCAGAAATAAGAAAAATATCACAATTTTTCATAATAAAATTTTCATATTTCCGCGATAAAGGTGGCAATGTATTTGTTTAGGCGTGTTTGCGTAATGGAACAACTGGCTCCTGGTGTTCATTCAGTCACTCTAGTAGGACCCTTGCAAGCATGCCTCCAGTAACTGGCACTTGGGTATGCACTTTTGTGGAATCACGCTTTAACATTTATAGAGGACTCGCGTTATAACGACAGTATTTGTTCCCTATTACTGTGACGTTATAAGGAATTTGCCGTTATAAAGAATCCCGCTTAGGATTATGACAGGTTATAAAAGGTATTTTCCAAATTAACACTCTAACAAACAAATGTGTTAGAATCGCCTCGATGAGGCGATTCTAACAAATATCTATAACATTTACTTCTTGGAGTATTAAATAACAAGGATCTTTCGTCCTATGGATTCGATTCGGGCATTTCTAACATGAGGGAAGCCCAGGCCGCTCGGAATCGAGGCTTAAACTTGAGCTAAGAATTCATTCCACCGAAACTGTCGTTACAACCAATTTGCCGTTATAGCGAACGTCGTTATAACGCGGGTCCTCTGAATTTCGTAATATACGAATTTTACATGGATGTGAGGGCTGGATGGAAAAATCCGTCCCGAGGGTCACTGTCTGGCATCACGAGGCTTGCCGAGTGATGCCGGACGGTGATCCCGAGGGACGATTTTTTTTCTATCCACCCCTCACATCCTGTGGGGTTCTTTTTCTTACACGCCTTCCATTTCTTAGCGTGGATTTTTAATACTGCAGTCACTTCGGTTGCCGACGTCCGCCTTATTGTGATGCCACTACAGTGATGTTTAGTGACGTCTAGTAACGTATTGTGACGTCAACCTTAAGGACGGCGCATATGAGGTCGTAATCAACCAGTGCATTTATCAAATAAGTGGGAATATCCGATTTTGGGTAAGAGCACCAGGGTTAGAACAAAATTTCTATCCCATGCGAAAACTACGGATTTCCGTATCTTGTGTGCAAGACAATCTATTCCTTGGCAAATCTGGTAAGTCCTGGTGTGAATTCAGTCACCCAAGTACGACTCCCGCAAGCAGGGCCCCAGCAACTGACACTGGGGTATGCGTTTTGTCTTTTTTGTTTCTCTCCAAGAAGCCCATAGATTTCATTACGAAAACAAGTCTATTCCAATATATTGAATTACTTTCCATCAACGTCCCCCGCCCATCGGGGCTTGAAGAAATAGATGGGATACATGATGCTTCCACGCAAACCTGAAACCGACCCGCACACGAGGTACT
Source organism: Lucinisca nassula (assembly GCA_963580285.1). Classification (NCBI taxonomy): domain Eukaryota; kingdom Metazoa; phylum Mollusca; class Bivalvia; order Lucinida; family Lucinidae; genus Lucinisca; species Lucinisca nassula. The sequence goes on from OY757018.1 coordinate 29,588,337, forward strand.
GGTAAACCGCTTAGAGGATCTACGTCTGTGTTCTCTCTCTGAGGCTCAAAAGATAATCATTGTGCAATATCTCCCAGAATCTGTCTAGCAGCTTATGTCCTTTCTTCCATGTCTCTAGCAGTTTTTCTGCTGCACTTTTATTCGGATTATAGGCAACATCGTTGTTCAGGTGAATGTCTTGTATCCCTATATTTGGGTCCAGAGTCAGGAAATGTGCTGGAGTCAAGGTCACATTAGACTGAATATCGTCACCGGCATAAGTCAAAGGTCTAGAGTTCACGACTGCTTCTGCCTCCTTTAATACTGTCAGAAGCTGGTCGTTTGTCAACCTCATTTTTCCTATTGATTTCCTTAAAGTCCTCTTTACAAGTCCTACCAGCCTTTCATAGAACCCGCCCATCCATGGCGCAAGCTCTACGATAAATTTCCACTTTATTTTCTCATTTGCCATGTATGTTGTTACATCATCGTGTGTCAACATCATTCCCCATAGCTGATCAAATGTCTCTGAAGCAAGTTTGAACTAGGGCGCGTTATCAGATATGATCTCTTTGGGTTTACCATGACTTGATAGAAATCTTCTAAAACCTAGCAGGAACTGGTCAGTTGACATATCTTGCATAAGTTCGAGATGGATTGCCCTTGTGGCCAAGCATGTGAATAAACACACCCAAACCATCTGAGTCTCTGATTTGATCTTAACGAACAAAGGTCCAGAATAATCTAGACCTGTATATGTAAATGGGGTAGGGTTGGAAACACGTTTGCCTGGTAAGGGCGGCATCAACGGCATTCTGTATGGCCCAACTTCATGGCGACGACATATAGTACAGCTTTTTAGAATCTTCTTCACCACTGATCTCCCATGAGGTATCCAGTAAGTGTGTCTCAAAAGTCCTAATGTCTGTGAAACCCCTACATGTAGTGCCTTCTTGTGGCAATGTTCAATAACCAAGTTTGTAAATTTGTAATGTTTCGGTAGTAGTAAAGGATGTCTCGCACTTTCAGGTATGTCAGCCTTTCCTAATCTGCCACAACAACTAAGTAGACCCTTTTCATCCAGGTAAAGACCAAGATTGTTCTTGTGTTTATTGGCTTTGTTTTTGCTGATTGACTTCATAATGTCACAGAAGTAGTGGTTTTGAAGGCATACTATCCATCTTTCTTCTGCACTTACAACTTCTTTAGCTTCAAGAGCATCATTTGAGCTATCTTTTTTCGTCAGTTTTGCGATAAATCTTGCTACAAGGGCTGTTACTCTTAAAAGCCTAGATAAAGATGAAAAACTTGCAATATTTATGTCAAATGGGGTATCTATGCATTCACTGTCTGTAGTGTTTCTTGCGAGACGCTCCCCTGCAACTAGTTTTGCCTCATACATGACTTTTGTTTTTCAATGTTTGATTTCATCCGTGGTCAGAATATCTTTATCCTCTTTCTCATACTTCCATTCTGGCCGCACACTCTTCGGTCGTTTCAGCCAGCTTGGTCCATTCCACCATAATTAATTTCCATTAATGTCAGATAATGACGTACCTCTACTCGCCATATCAGCTGGGTTTTGCTTTGTTGATATGTAGTGGAACCAAGTATTATCTAAGTCTTTGATCTCTTTCACTCTATTTTCTATAAAGGTGCTCAGTGGTTTGTTGCTGTCTAGCCAGTACAGTACGCACTGTGAGTCCACCCACATATGTTTTTGAGTAATATATCTAACTTCAGTTCAGTCTCAACAAACCTCAAGCATCTTTTCCCTTTGAGTGCTGCCAGAAGTTCTAATCTTGGAATGCTAACTTCTATATTTGGTACAAGCCTTGTCTTCGAGAATATCAAGTCGGTCCTACAAAGGCTGCCAAACTCCTGACGCAGGTATACTGTTGCTGCATAAGCATATTTCGACGCATCACAGAAGACTACCAATCGATAACTACACTTTTCTTGGGGAAAGCCAATGTATCTTGGGAATGTTGAAATTGGAATCCCATCTAGTTCTTTCTTATGTATTCCACTGTGATGCATTCTGCAAAGATAACTGTTCATCCCATGAAACATTTTGATTCCAAAGTGTTTTCGGGAACACCTTTCCTTTCAGTATTACTGGGCTAAACACACCGAGCGGATCAAATGCTGATGCAATTTGTTTTAGTACTGTCCTTTTTGTCATCGGTTCTATGCCTGTTGTGTTGTTTATATTGACATTCATCTGATCGGTTGACACTGTCCATGATAGACCAAGGATTTTCATTTTTTTCCGAGTTGGATTTGTCCTGATCTGGTATTTCACTGAGCACTTCCTTGCTGTTGGATGCCCAATCACTCAAATTCATCCCTGCTTCTTGAAATATCTGCTTTGCTTTATTGTAAAATACTTTTCCATTTTCTATAGTACGACTACCCGTTATTACGCTGTCCACATAAATGTTCTCTTTAACCTGTTTTCAGCCAAAGTATTGAACTGTTTCAAATGATATTCTAGAGTGGCAGCAAGTAGGAAAGGACTATTATCCCAAATGGAACTCTACAAACACTATACTCTTGAATGTTATTTTGGAGGTATAGTTTTTCTCTGTCTCGCAACCAAAGGAACTTTGTTATATCTCTGGAATCCTCTGAGAGACCGACTTGTAAGAACGCCTTCTCGATGTCTGCTATCAGAGCAATCTCCTTTGGACGGAAGCGAAGTAGTATCCCGGTTAGGTCCTTTAACAATACAGGCCCTCTGTACAGACATTCATTGAGACTCTTGTTTTCTTTCTTTTTCTTGGCAGATGCGTCATATACTATTCTTACCTTTGTAGAAGTCTTGTATTGATTTACCACAGCATGGTGTAGTATATAGTGTTTCCCAGATGTGTTTGGGTTATCTCGCACCTTTTCAATTATTCCACGTTTTAACTGTTCATCTATGATATCCCCATATTGCTTTACAAGTCCTGGGTTTGTCTTTATTCGGCGTATCAAAGATTTCAGTCTTCCCATTGCCAGGCCACGGTTTTCAGGTAAATCTGTGCTGTCATTTTTCCATGGCCAAATGACATGGTTTCTACTCTCAGCATACTGGATTGTTTCATTGACGTGTTGAAGTAGTTTCCTCTCTTCGTTACTGGAGTGATTTGGTGAGTCATGTATGCCTGTTGTTTGGAGCCGCCAGAAGTCTTCCAGATCTGGTTTAATAGGAAGACAGGTGTCTACTTCTGTCAAAAAACTGGTTTCTCTTTGAATCTCTGTTCCGTAAGTTATAGCCAACATGCTTTGCTCTACTGTAGGCTTTTCAGTATCTGATGCTCTTCCTGCCAATATCCAGCCAAGTTTAGAACCAAGCATGTATAGACCTGACTGAATCTCTACTTTCTGCGGCAAGATAAAATCAAGATTATAGTCATTACCTATGAGTATGTCTATTCTCGAGCTTTCACATTCACTTGGTAGGGTGTCTGCACGTGCATTTTCTTTTCAAAGATATTCCCAATTCTTTAGACAGCTGGTATCGAAAGGATGCATTTGAATTGGTCCGGTTATGTTTGGAATTACATTAACAGTTATTTTTAAGACGCTACCATCTTTCAGCTCAAAGTCTAAAGTGGTGGAAGGGGTTTTCCTACTTTTTGCCTTTTCTGACCCAAAGAAGGTAAGAAGTGTGATTTCATTCATTTCACCCAATTTCAGATTTAACTTTCTTGCCAAACTTTCAATTATATAGACTTAGGTCCTTTGACTACCTGAATCAAAAAGAATGCGACCATTTTCTTGTCTGTCTTGTGTTGGGTTTCTGATGTTGGCCTTTGCTGTCTGCATAAGTACAGTTTCACCCGAAGAGATTAGAGCATTTTCTACTTCAGTTTCTGAGTCTGTTGTGTCCTCCTCATCTTCTTGCACAAGTTCTTCAGCTTTATGGACCGTCTCCTTATGTACATTTCCAAACCTTTTGGGACATAGACTTCTATGGTGAACATTCGATTGACCACAGTAGCGACAGGATCGATCATAGGCACCTTCATTCGCCCTGTGGTCTCGTTTCAAGCAAATATAGCAGTTTTGTTTCATTCGCTGTCTACTTTCATCTAGTGTTGAATATACGAGACACTCATCAGTCCAGTGTCGACCATTACAATAGCGATATGATTATCTGGGTTGTTGAGAATTTGGCGACCTAAGTTTCTTGTAGCCTGAGACTAATGCTTCCGCTGTTGGCCTTTGTGGCCTAGGAGGAGTATACCTATTTTCTGTTGGTACCTGTTGTTCAGCTCTTTCTCTTGCTGATATGTATTCATTGATTAGCTCTCGCAGATTTCTCAACGACCATTGGCACTTTGAACCCTTTTGTAATTCCAGCTGAATTAAGACATCCTTAATCCTGAATTAAGTTTGGACGTAAACATAGATATAAAAACATCCTGATTTGTGTCTTGGTTGAGTGCTCCCAAACATCTTAAGTTCTTTTCTACTTGATCATACAGGGATCTAAGACTTTTTGTATTGTTGCTAGCAGGTCTAAGAATTAGCAGGGCTAAGATTTATAAGTTCTGCGTAATGAGAGTTAACAACTGTTTGTTGGTTCCCAAACCTTTCTCTTAGTAAATCAATAGCAACTTTATAATTTTTATTTGGTAGGACTATACCTGAAATGGCCTGTTTCGCTTCACCTGTAAGCTAACTGTTGAGATATTTCATTTTATCTACACCAGATAATGTTTCATTTCTATCAATGGTTGTCTCGAACGTGCGCCAGAATTCATACCATTTCATCTTGTCCCCGTTGAATGTAGGCATGTCCAGTTGTGGTAGTTTAACCATCCCATTTGGAGTTTGTTGCCTTTGCTGCATCAGCAGTGTCTGGTTATCTATAAGTAGTTGTTGCATTTGCAGCTGCATCTGTTCCATTCGGCTTCTTTCTTCTGTGATAGTTACACCAGAAGAATTTGATGATTGTGGTTTATCACTAGCTATTGTTTTACCAAGTGTAATTAGCTGATCGCTGCAGTCTATAACTGATCTTGTAAAAGTGCCTATCTTGGACCAGCAACACTTCCATCTCGTTTTCACAGTCCTGTCCTGCGACTGCCACAGAAATCTTTTCATTTGTGTCTTCTAGCTTGTCAAAGAAAGATGTCAGTCTATTAACACATGTAATGTATTTTTAATAGCCCGTATGTGGGACCAGGACTGGGGACAGGACAAGGAAGAAGTCTTACCTGGGTAAATGGTTGACAATCTCCCTGGCAGATGCTCTGTTCTGGTTGCTTTGAGTGGCCGATCTAGATTGAGGAGCGTGGTCTCTTCTGCATGGTTTTCTCGCTTCCCGGGTGTTGTAGAATATCCAAGGGGGTAAAACCCATCACCTTCCGGTCGGCGTTTCTGGATAGCTCACGACACAACACTCCTCCCCACTTTATCTTGAAGGCCTTGTCACCAGCTGCCAGGTTCATCCTTGAGTGGGACTGATGTCCCACCGTTTCTCAAGTGAGACTGATGTCCCACTGACACTTCGGGCTTGGACGAGACTAGAAGTCTCAGTCTATTGTCTGGCTTGAAGGAGACGAAGAAGCCTCACTTGCAAGCTGCTGTGTTGAGTCTAGCTTGTTATTTGACAGCTTGAGCGGACAAAGAAGACACACTCAATTTGCTGTCTGGCCATCTCGTTAAGTCCAACAGATTTCGAACTAGAAGTCCAGAAATCGTGACAGAACTAGAAGCTCAATGTCATTTAGTGGACTATTACAGAAATCCGCGGATAGACTGCCGTCTAGAAGACACATTTCTGGATTTGTGCGATCTAGAAAATCAATCTTTCCTTCATTCTTAGTGGATACTTCCAAATGATCAGCACAGTTTGTTAACCAGTGAACTTAAGTAATCAGTAAACCAAATGGTTACCGGGTAATTCTTTATCCGTGTGCATCTTCTAGTAACAATTTGTCTTTCATCTCGGTGGTTGTCTCCTTATGGCATATCCCATTATGTTTCCTCCCTGCCCAGCTAATTGTACCTGAATGGAGCCACCCACATTTACCGTGAACCTGACCCATTAAACATCTGGCCTGGTGCAGTTATGACAACCATCGCAGTGCAAAACTACAGCTTGTGTGTCAGATAGATACATTTTCTGTTTACCTGACCCCCGAGACCCAACGTCCCAATCAACACCGCCTAGCCATCCCGGAGACGCCGCCCCTAACCCTGCGTGATCCTTACCAGAGATGAAATGACATCTCCATTCCTCCCGCCCAAGGAAACCAGCATAGCCTATATGCATGGACAGTCAGACTTGCACTACCCCGTCCGGGCAGGCCCGGACCCCCTAAGTAGATTACTAGTACTCATGTGCGGTATGCTGCACATGGCATCAGAGGATCTGAATTCCTTAACTGTCTGTATTTTAATATTAAGCTTTATTGGGATAATCCCTCAACCCATTGAGCTAGCTGACCCTTGAAGCTCCCTGAACAATAAAAACCATGTTAAACTTGAATGAGCCTTTTCAAAATCTTGCCTAGAAGATAGTACCCAAGATAACTGGTAAACAATACTGTGGCTAATTTACAGAGTTCTAGTTAATTCCAAATTAGGAGTAATTTACTCCAACTTTTTCATTTCTGACTCCCAACTTTTTGAAAAGTATGGTAAAACTCCAACTTTTTCTGGAGGACTGCATTTTTACTCCAATTTTCAAAACCCTAGGGAGAACTCTGCTAAAATCTCATTCCTGTTCATTCAAATGTGTTTTCCATGGAGGCAAAGAGAAACTGCTATTATAAGCCTATACTCTTCCTACCCCAGCAAAAATCTATTTTGTTCATTCAAGCGCGTCTTTCTTATGGAGGCAAAGAGAAACTGCTATTTACAAGCCTATACTCTTTCAACTCCAGCTAAAGTCTTCAATTCGTTCAATTGCATCTGTCTTTAAAATGGAGGCAAAAAGAAACTGCTATTTAAAAGCCTATACTTTTTCTACTCAATTTTAAACTTGCAAACGTTTGGAAGCATTCACATATCAAAATAAAGGGACCTGTATCATTAGGTTTGGACAAATTTTCTTTGCTGTTTTAAAAGCCTTATTTGCCATCATTATTTAGACTAGTTTTGCCTGTCATAGTCTGCATTTGTCACATTACTTTCTATTTCCTTGCCTTGCACTTAAGTGGAAGCTTTTCTTAGTGACTAGAAGCCTACTTAAGAAACTGTTTTCATCAAGCCATTTCAAAATTTAGTGTAGAAGACAGACAACTGGTTCTTCCACCGATGATCTGTAAATACCAACGTGGATCATTCCATTTGATGTTTCATTCTTCTGTTGTTCAGATCTTGTCCATCAATCCCATTAGCAGTCAGTCGTTGTACCCGGGGTTCTGTTAAACCCCGGTCCCACAGAGCTTGCGACCGCGATGCGACCTTTCTGCGACTAAAAAAAATGGCAATCGCGGAGCGGTTTCAGAAGTCGCACGGAGGTTTTATAAAGGTTGCAGCAAGGTCGCGGGTAGGTCGCCGATCAAATTTAGTCGCCGATCGTCTTTTGTGCATGCACAAAAGACTGGCTGCGACTGATTTTGATCGCAGACTAGTTGCAATGGTTTTCTAGACGTCGCAGACCAATCTCCGATCGATCGCCGAACAGTCACCGATCGATCCCGGACCGAATTTATGCAAATTTGACTGTAAATTCTAGCAACCCTATTGCAACTTATCGGAGACTGGTCGCAGGCCGATCGCCGACTAATCGCCGACAGATCCGCGATCGATCCACGACCTATCGGCGATCAGTCGGCAACTGTTCGGCGATGGGTCGGCGATCGATCGGAGATTGATCACTGATAAGTCGGCGATTGATCTGCGATTGGTCTGCAACTGGTCGCCGACAAGCTGTAAAAAAGGTGTTAAAACCACCGAACGATTATAGCGCCAACTACAATAAAAAACTATTAACATCCTAGCATCATTTCGACGACAGCTTTCAAAGAGGCAACATGGTTCGGAGAGGCGGGCAAAAGAAAACGGCGGCGCAGCCGAAAAAAACGGAAAGCAAGGCTCGGTCACCAATTTCGGATGACGAGGACTTGCAGCAGCCCAGAGAAGACTCTCAGCAGTCGAAAATTTAGTTTATTTTGGTCTGTGTCAAAAAAAAAGGTCTCCGACAAGTCGCCGATCGGTTTTATCCAGTCTCTGAAGAGTCGCCGATTGATCGCCGACTAGTCCCCGATCATGTTTCACTTGTTGCAAGTCAGTCGCCGATCATACGGCGATTCTTCGGCGACAAGTCGCTGATCAATCGCCGGCTTTGGGCAACATTAATCACCGATTGTTCGGCGACCGGTCGCCGACTTGTCGGCGACGGGTCGGCGATCACATTTACGGAGCAAATTTAGTTGCAACAGTTGCAAAGGTCGCGGGCCAGTTGCAACGAAATCAATTGCAGAGAGGTCGCATCGCAGTCGCAAGGTCTGTGGGACCGGGGCTTTAGTGAGCTGACTGTTAATGGAAAACACCTTTTCTTTCCCCATTGGAATGTCTCTTTCCTTCCACAGCTTGGGATTTGCACTGGTGTTTTACTCTATTAAGAGCAGCTTCCAAACTGAAGCCTGCTTGGCTGTCTATCAGCATATCCCTGGCAGAATTTTGAAATAGCCTCCCGCATCCGATACTTGTCAGGCAGGTCTATAAATGTGGCAGTGGCAAGGGTCAGAACTTGGTCAGCTGTTCTTCCAAAGATCTTTCCCATCTTGAAATGATTGCTGGAATTTCATTCTTGCTGTTTTCCAATCTATCCTCAAATCTCTTCCCAGTCGTGTGCACAGTGATTGCGAAGAAATCCAAAGCTTTGCCCTCTAAAGACCAATATAGGTAATCACAACATTCTCTGTCGAACCATTTTAAAACTGACCAGCAGCTTTCAAACTTGTGTCTGTCAGAAAAACATCCAGCACACATTTCCATCAAATTCATGTTCTTTGGAAGCTGTTTCAGATCACCACGCCTCTCTCTCCATGAGTGTCTAGAAGACTCCTCAGGAGATATGTTATCATCACACGCTTTTTCCCACATCTGTGCGGTATGCCATGGTGACCTTGACCTAGAAGTACTAGCATTAGTGTCCTGACACGCTCAATCTTGAATATGTCCTTAGTGACCTTGACATCCGGTTTCGAGCATATGATCTTGTATGCGACCCTGACCTTGCATATCTGGAGCATGACCTTGGCTGCTCATGCTTTCTTGGTGACCTTGACCCGTCATACTTTCTTGATGGTGACCTTGGCCTGCCATGCCTAGGTGACCTTGACAATTTCTGTCTCCTTGAAGGTGATTTCCTCAACATGCCATCTTGAAGGCGATCTTGACCTTTCATGCCCTCTAGAAGGTGACCTTGACAATCCATGTCTTCTTGAAGGAGAGCTTAACCTTCCATGCCTCCTAGGTGCCCTTGACAATTCCTGTCCTCCTGAAGGTGAGCTTGACCTTCCCTCCTAGGTGACCTTGACAATTTCTGTTTCCCTGAAGGTTAGCTTGACCTTCTATACCTTCTAAAAGGTGTCTCCAATCTTGGCTTAATCTGCCCTCTTGTGGGTGGTATTGACCTTTAACCCCTGGAGTTTAACCTTGGTCTGGTTTGCCTTCTTGATGACGACAGTAAACTTCTTGACTCTTCGAACTTCCTACCATGTGATCTTGACCATGAATGTCTTTAACGGCTGTAGGAATCATTCACTGACATGAGGCCTATCTTTTTTCTTCTTATCAAGTTCATTTTCATATCTGCTTTCGGCGAGACCAAAGACTATTTTTTCACATGAAACTATTTTTTTCATTCTTGTATGATGATGTCGACCAAAGCGCATGTGTCTAGAAGACTCCAAGCACTCCGGTGAACCATCTGGCTGATCAGTCACTTCTTTCTGTTAATTCTTAAACTCTTTCTGAAATCCAATGCATGTCCTCTTCTGTTCCTTCCTAGCCATGAGGATTAGAAATCAACTCCATGACTTCTCTACTGTTCTTGGCAATGGTGATTAGAAATCAACCCTATTAGCTCTACTCTTCCTAGCCATGAGGATTAGAAATCAACTGCATGACTGCTCTACTACTGTTCTTGGTCATGGGGATTAGAAATCAACGCCATGCCCACTACATTCTTCTATCAATTCTGTTCACGTGAAAGCATTTCTTCATCCTTTGACTGATGGTGTCGTCCGGCGCCTGTGTATCTAGAAGACGACTAATGCTCCATCAAGCCATCTGTCTGGTCAATAATCTTTGCCTCAACATTTGCTATCTTATTTGTGCAAGGAGTGACAAATACAAACTTCTGTAAAGTGTAATATAAATATTTCAAGAATAACCTCTGTGTATAGAATACTCCAGAGATTCTTTCCCAAAATATTTATCTTTTTTTTTTCTGGCTTTTCGACAGGCAGAACACTTTTCAATAATTTTCGCGTATAGAATACTGCGAAAACCCTAGAAAAGTCTGTCTTTAATGATAAGCAGTTATTTACTAATAATTTTGAGAATATATTACTGTCGAGTCCGGTAACCTTGCATGGCCGTTTATTTTGCGCACCCTGCATTCGCATTTTCACAAACTGTATCCCTAATTATCAATCCCACTATATTCAGTGCATCGGCATTAAGTTTAACTTTAACCCGAAAAAGATGTCCTGCACGTGCAGATGAAATAGCCTCGCGGAACCCCCCAATTTTTCTCAAAATACGGACTCTTAAAAGTCAAGACTGAGTTTAAAACTAGCCAAAGTCGCTATTCCCTTGATTCTTAACTTACTGCTTCTGCCAACATTGCAGAAGAACGAATCAACAACTTATGAGTCAACCCTCATGTTCAACAAACATATTGTGGGCAATGTTAGGCGACAAAATTGGTAGTTCAATTTCAAGGGGGCGTCCCTTTTCATAGTAATCTTTGTCCTGTATATTAATAACTTCAGAGGCCAATTTTCATTGCAGCTGGTCGATAGGGAAATGCTGCAATGCTGTTGACTGAAAATTGAGTGGTGGCTTGAACAAAGTCACACATAGCTATATAAACTTTATATGCGAAATGTTACCGGACTGCACCGTACTTCTAAAACGTTAGAACAATGCTTTTTAATGGATGGCTGGCTTCTTTTAAGTAATAAGCAGTTCTTTTTAACTATTTTGGGTATAGAATACTCCTAAAATGTAAGAACTATGCTTTTTCAATATATGGCTGTTTGCCGATACTTTTCAATACAACAAAATAGAAGAAAAAGGACTATTTTCGGTTTAGAAAACTCAAGAAAACAACCCTTTCTCGTCTGCAACCAACCAACCAACCCTTTCTTCAAAAATGCAGACAGTTATTTGTCACCAATTTTATTCAAGAAAGTACTTTGTGTATAGAATACGCCAAAGATTTTACGTAGGTTTCTTGAATTAATACCACAATGATACAGGTTGGGGATTTCTTTTATAATAATGATCGCGTATAAAATACAGCGAACAATCGAAGAAAAGTACATGTAAATCTTGGTTTAGAAAACACAGAGATTACCTTTTCTTCTTTCTTGACAACCAGGTATTCCTCTGCCATTCCGTGGAGAAAATCAGCCACCCAACCAGGCAAAACTAAACCCCAACTGGCAAGGGACAATTTAGAATTTTTCCAAACTGAAAATTACCCCAAGAAAAACTGGCAGAAGACAATCCAAAATCAATCCAATTAGCTAATTTTAAATTAATTTAAGACTGCCTTAAGAATTGGTTCATTCAGCTAAATGCCAAACTCACCGGTTGTCCCCAAAACTGACTGGCTCCACGTTGTTGAAAAAATAAACAGGCCAAACCAAGAAGCTAAATGCCTCAGAACTTCACCTGCCTACAATTTCAACCTGTCAGGCTATCAAGAGTTGAACCCTTCACAGTTCCCTCTGTAAACAAAAGGAACCGCGTATCATGTTCACCGTCCCCCACGTCCGAAAACGTGAAGTAAATCTGAACCCTTCACAATCCCCAACGTTAAAAAAATAACGAAGTGGACCGCGTATCATGTTCACCGTCCCTCACGAATCCGAGGATAACTCGTGAAGTAGTAATACACCTCTAACGAAATGACCGGAGAATTCCCCCTTCCGTTTTATCGCTCGTCGCCAAATAATGTATTTTTAATAGCCCGTATGCGGGACCAGGACTGGGGACGGGACAAGGAAGAAGTCTTACCTGGGTAAATGGTTGAGAATCTCCCTGGCAGAGTCTTTGTTCTGGTTGCGTAGAGTGGCTCAGCTAGACTCAGGAGCGTGGTCTCTTCTGCATGCTTTTCTCGCTTCCCGGGTGTTGTAGAATATCCAAGGGGGGTAAAACACATCACCTTCCGGTCGGCGTTTCTGGATAGCTCACGACACAACACATGATTCAATCTTCAGAGCAAAGTCATTCACACCTTCCCTTTGCTGATCATTTTCTGTAAGACTTTGACCTATAATCAGCTCTCGGTCCAGAATGTTTCTGTATTTTGTCCTATTTGACTTCAATTATCTCAGCGACATAATGTATAGTTAGTCTTAGCTTAATTTAAACTTCTTTTATCCACTACGATCATCTACAACGTTCCCGGGTTCCGGCACCAAACAATGTGGTGCACATAAAGTCAGGATACATGATACAAGTTTAATATGTCAATAAATTATAATTTACCACATTGGAATAAAACTGTTATAATAATACGACTGGAGAACATTCTTCATCCTTCTCTTTGCAGTGTCTAACCCTAATCCATTACTTTGTATGCATCTTTCCCTGAAAATGATGTTCTTGAACTGTCTCTAACTTTCTTACTGTCTCTAAATACTGTTGTAACGTTATCAATGCCTAGCAACGACGTCAAAGTCTCAAGACGTCATGTAGTCAATAAATAAACCAAATGTTCTTTAATTATTGCAATGTTACCATCATATAAGTAAATGAGACCTATCATATCTATTCTTATGTTCATATCTAAATGTTAAATTAAGTTGCCAAAACTGTAAAACAATATTTATGAATAATGTAAAACATGCTAATATTATTAATTAACACAGTGTTATAATAAAATCACGGAAATTCCGTAACAATAACACTTAATTTGCCATGAAATGTGGTTTATTAATCGGACTTGTGACCGTGATACCTAATTAGGTGGATCTCTTTCTCCAGTTTTTTGAAGAAAAAGAAAAAAAAAGAAGCAACCAAAAAAACCCGAAGTAGAGGTTTTACATGTATTTCGTTTTATCTCCCAAGGATCGGAGGTAGTCGCAGATAAGATTTGCAGGGCGGAGTTATTGTTTGCACCTGCTTTGGAATATTCTTTTATACCGCAATCAGGCATTCTAGATCGAATAACTGTACGCTATAATCGCTAGTGACCTATAATACCTCCTACTGGCCTATAATACGTCTAGTGACCGTTTATAGACCGGACCTACTTTTCAGGTCACTAATTTACAATTGTAAACAATAATATGCAACCTTTTATACATGAGAAAACAACGAAACTGCAAGTTAAAATCTTTGCAATATTTATTTGAACAGATTTTCAGAAATTTCAGCTAAATTCTTACCTTCTCGGCTTTTCCTGGTTTGAATGGCCCGTTGGAATAACTGCGCACTGCTACTGCAGTTGAGTCTCAACCCCGAAAATAATTTCTAAAGCTCAAATAAACTATTTATTTGCAGATTTCCATACAGAATGTAAAGCGCTGAGAAACTGAGAAACTTTTATTCGAGCGACCATGTTGTTTCCTACGTCTTTGTGGCGTGGTGACGTCAGAAACTTTGCACTCGTTGATGTCACGTTAACTACGTGTGCGCGCCATGGCACTGAATGTCATTTAACATGTCACACTGTCTGCTGTCTTTTTTTTTTTGCTTAAATTTGCTAAATTATTGCAAAACCCCTTGATTTTTGAATTGCGGTAAAAACTAAATACATTATTAGTGTCTTATAAAATATAATCGCTAAAGCTCGCCCCTATAAAATTGTCTAAGGCTCACCGATTATATTTTATTATTAAAGACACTAACTATGTATTTACTATTTTTATCATATGACGTCACGTCTAAGAGTGTAATAACGTCATGTAATATTTTCGATAATCCATTAGTGGATTAAATATGCAAATTAGCTAGATACGTCCCGTAACGTTGCATGTACGACGTCCTTAACGACGTCGCGTTTACTAATGGCGGATTATTGACCATTTTGTAAACAATCGTGAATAAAATACGTTTTAAATGTCATATGATAAAAAGAATCTTGCATTCGTGCTCATGTATTATTGAATTTATTAAACTCGATGAGGAAAAGGGAAAAAATGCTCGGCACAGCCTCGCATTTTATTCCTTTTCCTCAACTCGTTTAATAAATTCAATAATACATGAACACTCATGTAAGATCCTCTCTGCCATATTGCTAAACTGCTAGTTGCACGGTTGTAAAAAAAGAATTCAACAGTAACAAAAATAATTAAATCCCTGGTGTGTCTGGCCATTTCATCACGAGAACAAGTATGTGAAATGAAGACCCCCTAAACCCCACATTATATATAGAAAACGGGGGTTTACGGGGGTATTCATTATTTTTCTTATTTCTGCTTCTAGACATAGGTTGTGGGTACTCGTTAGAACCGCCAAAAAGAGGCGTTTCAAACGAGCACGCACAACCTATGTTATGAGCATTTAAAAGAAAAATATAAAGGATTTTAATCAGAAAAGTAGCCATTTTGGAGACGTGAAAAAGCACTATGTCGTACGGTGAGTTCTCGTAATGTGCTCCGCTATCGAAAACATGCGAAAGGCAAGTTACTGAGTCTCCTCTTGCTCAGCGCTTTTAACATAACATTGGCAACGCCTGAACTTCTCTGCCCTGCCTATCTTATCCGCAACTTCTTAATAAATATTGACTAAGCCTTGTCGCAAAAAAAAAAAAAAAAAAAAAAAAAAACATTACGAAAACACGCCTATGCAAATACATTGAAACCTTTACAAAAAAAAAATAAATAAATAAAATAAATAAATAAATAAATAAATAAATAAATAAATAAACAAGAATAAAAAATAAGATAAAGAAATTGTGATATTTTTCTTATTTCGACTCAAAATATTTTGTTTGTTTTGTTTGATTTGAGGTTTAACGTCCCCGTCAACACTGTATAGGTAATTTTGGAGACGTTGCTTCCAATGCTGTGGGGCAATGAGACATTGAGATGAAATGACATCTCAAGCCCTGTCGCCCAATGAAACCAATAGGGTTTATAAGCATGGACGGTCCGACTCGCACCGCTTTGCCTGGGCAGACTTAGATCCTCTAAGCGGTTTTTGCATTATGCTTAACCGCATAGCTGAAACTAATCGCACATGAGTTCTGCTCAAAATATAGATTGTGTGTATTCCGTAGACCTAACAAATATCCACAATCTATATTTTTCGTTCATCGAGGCGGTTCTAACGAATACCCACAATCTATATTTTTGAGCAGAAATTAGAAAAATAAGAATTACCCCTGTAAACCCCAGTTTTACTATATAAAAGTGGGGTTCAAGGGGGTCAAAATTATATAGACGTGTTTTCGTGATGAAAGCCCCTGACTTTGAGATTTGCGACCAGGTAAGACTCAAACCAGTCTGCTCAGCTAACAGACTTGCAAGAATCTTGCAATTTTAGCTACAGAAACAAGACGTATCATACTACAAGAAAAGCTTTTACAAAACGCTAGGTCAACGCTTGAAACATATTAAATGTGAATGTCTAGAGTTATATCCAAGAAATGTGTTTAATACAATTAACTGTCTTTGGCAATAATCTAACTGCCTTTATCATATGACGTTGCGTCTGAGCGTGTAATAACGCCATGTAAAATTTTCGATAATCCACTTGTGGATTAGATATGCAAGTTAGCTAGATACGTCCCGTAACGTTACATGTACGACGCCCGTAACGACGTCGCGTTTACAAACGGCGGAATATTGACATTTTTATAAATGATCATAAATATAAATGCGTTTTAAATGTCATATGATAAATAGAATCTTGCATTCGTGCTCATGTATTATTGAATTTATTAAAGTCGTTGAGGAAAAGAGATAAAATGCTCGGCAAAGCCTCGCATTTTATCTCTTTTTCCTCAACGAGTTTAATAAATTCAATAATACAGGAACACTCATGTAAGATCCTCTATATCTACACCCAGGATCCTGCCGACTGAAGTATAATGTCTAAAATGTCAAAGTTGCAAATGCAGTAATTTTGTCAAAAAGTACTTTTTCATCTTTAAAAAGGCAAATGTGAACTTCAATATGCTTGTACATGTAACATCGTATCAAATGGAATGTTTTGAAACTGTTGGAGAAGTTTAGTAGACAACTTTCCTACAATTTATAGATGCCTAATTCAGTGAAGATCATCCCAAAAATATTGTCAGAGCTCTGCCTGTGGTCTTTTTTGTGTATGAAGCATATACCTGTTATGGGCCACTTTTTTTTCCAAAAAGTACTTTTTCATCTTTTAAAGGGCACATGTGAACTTCAATATGCTTGTACATGTAACATCATATCAAATGGAATGTTTGGAAACTGTTGGAGAAGTTTAGTAGACAACTTTCCTACAATTTATAGATGACTAATTGAAGATCATCCCTAAAATTTTGTCTGAGCTCTGCCTGTGGTCCTTTTCGTGTATGAAGCTTATACTTATTAGTGGCCACTTTTTTCTTCTTGTGAAAGCTTAATTGTTGTTGCAAAAAAAAAAAAAAAAAAAAAAAAAAAAAAAATGAAGGTCAACATGCATTGTGGGTACAAATGGCTGTACTTCCATGTTAAACCCTACGTCTATAATGTCTACGCCCATCAGCGAACGCAAATGCGCAGTCTGATCAGCACCTTTTTTGTTTGCAAATGACGGAACAGATTTTCTCATGACGTGGCTCACAACTGGTATAAACCTACAGCGGGAGACTGTCAGAGCTGATCAAAATAAAAAGGCATGAATGACCTTTTTTTCTGAAAATATTCCCAGGCTTCAGGGGAATGGTTAGATACACATGTGGACACAAAACCGTTCAAAATTTGTTTTCATTTTGACTTGAAATATCAATCGATATATCCTGACAGCCTGTCAGTCAACTGCCAGACACTGAGAAATAAAGTGGTGTAAATCTCTTTGCAGACTCCCGTGCGTACTGTCCAATTACACCCGTGGACACAAAAGCGTTCAAACTCCTATGAAACAACTTTCAATGAATCTCTTTGCATCAAGTAAGTTTGACAAGCAAATGTCATTCATCAAAGAATTCTAAAACTAGATCAAACAATTGATTGGTCTCATTTTGGAAAACACTTTCTGATTGACATTTGAGATGTATTTTGATTGGACAGTGCAGGAGTCAACAATGAAATGTACAAATCCTTGTGTTTTGAATTTATTTCTGTCTGGCAGTTGACTGATATGTTAGGAAATATTAATTGATTGATCTAGTCAGAATGACATGAAGCTCATCAAAGTTTGAACGCTTTTGTGTTCACAGGTGTAAAATACATCTCAAATGTCAATCAGTAAGTGTTTGCCAAAATGAGACAAATCAATTGCCTGATCCAGTTTTATAATTCTTTGATGAATGACGTTTGCTTGTTGCGCCCCCGCACATCGGGGCTTGGAGAAATAGATTGGGTTGCAATGTGCTTCCACGCAGAGCTGAAACTGACCACACAGGAGTAAGTAAGTAAGTAAGTAAGTAAGTAATTTATTCGCAAAAGGCCTATCGGCCCATGAGCTACATACATATACATAACAGCGCATCATAAACATGACATGAAAGCATAATATCTATCTTACATGATGTATATTCACGGATACGAGTGCAATCTCTTATGTACTAAAGCCTTCTTAGGATTCCGGGCTCTGCAGTAATCATTATAAAAAGATCTCTTTCAAGGTCTAGAACAGTCGTATTCATGGTGAAAATACTCAACACTATCTATTTATTTCTGCGCTGAATCGTAGATTGTGTATGCCCGTTAGAACCACCTCAATGATACAGTTCTAACGAGCACCCACAATCCATGGTTTGCAGAAAAAAGGGAAAAATAACACACCCACCAACAAATCCCGTGTTTGAATATAAGCTAGACTACAGAAGTCTTCTTCGTTTCATCAACCTGTTAGTATAATGTAATCATACTTATGACATTGTTAATATTCTAGATTTAACAAACTATACACGCATTGGTATACAAATATAGTGGCAGTAAACAGTGCTCATATATGGTGGAAATATTTAAAACCATTTATTTATTCCTGCGCCGAATCATAGATTGTGTATGCCCGTTAGAAACACCTCAACGAGGCAGTTCCAACGAGCACACACAATCCATGGTTCGCAGAAAATAGGAAAAATAATAATAATAATACTCACACCAGCAAATCCCATGTTTGAATATAAAATGGCCTGCGAAAGTCTTTTCGTTTCATGGACTTGTTAGTATAATGGAATCATATTTCTGACAACGTTAATATTCTAGATCTAACTTAAACCATAAGTGAAATAGTATACAGATAGAGCGGCAGTAGATACTTTGCTCATACATTATGGGAATATTTAATATCATTTCTTCATTTCTGTGCCGAATGATAGACTGTGTTTGCCCGTTAGAGCTACCGCACGAGACAGTTCCAACGAGCACCCACAATCCATAACTTGCAAGAAATAGAGAGAGAGAAAGAAACTCCCTGTTTGAATATAAAAACAAGGTCTTGTTTAGTGGATTTGTTAGTGTAAATAAATCGCATTTATGACATCGTTAATATTTTAGATATAACTTAAACTATATACGTATTAGTATATAAGTAAAGAGGCAGAAATCACTGTGCTGATATAAATCAATCCCAGACTGCTCACGTATTTCCGACTTGCGGGAGAAGGCGTATTGTGCATTTTACTCTTAAACCTTGTAAGTAGGCATACAAGACGAGTAATCAAGATCTATATAATAGATCAGTCCTTAAAGCAAATGCTTTTTGGATGAAACAAGCGAGTTTTTGCAATTGCGATTCATTATCTGTTGTCATTAAATCTATGAATCTTAACATATTGGGTCTTCTCCAAAATATAGCCTTAATGTATTTACGTCTTAAATCGCTGTAAACGGGGCATTCTAAAACAAAATGATACTCGTCCTCTAAAGAATTGCAGAAAGAACATACTCTTTCTGAAATTGGTTTCCTATTGGGTCTTGCCCATCGACCAGCCTCTATTTCCAATCGATGGGACGATGTTCTTAATCTCGACATAGCAAATCGAAATTTCGTTACAGTAACACATTCTAGATATCGTTTAAAGCCGAAGTTTGATATATTTCGGTAGCATAATGCACGGCTTGAATCTTGAAGCTGAGCGTTATAATTTTGTATGAAATTATCTGTTAAACGCTGTCGGAGCTCATTCAAGAATAAAATGCCATTACCTATACCTTGTTGTAGCCATACATATTGAAACCCTAAACGTGACAGCAAGTCTCTAACTAATGAAACCCAGTTAACATGATTTGGGTGTTGATTGATATCTGACAGTAAAATATTATAAATATGACTTATATATTTGTTTCTATTTGCATTGCATATTTTTAACCAATATTTGATAATTTTGTAGTGACGATCAACTAACAAAGACGTCCGACCCAGTTCGCCATATATAAAATCATTCTGGGTACACTGTTTGACCCCTAACATTTTTTTACAGAATTGCAAATGAACCCTTTCAATTATCATTGAACGAGAAAACCCCCCAAACCTCAGCACTGTAGTTCAGAATAGGACGAATAAGTTTATCAAATAAGTCTAATACATGTTTGGGTTTTAGATTGACGAATTTACGAACATATTTGTTTAAGGTAAAGATTGCTTTAAGAGCTTGTCCTGACAAAGCTTGTTGTGCTTCAGTAAATGCTCCACCATTTGAAAAAATAATACCAAGGTATGTAAACTTTTTAACTATCTCTAATTCAAGATCACCGTAGTAAAAATGAGTATTTCTTCTCAGTATCCCTCCCTTCCTAAAAACAATGATTTTTGTTTTTTGCGTGTTTACAGATAATTTCCATTTTTGGCAATAATCAAACATACAATTCAAACCGTTTTGCAACCCTTCAGCAGTTTCAGAAAGCAGCACAATATCGTCAGCATACATTAATAAGAACAATTTAAGATTATCTAAGTCTAAACCTTCAATATTATTAGAAATTAATTCTTCTTCTAGATCATTAACGTACATAGAAAAAAGGAAGGGTGATAAGCATTCTCCTTGACGTACGCCAGTATGACAAACAAAATCTTCTCCTTTTTCATTATTATATTTTACCCTAGACTTAACATTCTGGTACATAGACATTATTATATTCAAAATTTTCCCACCTACACCCAATTTTATTAATTTATACCAGAGATTATCCCTTACAACGTAATCAAATGCTTTAGAGAAGTCGATAAAAGCACAAAATAATTTTTTATTATTATTTAAGAAATGTGATATGAGGCCGTGTAGTGAAAAAATGTGGTCTGTAGTACTCATGGCTTCCCTGAACCCAGCCTGGGCCTCAACATAAACAGAATAATCCTCAGCCCACTGTGTTAACCTATTGTTTAAAAGTCTTGTAAATAATTTTCCAAGGGTACTCAATAAGGTGATTCCCCTATAGTTCTCAACATTATTAATGCTACCTTTTTTATGAAGTGGGATAATTTCTCCGAGTGACCATTCTTTTGGAAAATACCCATGGTTAAAAATAGTGTTAAATAATATGTCTAGGTAAGGTAGTAAAATATGAGCTCCATGTAAGAAAAATTCATTTATCAGCTTATCCGGCCCGGCGCCCTTATTGTTTTTTAATTGCCTAATTGCTTTCATAATTTCATCTCTCGAAATAGGTAAATTCAATTCCTCAAACATCACCTCAATTTCCCCCCTAATATACATGTCATTTGTAAATACGATATCCTCGTCAGGTACATAAAAATTACTATCCGGTGTATTAATTGCTTTAAAGTATCGTTCAAAATCAGACAAGGGAATATTTGATTTAGGACTGTGCGAGGCACTTTTCAGTAATTTCCAGTAGTCACGTGCGTTTTTGTAACGTAATCTATTTAATCTATCTGTTTCTGATTTATCGTATGCATACCTGGCCTTTCTGAGGCATGCTTTGTATCGAGATCTGGCATTTATCATATTTACCCTGTTTTGATTTGAATTATCCCCCCTGTACAAGTTTAAACATGTATAAAAATAATGACGATGCTCCGAACACTCTTCAGTAAACCAAGGGGCATTACCCCGTTGTCTACCACATTCGACCTCATCAGCCAGCTGATATTCATTTTGATTGAGTTGCTGTAAAAATAATGGCGTTGCACACTGCTCTATAGTCGAAACGAAAGTGGACAAACTTTCGTCAATATCATTAGATAAGATTATGGATTCTTCCAATTTAAACTTCATGCTATCAAATGACTGTATTGATTCTTCTGAACCCAGTTTATCAACAAAAATATCTGCTTTTTCGGAGTTCCATTTGTATTTGTAATCGCACTGCCCATGCCCCTGTGGTACCTGACCTTCAATATCATTATCTAATATAATTGAAAAAGATATTAGATGGTGATCCGATAATATGTTCGGTTCACCGACATCGAAAGAATTAACCACAGGAGTACTGGTAAACCACTTAGGACTATAAGAATCTGATATGGGTGTGAGGGGTGGATGGATAATCCGTCCCGACGGACACTGTCCGGCATCACGAGGCTTGCCGAGTGATGCCCGACAGTGATCCCGAGGGACGGATTTTTCTATCCACCCCTCACAACCATATTGGATTCTTTTTCTTCCATACCTTCCATTTCTTAGCGCGGATTTTTAATGCTGCAGTCACTTTGGTTACCAACGTCCGCCATATTGTGTTGGCACTGCAGGAATGTTTAGTGACATCACGTTTCGTGCTGTGACGTCAACCTTAACGACGGCGCATACGAGGTCGTAATCAACCAGAACCAGTACATTTATCAAACACGCGATTATATTCGATTTTGGGTCGGAACACCAGGGTCAGAACATAAATTTCTATCCCAGGGTAAAAGCACGGATTTCCTTGTCTGGTGTGCAAGAATAAAAACTACGCACGAACCATGCACGATCCGTATACAGGTCTCATATTGCATTCTTGTCAAAGAGCTTCAGAAGAATCAGAAATGCCCCAGTTACATCAAAGACAATTCAGCGTGTAAAAACATCAAGCGCCTTGTTATAGTGAAATTCTGCTATTAAGACCATCTCAAATTAGGACTATTTCTGTTTTTAACACTTATCCTGCTGAATATTCAAAATAGGCACACCCATTTCTGACTTTGAGCCAATCAGAATACTTGATGTAATTTATTTCTACAAATTCACAAACTGAATGTGAAAGAGTGTAGATCCTGATCAGATGGCTTCTTCAGAAGCCATCTGATCTGGATCTGCACTGTTTGCAAAGATAGGGGTTGTCGTGAACAGCAGAATAAGGGTTAAACGCATGTTTAGAAGGATTCAGTTTTCTGTCGTCCAGTAAGAGACCACCATTAGGACACTTTAAAAGTGGTATTGAAGGTACTCTAGTGTGGGTTATTTTTTCTAATCCTTTGGGATCATTGATTTCACTGCAGAATTTAGGAAATATTTGCGGGTCATTGATGGGGCCTAATTGGCCGAAACTAGCTAGTCTGGCCCAGAGAAATCTTGTACACTCCTAGTTTTCTATCCTGTTCCAAGTCCTTGCTTCCAAACGATTACCCCTTTTTCAGAACATTTAACTCCACCACAGCTGGTGTTAAGGGATTGTGTGGCGGACGTAAAAAGTCTCCCTGTCCTTCATCATAGTGTTGGCTATATTTCCTAGTCCTTTGGAATCATTGATTTAACTGTAAAATTCAGGAAATATTTGCGGGTCACTGATGGGGCCTAATTGACCGAAACTAGCTAGTGTGGCCCAGAAAAATCTTGTACACTCCATAGTTTTCTATTCTGTTCTACAGTCCTTGCTTCCAAAGGATTATCCTTTTTTCAGAACATTTAGCATAGACATCTTACTGTATTGATGTAAGAAACCCATTTGAACTGGAATTACTGACTGTTATTAATTGATTATCCTATATTACACAAGGTCAACCAATATTAAAAAATCATGAATCATGTTTTTTATGGTGTCAGTTAATAAAATTGTCATTAATCAAGTAATTTCGTATTGTCCCAGTTACAGGTCCGAGGTCTGCTGTATTGGCCTCGGCCTTCGGCCTCGTGCCAATACAGCAGACCTCGGACCTGTAACTGGGACAATACGAAATTACTTGATTAATAACATTATATTACAGACCTTTGATGTTGATTTTCCTGGCAGTCTGCTCTTAAGCTGTCAAAAATATCTTGGCATGGATAGTCTGTTGCTGCCTGTAATTAATCACTGTAATTAAGATAATTTGTAAAATCTAGATCATATTTGTTTGATCAAAACTTGGCTTTCGTTCTCCTTAAACCTGCCAGGATTTTCTATACTCCCAACAACAACATGTATAAGACTTGTACATTCGGGATATTATTATGTAGAACCAAAATAAAAATCAAAAATGAGTTCCTTTAAGAGCAATGAAAACATTCATAAGAAAGAAGATGGGTAATACTACGTAGTTTCGGCTAATAAAGCCTCATCAGTGACCCTGTAATGATCCGGCAAAGAAAGCCAGAGGAAACATACTGCAATTTTGCGAATTTCTAATAGGCAGTCGATTCAAAGACTGATATAAATCAAAATTGGTCCAAATAATTAAAAACCTGTCTAGAATATTGAGTCTAAACCAATAATTATTTCTGATTTCTTCGAATATTCACGCTGATCTCAAAGGACCAAAAGTAAAATATAAACTGCACTATGGTTGATGTACGGGGAGACGTTTTACGGCCGCCACACGGCACAACACCAGCTGCAGTGAAGGCAAATAAAAATCAAAAATGAGTTCCTTTAAGAGCAATGAAAACATTCATAAGAAAGAAGATAGGTCATACTACGTAGTTTCGGCTAATAAAGCCTCATCAGTGACCCTGTAATGATCCGGCAAAGAAATCCAGAGGAAACATACTGCAATTTTGCGAATTTCTAATAAGCAGTCGATTCAAAGACTGATATAAATCAAAATGGGTCCAAATAATTAAAACCCTGTCTAGAATATTGGGTCTAAACCAATAGTTTATTTCTGATTTCTTAGAATATTCACGCTGATCTCAAAGGACCAAAAGTAAAATATAAACTGCACTATGGTTGATGTACGGGGAGACGTTTTACGGCCGCCACACGGCACAACACCAGCTGCAGTGAAGGCAAATAAAAATCAAAAATGAGTTCCTTTAAGAGCAATGAAAACAATGAAAGTCATATTACAATTTTTAATTGTTAATATTTTCAAATAGGCTGGCTGTGCAAATTCCAAAGTTCCAGCAAGACAGCACAACTGTTTGGTCTGTTGATTGAAACATAAATCATTCAAAGATTGCTTGTAGATTTCATGCATCAAAACAGTCATGTACAAAATGCTTAATTTGCACTTATGTCTATGCAAAAGGATATATTTGTACACATTTTTGGACACATCACACAAACATGCCTATATAATTTTGACCTCCTTGAACCCCACTTTTATATGGTAAAACTGGGGTTTACAGGGGTAAACCTTATTTTTCTTATTTCTGCTCTAAAATATAGATTGTGGGTACTCGTTAGAACCGCCTCGATGAGGCGGTTCTAACGAGCACCCAAAACCTATGTTTGCAGTATAAATCAGAAAAAAATCACAGATTTTCATCAGAAAAGTAGCCATTTTGGAGATCTGAAAAAAAAAAATGCATTACTTCGCACGGATGTGTTATCGTAATGGATTTCATGCATCAAAACAGTCATGTACAAAATGCTTAATTAGCACTTTTGTTTGTTTGTTTGTTTTGGAGTTTAACGGCCCAGTCAACACTATTTAGGTCATTTTTGAGCCGGTCAGTTTACCTATCCACACTTTCCTGGGCAGGCTTATACGTAAGCGGTTAACCAGTACAGTGCACATTCTTTCGCCAGAAACTGACAACTGCCCTTCTTGAATCAGCGGAAGGGAGAGAATGACCGTAGAAAAGATTTCATGATCAATCTCCACGAAAGAATATTGCCGAACCCTGCGGGAGTCGAACCCGCGTCCTCCTGATCACCAGTTAATAAGCACTTATGTCTATAGATGCGAAAGGATAGATTTGTACACATTTTTGGACACATCACACATACATGCCTGTATAATTTTGACCTCCTTGAACCCCACTTTTATATGCTAAAACTGGGGTTTACAGGGGTAAACCTTATTTTTCTTATTTCTGCTCTAAAATATAGATTGTGGGTACTCGTTAGAACCGCCTCGATGAGGCGGTTCTAACGTATTCCCACATTCTATATTTTGAGCAGAAATAAGAAAAATATCATAATTTTTCATCTTAGTTTTTCATTTTTACGGCAATAAAATATTTACACTGTAATTGTATAGGCGTGTTTTCGTTATGAATGAATTCTCTGCCTTAAGGCGAAAGTGTACACATGGCTAAAACATTATCCATTTTGATGTAATACTTGCACTTGCACATGTTGCTCTTTCGAAACACCGGCCCTCGCCCATCGGGGCTTGAAGAAATAGATGGGCTGCATGATGCTTCAACGCAGAGCTGAAACCGACCCGCACACGAGTAGTGGTAAACCGCTTAGAGGTTCTAAGCCTGCCCAGGCAAAGCGGTGCGAGTCGGCCCGTCCATGCTTATAAACACTGGTTTCATTGGGCGGCAGGGCTTGAGATGTCATTTCATCTCAATGTCGGGTAAAAGTCCCACAAAATTGGAAGCAACGTCTCCAAAATGACCTTTACAGTGTCGTTAAACCTCAAACAGACAAACAAACAAAAACCAAATGCTTAATTTGCACTTGTGTCTATGCGAAAGTATAGATTTGTACACATTCTCGGACTATAAGGATCTTCCACATGGGTGTGAGAAGTGGATGGAAAACTCCGTCCGGCATCACGAGGCTTGCCGAATGATGCTGGACAGTGACACCGAGGGACGGATTTTTCTATCCATCCCTCACACCAAGGATTCTTTTTCTTGCACACCTTCCATTTCTTAGCGATGATTAATAATGCAGCAGGACGTCCGCCATATTGTGATGACACTACAGGAATGTTTAGTGACGTCACGTAACGTGCTGTGACGTCAAACTTTACGACGGCGCATATGAGATCGTAGATTACTGTTAGAAAAGAATTTCTATCCCAAGCTAGAACTATGGATTTCCTAATCTGGTGTGCTAGAAAAAGAATTATCTGCCTTAAGGCGAAAGTGCAGGCCTACGCCTGTCTAAAACATTGTTCATTTTGATAAAAGGTTTGCATTTGCCCTTTTTGCTTCGAAATCGTGGTCTGTTGATTAGTTTTCAAGATATGAGGCCATGCGGGGAGGCTAACATACCGAACTTTTTCCTTCATAGGCGGCGATCGGTATAAGTCGTGAATTTCCGTTAAAACCTATCTGGGCGAGATATTCGAGTTATCTCCCTGTACACCACTGGGATCAAGGTACAGAATAGCCAATATTTTTTCTCTAGGGAATCAGTAATCATATATCTGCAGATATGACACTTTGATCTACCTGTAGGTATTCAAAGGAGCGCTAGTGCTCAAATTAAGGCTATCTAAATGTGAAAAAGAACTTCTTGAAGTAACAACCATGCCTTTTCATTTCGAGCCATCTAGTATGAACGAACATATTTAACATATTGAAGAGCTACATTATGTAGAATTGCTTAATAAAAATAATAATAATAATAATAATAATAATAATTATCATTATTGTTATTAGTAGTAGTAGTAGTAGTAGTAGAAGTAGTAGTGTTTCTTTGGGTTTTTTTATTATTATTATTTTATTTTTTTTGACATGTAGAATATTGGGTCTATATCTCTTGTCAGTCTCTTGTCCAGTGATTTTAAATAAGGATTAAGGTCAAATATGATACGTGAAATCTCTTGACTCCGATCTTTTTATGTATTTATTTTATCTATTTATTTAAGTAAATAACGCCATGAAAAATATTGTTAGCCAATCACGAACACACGCCTATAAGACTCGATCAAGATGAACTCAGATTTTGTTTGTTTGTTTGATTTGAGGTTTAACGTCCCCATCAACACGGTAAAGGTCATTTTGGAGACGTTGCTTACAATTTTGTGGGACTTTTACCCGACATTGAGATGAATTGAAATCTCAAGCCCTGTCGCCAAATGAAACCAATAGGGTTTATTAGCATCCGCCTCGCACCGCGGTTCCTGGACATGCAGGCTTAGATCCTCTAAGCGGTTTACCAGGACTATTGTGCGGGCCGGATTCAGCTCTGCGTGGAAGCATCATGCAGCCCATATATTTCTTCAAGCCCCTATGGGCGGGAGCCCAGATGAACTCAGATGATTTTGTTTGTTTGATTTGAGGTTTAACGTCCCCATCAACACTGTAAAGGTCATTTTGGAGACGTTGCTTCCAATTTTGTGAAACTTTTACCCGACATTGAGATGAAATGACATCTCAAGCCCTGTCGCCCAATGAAACCAATAGGGTTTATTAGCATGGACGGTCCGCCGCGCACCGCGGTTCCTGGACAGGCTTAGATCCTCTAAGCTGTTTACCAGTACTAGTGTGCGGGCCGGATTCAGCTCTGCGTGGAAGCATCATGCAGCACATATATTTCTTCAAGCCCCTATGGGCGGGGCCGCAGATGAGAAAGTTCTTGCATTAAAAACCAATTTTGTTCTATGACGAAAACACGCCTATACATATACATTGTAAATTTTACCACCAAAAATGAAAATTTTCAGATGAAAAAAAAAGAAGATATTTTTCATATTTCTGCTCAAGAATAGATTGTGGATAGGCGGTTCTAACGAGTACCCACAATCTATGTTTTTAAGAAGAAATAAAAAAAATAATGTATACCCTGCAAACCCAAGTTTTACTTTATGAAAGTGGGGTTATAGGGGGTCAAATTGTCGTGATGGTCTGTCGCAGTCATAATTGACACCTAAAGAGTTTACATTACACCGATATACAGTATATTGTATAAGATATTTCCTGAATAATTAAAAGGACGCCATAAAAAGTAACTTATAGGTAAACACATTTTGAAAAATGTTGTCTTCCCAAGTCATGATTGACACCTTAAGAGTTAACACTACACCGATATACAGTATATTGTATAAGATATTCCCTGAATAATTGAAAGGACGTCATAAAAGTTACATAATTTGTAAACACAGATAAACCTATTTATTTATTTATTTATTTATTATAAAGGGCATTTCACTCATTTTTGAATCGGCTGTAATGTTTGTCCTAAACAATTTTAACACAATTTCGAAAAATGTTGTTTGTCGAGCTATGGTTGACACTTTAAGAATTCAAGAAAGATCTAAAAAGTGCCTTAAAAGTCGGTCACAGAAGGTGATTACAGATATGGCATATTTATTTATTTATTATGCCCCCAACTTTGAAAAAGTTGGAGGGGCATATTGCTTCTGCATCGTTCGTCCGTTCGTCCGTTCGTCTGTTCGTCCGTTCGTCCGTTCGTCCGTTCGTCCGTCCGTTACGCTTTTGATGCATGGCATAACTAAAGAACCGTGTATGCTAGGGTTTTGAAATTTCATATATGGATTCCTCATGGAAAATTAGCTGGCGCGTATTTTTTTTCTCGTCCGGATTATGCCCCCTTCAAGAGTTATTGCCCTTTGAATTTTTTTTAATAAAATCTTGTCAGCAAGATATCTCAAAAACTATTGGAGCTTGAGCCTTGAAAGTTGGTGATTATATTGGTGGTGATGAGTAGATGAACTGATTAACTTTTGACAAAATTCCGAAAAATACTTTGTGAGTTATGGCCCTTTGTCATTTTGGTAATTTGTGCCCATTGTAATGTATGCTAAAAGTGATGCATAGCACAACTTTAGAACCGTGTATTCTAGGGTTTTGAAATTTCATATATGGATTCCTCATGGAAAATTAGCTGACGCGTATTTTTTTTCTTGTCCAGATTATGCCCCTTTTAAGAGTTATTGCCCTTTGAATTTTTTTTAATAAAATCTTGTCAGCAAGATAACTCAAAAACTATTGGAGCTAGAGCCTTGAAAGTTGGTGATTATATTGGTGGTGATGAGTAGATGAACTGATTAACTTTTGACAAAATTCTGAAAAATACTTTGTGAGTTATGGCCCTTTGTCATTTTGGTAATTTGTGCCCATTGTAATGTATGCATAAAGTGATGCATAGCATATCTTTAGAACCGTGTATTCTAGGGTTTTGAAATTTCATATATGGATTCCTCATGGAAAATTAGCTGACACGTATTTTTTTCTTGTCCGGATTATGGCCCCTTCAAGAGTTATTGCCCTTTGAATTTTTTTTAATAAAATCTTGTCAGCAAGATATCTCAAAAACTATTGGAGCTTGAGCCTTGAAAGTTGGTGATTATATTGGTGGTGATGAGTAGATGAACTGATTAACTTTTGACAAAATTCCGAAAAATAGTTTGTGAGTTATGGCCCTTTGTCATTTTGGTAATTTGTGCCCATTGTAATGTATGCTAAAAGTGATGCATAGCACAACTTTAGAACCGTGTATTCTAGGGTTTTGAAATTTCATATATGGATTCCTCATGGAAAATTAGCTGACGCGTATTTTTTTTCTTGTCCAGATTATGCCCCTTTTAAGAGTTATTGCCCTTTGAATTTTTTTTTAATAAAATCTTGTCAGCAAGATAACTCAAAAACTATTGGAGCTAGAGCCTTGAAAGTTGGTGATTATATTGGTGGTGATGAGTAGATGAACTGATTAACTTTTGACAAAATTCTGAAAAATACTTTGTGAGTTATGGCCCTTTGTCATTTTGGTAATTTGTGCCCATTGTAATGTATGCATAAAGTGATGCATAGCATATCTTTAGAACCGTGTATTCTAGGGTTTTGAAATTTCATATATGGATTCCTCATGGAAAATTAGCTGACACGTATTTTTTTTCTTGTCCGGATTATGGCCCTTTTAAGAGTTATTGCCCTTTGAAATTTTTTTAATAAAATTTTGTCAGCAAGATATCTCAAAAACTATTGGAGCTAGAGCCTTGAAAGTTGGTGAATAGATTGGTGGTGATGAGAAGATGAACTGATTAACTTTTGACAAAATTCCGAAAAATACTTTGTGAGTTATGGCCCTTTGTCATTTTGGTAATTTGTGCCCATTGTAATGTATGCTAAAAGTGATGCATAGCATAACTTTAGAACCGTGTATTCTAGGGTTTTGAAATTTCATATATGGATTCCTCATGGAAAATTAGCTGACGCGTATTTTTTTTCTTGTCCGGATTATGGCCCTTTTAAGAGTTATTGCCCTTTGAAATTTTTTTAATAAAATTTTGTCAGCAAGATATCTCAAAAACTATTGGAGCTAGAGCCTTGAAAGTTGGTGAATATATTGGTGGTGATGAGTAGATGAACCGACTAACTTTTGACAAAATTCCGAAAAATACTTTGTGAGTTATGGCCCTTTGTCATTTTGGTAATTTGTGCCCATTGTAATGTATGCTAAAAGTGATGCATAGCATATCTTTAGAACCGTGTATGCTAGGGTTTTGAAATTTCATATATGGATTCCTCATGGAAAATTAGCTGACACGTATTTTTTTTCTCGTCCGGATTATGCCCCTTTTAAGAGTTATTGCCCTTTGAATTTTTTTAATAAAATCTTGTCAGCAAGATATCTCAAAAACTATTGGAGCTAGAGCCTTGAAAGTTGGTGAATAGATTGGTGGTGAAGAGTAGATGAACTGATTAACTTATGACAAAATTCCGAAAAATACTTTGTGAGTTATGGCCCTTTGTCATTTTGGTAATTTGTGAAAAACTTTGTCATCGTTCTAGCGCCTACATTTCTTCACCAATTTCAATATAACTTCACACAAATGTTCCTTATAAAAAAATCTCGAGCGAGTTCGACTTTCAAGGTCATGACCTCAAGGTCAAGGTCACTGTGGCTATTTTTAGAAAAGCTTTGTCATCACTCTAGCACCTACATTTCTTCACCAATTTCAATATAACTTCACACAAATGTTCCTTATAAAAAAATCTCGAGCGAGTTCGACTTCAAGGTCATGACCTCAAGGTCAAGGTCACTGTGGCTATTTTTAGAAAAACTTTGTCATCGCTCTAGCGCCTACATTTCTTCACCAATTTCAATATAACTTCACACAAATGTTTCTTATGACAATATCTCAGCGATTTCGACTTTCAAGGTCATTACCTCAAGGTCAAGGTCACTGTGGCTATTTTAAGAAAAACTTTGTCATCACTCTAGCGCCTACATTTCTTCACTGATTTCAATATAACTTCACACAAATGTGCCTTATGACAATATCTTGAGCGAGGTAGACTTTCAAGGTCATGACGTCAAGGTCAAGGTGACTGTGGCTATTTTTGGAAAAACTTTGTCATTGCTCTAGCGCCTACATTTCTTCACTGATTTCAATATAACTTCACACAAATGTTCCTTATGACAATATCTCGAGTGTGTTTGACTTTCAGGGTCATGACCTCAAGGTCAAGGTCACTGTAGCTATTTTTAGAAAAATTTTGTCATCGCTCTAGGGCCTACATTTCTTCACCGATTTCAATATAACTTCACACAAATGTTCCTTATGACAATATCTCTAGCGAGTTCCACTTTCAAGGTCAAGGTCACTGTGACTATTTTTAGAAAAACTTTGTCAATGCTCTAGCGCTTACATTTCTTCACTGATTTCAATATAACTTCACACAAATGTTCCTTATGACAATATCTCAAGCCATTTCAACTTTCAAGGTCAAGGTCACAATGGCTATTTTTAGAAAAACTTTGTCATCGCTCCAGCACCAACATTTCTTCACCGATTTTATTATAACTTCACACAAATGATCCTTATGACAATACCTCGAAAGAGTTCGACTTTCAAGGTCAAGGTCACTGTGGCTATTTTTAGAAAAACTTTTTCATTGCTCTAGCGCTTACATTTTTTCACCAATTTCAAAATCGATTCACACAAATGTTCCTTATGACAATATCTGTAGCGAGTTCCACTTTCAAGGTCAAGGTCACTGTGGCTATTTTTAGAAAAACTTTGTCAATGCTCTAGCGCTTACATTTCTTCACCAATTTCAATATAACTTCACACAAATGTTCCTTAAGACAATATCTCGAGCGATTTCGACTTTCAAGGTCAAGGTCACTGTGGCTATTTTTAGAAAAACTTTGTCATCGCCCTGGCGACTACATTTCTTCACTGATTTCAATATAACTTCACACAAATGTTCCTTATGACAATACCTCGAGTGAGTTTGACTTTCAAGGTCAAGGTCACTGTGGCTATTTTTAGAAAAATTTTGACATGGCTCTAGCGCTTACATTTCTTCACCGATTTCAGTATAACTTCACACAAATGTTCCTTATGACAATATCTCGAACTATTTCGACTTTCAAGGTCAAGGTCACTGTGGCTATTTTTAGAAAATCTTTGTCATCGCTCTAGTGCCTACATTTATTGATGGATGTTAACAGAACTTCACACAAATGTTTCTTATGGTAATATCTCGAGTTGCTTTGACTTTCAAGGTCATGACCTCAAGGTCAAGGTCACAACGGCTATTTTTAGAAAAACTTTGTTATTGCTCTACCGCCTACATTTATGATTTTAATCTAACTTCACATGATAATATCTTGAGCAAGATCTACTTCGCGGCCATGGCCTCAAGTCAAGGTCCCTATGACTATTTTTAGAGAAATATTGTCATCACTCTGGAACCTACATTTTTTTGGATGGATTTTTAAACAAACTTTACTCAAATGTTGCATATGATAATATCTCAAGCAAGTTGGACTTTTGCCATTTCAGTGTTTTCCACATACGAAGTTGTCTTGTGCGAGGGGATTTGTATCGCATGCGATGCCTAGTTGTTTTTTTAATAAAATCTTGTCAGCAAGTCCATATCTTGAGAACTATTAGAGCTTCATTAATAATTCTTGGTACAAACTTGCATCCAGGCATTGCAACTTCAACACAAGCATTATATCTGACCTTGACCTATATTTCATGGTTCACTGACTTCGTGCATTATTGCGACCACCCTGACTTTCACCATTTCTCGAAAACTATTAAAGCTTTTTAAATTATAATTGGTACAAACTTGCATCTAGGAATTGCAACTGCAACGCAAGCATCCATATTTGACTTTTACCCATATTTCATGGTTCACTGACTTTGTGAATTATTGCGACCACCCTGACTTTCTATCTAATGTAAGAGTCCATTTCTCAAGATCTATTACAGCTTCATTAATTGTATTTGGTACAAGTTTGCATTTAGGAATTGAAACTTCAATGCAAGTATCCATTTCTGACCTTGACCTACATTTTATGGTTCACTGACTTTGTAAACTAGTGTGACAACCCCAACTTTCACCCTGATGTAAGAGTCTGTTTTTAAGAGTTTCATTGATGATACTTGGTACATGCTTGCAACTAGGAGTGAAATTTTTATGCAGGCATCCATGTATGACCTTGACCTAGATTTCATGGTTTGGTGACTTTGCGCCCCCACAGGCGGGACATAGCCTTCGGGAGAATTCTTGTTGTATGTTTTTGAGTCTTCAACAATATTTGTTGAATATTTTGCCATCTAAGGACAAGCAAAGGTTGGGGGCATTGTGTTTTACAAACACCATTTCTAGTTTATTTATTTATTTATTTATTTATTTATTTATTAAAATGAGGCATGCAATTAATATGTGAATGGGCTGCAATAGTTTTATGATCACATCACAAAAACACCCCATATTACCCACTTTTATGTAGTAAAATATGGATCATTATTTTTCTTATTTCTGCTAAAACATGTATTGTTGTTTGTCGTAAGAACCGCCTCGCTGAGGTGGAACTAACGATTCCATCAATTTATGTTTCCAGAAGAAATACGAAAAGTAGCATTTTTTTTTTTATCTGAATACTTTCATTTTTTGGTGGTAAAATTTTCAATATTTTTTATTAGACGTGTTTTCGAAATTAATCAACTCAAAACCTGGAAAATGTCATCTGCACTAGTTATGATTTACACTTTAAGAGTTAATAAAACTGTACATAAATCAAGACACCACAAAAATTGTCTATCAAATCAATCACAAAAAGTGAACAATGATGACACTGTTACTTTATTTATTTATTTAATTTAATTAATCAAATTGTTATCTTCAATGTTATGATTGGCACTTTAAGGGTTACACATGATTAACACTTTAAAGAGTAACACATAGTGGGGGACGTCGGGCACGCGCCAACTCATTGTTAAATTAAAGCACGTTTGTTAACTTCGTCATCACGATAACACACCTATATAATTCTGACCCACGTGTACCCCACTTTTATATAGTACAACTGGGGTTTATAGGGGTATACATTATTTATTTGACTGTTACTCTAAAACCTCAAATCAGCTGCAGTGAAGATAAATAAGTTTTATACAGTAAAACTGGGGTTTACAGTAGTATGCATTATTTTTTTCTTATTTTTGATCAAAACAAAGATTGTGGATACTCGTTAGAACTGCCTCACCGAGGCGACTCTGACGAGTTCCTATAATCTATTTTTGGAACAGAAGTATGAAAAATAGCAGAAATTTCTATCTAAACATTTTCATTTTTTTTGTGGTAAAATTTGTCAGTATAGGCGTGATTTCGTAATGTGAATTTAGACAATTCCATTTTTATTGACGGTGGTTTAGTCAAAGTCATCAACCGAATTGCAAACAGTGTAGATCTGGAGAAAAGACGGCTCATCCTGAGCAGTCGCACCATGCTCTACACTGTTTGCAAAGTAACTGTGCGGACAGACAGAGTTGAAACTCATTAACAGAAATTAACAGAATAGCAAACAGTGTTTTGTCTGCACAAAACATAGATTGTTGGTGCTCGTTTGAACCCCCTCGATGAGGCAAATGTGCACTGTACTGGTTAACCGCTTACGTATAAGCTTGCTCAGCAAAAGTGTGGACAGGTAAACTGACCGGCTCAAAACTGACCTAAATAGTGTTGATTGAGCCGTTAAACTCCAATACAAACAAAATCAATCACTGGCTTCAGACTGCCAATTAACTTTTCATGGTGGTTTTAATCGCCATTTAATCGCCATTTCACAGTTAATGATTTCGACAATTTTTGTCATTTTTGACATATTTGCCGCCCATACATAATGAATGAAAACATAAATGTAACAAAACTGAGACAAAATAAAATAAAGAAATCCGAGAAATATAACCACTGTATCAAGTACATTATCCGCATGTTGTTTATTACTAGTAATTACAAAATTTAATACAAAAAAAAGCTTTACAGGTTTGATACGATTTCTGGTACATATATTGTGGACTTAGCGATTTTCGCATCATGAACTGCAGTACTGGAAAACAGCTTATAAACGCTTTTTAAGCTCTCGGGGAAGCAATTTATCATTTTTCAGTAGAAAAAAACTTTATATCATCGTAAACTTTGAACAACAGTCTAACAGTATATAACAGTGACTTAATTCCAAACAAATCATTTCTATTTAATATTGGCAACCAAACATGGAAATCTGAACGTTTTTTTTTTAAAATACATTGCCGTCTATGGAGCATATAGGCGTGACATTAAATTGCAGATGGAAGCAATAAGAATTAATTATTCATCACTTTGAAATGCACCAAATAAAAACTGAATAATTTTCTTACATGAGGATAACAGTGACTTTTTTCTAGTG
This sequence comes from Lucinisca nassula, assembly GCA_963580285.1. Taxonomy (NCBI): domain Eukaryota; kingdom Metazoa; phylum Mollusca; class Bivalvia; order Lucinida; family Lucinidae; genus Lucinisca; species Lucinisca nassula. Next base: position 29,624,282 of record OY757018.1, read on the forward strand.
TTAAGGATAAATAAGATACGAGGGGTTAAGATTTTTTTCCTTCATAATTTTAATATAAAAAACCTTCAAAATATACAGGTAACTTTAACTGCCGATTTTCTACGGAAATCGATATTCAACTCGGTAATTTCCGGCGAATGAAGGAAAAAGTTCAACATGGGTGACGTGTGTCTTGGGCGTCCAACTGATATTGGCTTACAGTTGGACCAAGCCCCTAGCAGTAGGTAAGGATAGAGGGGTTGTTATCTCTTCTGTTTCTACACGTCCATTCATTTTCCTCTTTCTCCTCTGTCCCTCACTTTCATCTCCATTCTTATCTCTTCTATCTCTTTTCTTCCTATCCCTTGGAGTCGTCACAAAATGACCCGCAATGACCCACAATGGTTTACGTGTCGTTAAACCCAAATCAATCGATCAATCAGAGGTGTAGCTAAGTAAGGACATTACAGCATATTTTGAATGTTAAAATAGACAATTTGGAACAGACCCTAGTCCAGGTTAATCCAGACTAATGACGTGTCAGTTGCGGATTATTCACCGTCCCTAATATCCGGTTGGAGCATGCGAGACGTCGGATTACGACAGCAACGGAAACTGTAAGGGACATCATGGGCTCACATAACGGTCTTATTAGCTCACAGGCTGTTCGATGCCGACTCTCTGTTACACGAACGATGGCATGAAGACCCTACTTGTAAACGATCCATTATCGGCTGGGAAGGGACACGCAATGACAAGACAAGTGCTTTTGTTTGACGAAAGCAAATTCAATCTGTCCTTCGCTGAATCTACAGCCGTTGGGGTGAAATGTTTGATTGGCTAATAGGAGCTGATAAGATAATCGATTATCATTCCTATCATTGCGATCGATAATCGATTAGTAATCACTGAAGGATTGGTCATAAATTTTACCTGTCTGAGCATGACTCCCACCATATGCTGTACTTTGCCATATGTATTTGAACATACAGACTTGAGCAAAAGGTGTAGACCCAGATGAGACGCCACAGAACGCGGCGTCTCATCTGGGTCTGCACTCTTTGCCACTCATACAGCTACTTAGGCAGAACTTTGGTTAGTAAATTGTACTTATCAAATAATCGATAGCAAGCAAATCAGTTATGATAATAATTTTTGTGGAATTTATCGATTGAATAATCGATTATCCGATTAATCATGCCAGCCTTAGTGAAAGGTGCGCCAAGTGTTGCGACCGATGGATGGTGGTGGAATCATGGTATTGGGCGGCGTCTGCGCTGAACATAAAAAGGATCTTACATGAGTGTTCATGTTTGATTGAATTCATTAGAGATGGCGACAAGGGATAAAATACGAGGCTCTGCCGAGCATTTTATCCCTTTTACTCAACGAGTTTTATAAATCCAATAATACATGAGCACGAATGAAAGATTCGTTTTATCATATAACATTGAAAACGCATTTAATTCACGGTTCTTGTACAAAAATGTCAACATTCCGCAGTTAGTAAACGCGACACAGTTAAGGACTTCGTATCTGTAATGTTACGGGGCGTATCTGACAAAATTGCATATTTAATCATCTAGTGGATTATCTAATGTATTACATGACGTTATTTCTTCTCACGCGCGACGTGATATGATAAATAGAGGATCTTACATGAGTGTTCATGTATTAATATTTACATTTCCAGTGTAAAGTCTAATGTAAACCTATAGAAAACATACTTCCATGAACGCATCGAATCACATGATTTTCAGTGACGTTAAGTGACGTCATTCTAAACCATTGTTCTCTACGGGCGTTGATGACGTCAACGCTGCTCCGCTCTTTGTAGAAAACAGCGTGTAAATATTTTTCAGCTTTAAAAGTTTGCCCTACAAACATTTTTTCGCCCAATGATGAGGGGCAAATAATGTAAATATAAAAAATAAATTTAATTTTTCTGCTTTTCATGAAAGTATGAACGACAGTGGGTCGCTAGCAAAGTTTACATGAACCCCTTCGGGGTTCATTTACTTTGCACCCGACCCACTGCGTTCATACTTCCATGAACTGCAGAAAAATAAATTTCATTCCTTAATTGAATTTATTAAACGAGTTGAGAAAAGGGTTAAAATGCGAGGCTTTGCCGAGCATTTTATCACTTTTCCTCTACGAGTTTAATAAATTCAATAAAACATGAGCACGAATGCAAGATTCTATTTATAATATGACATTAAAAACGAATTTTATTCACGATTGTTTTTCAAGAATGTCAATATTCCACCATTAGCATTAAAACGCGACGTCGTTAAGGACGTCGTACGTGTAACGTTACGGGACGTATCTAACTAATTTGCATAGTTAATCCACTAGTTGATTATGGAATTTAATACATGTCGTTATTTCATTGTAAGGCGCGACGTCATAATGATAAAGCACTATTGCATATTGTACACGGGCGTCTGAATGCAGCGGTATACCGCCATACCATATTGCAGCCTCTAGGGGTTCTATTCCTGGCATGGTTATCAGCCGTTCCAGAAAGACAATACGAGCTTTTGTATGTCGCCACCTGCGCCAGCAGGGCGTTAATGACCCAACATGGCCGTCGCTGAGTCCCGTGCCAAACCGAGCATTTCTTGGCAGAACTTGAGCCAAGTGCTTTCAATGGCTTCGGAACCAGTAAGTCTCCGACAGCTGGTTGCTGTGCTGACCCAAGAGTGGCAGGCTTGGAAACTGATTTCAGAACTTCAGTCTGATTAAGAAAACCGGGATTTTGTGGGGAAGTAGCAGTCCGTTTGACGCCTCCATTATGGTGAAGTTGTTTTAGGACGGTGTTTCTTGGATGGGCGGTGTAAGGTAATTGTATCAAGTCCTGATTATTGCCTCCACTTCTATTTAGTATCATTGCCTCCACTTCTATTTAGTATTATTGCCTCCACTTCTATTTAGTATTATTGCCTCCACTTCTATTTATTATCCCATTCGTACATTACGGTAACTTACATTTATTGCATTGTTGTCGCGTTTTCAGTAACATATACACGTATTAAAGAATGGTTTAAAATATTTTGTTTGCTGTAACACTATGGCTTCAAATATAGAAAGTGTTAACCCACTTAAACCCAACAGGCACACGTCGCTAGGGTAACGCCAAATCAACGTCGGTGCAACGTCATGACGTTGCATCACGTAGATGTGGCGTTACATGACCGTCATGACGTTGTACCGACGTTGATGTGACGTCACAATTGCGTCATTTGCCGTCTGGGAAGTTACTTTTGATATTTAACCGCAATAAGGTAAGGATTAGAGATTTTATGACCCACAGTTTGCTTTCCAGTTAATTGTATCCCTCTGTAAAACAGATTCCATTCATGACCTATTTGTTTGATGCCGTCCACTAGTGTTGTTTAGGCCACAACTAAGCTAGTCTGGTCCAAAAACTTTTTTTCAGTCAATGTTTCTTTTCTTAGTTTTCGTGGTTTTCTTAAGAGGAATGAACAACCCTCGGAAAATGAACTCATTCAAAATTATATTTGTCTCCCCTATCTATAAGAGTTCACACTTAAGGGGAATGGGGACACCTAGCATATTTTGCCGCCATTTTTCAAAGGGAGACAACTTTCGGGACTTCCCCTTTCGCTTTTCTATAGGCTCAGTCCCACTGAAAAAGGGGTCTGCTCATAGAGGAGCAAATTCTTTCCTTATAGAGTTGACACTTTTGGCATGGGGGACATAATAGTTTTGTAGGAGATGCCTCCCCTGAAGGTGTTACCATTCCCTTAATGGTGAGAATTTGCTCAAGGGGACCCTCTTTTCAGAAGTTTACATTTGTCATGAAAGTGGACAGGAAGTCTCAAAGGCCGTCTCCCTTTCTACTGAGTATACGTAAGCGATTAACCAGTATGGCGCTAATTCTTTGGTTTGAAACTGACAGCTGCCCTTTTGAAACAGTGGAAGAAAGAGAATGAATGTAAAGATCAGTTTCCACGAAAGAATATAGCCGTCTCCGGCAGGTATCGAACCCGCATCCTCCTGATGACCAATCATTCGCGCATGCGACTGAGCTACCGAGGCCGGCTTCAGAAATAAGTCAACACCCATGTAAAATTAGGTCTTCATATATGGTTATTTAAAATGAATTTTCCATAACAAAAAAAAAAAAAAAAAAGCCGCGACGTGATTTTAAACAATGTGGCATTGGCGACTAGCATAGACTCAGATCAGACTGCGCTTAAGCAAGTGCAGTCTGATCAGAGACTTTGGTACGCGGAAGCAATGCAATTCATGGAACCGTTATTGAATCAGTAAACATGCAGGCTGATCTTGTCTTCACCTTAAAAACTACCACATTATTTGAAATCCTGTGTCGAAGCTGAATTCCAAACATACGCCACCGTGTCTACTACGGCCTATGTTCGGATACATAATTGCTTTACGGCGTAACAGTCCTCACTAGAGGCCAGAGCTTTATAAATGGCATTACTTTATAAATGACATCCGGGCCAAATCGTCCGCTGGCCAAATTGTCCGCCCACCACTATACGCTGAATTCCATTAATTAAATAAATTCTTTTATACATTGTCATCACAACGTTTCTTTTATTGTTTACCAAGGGCCACAATACAGAAAGGAACAAAATTACATGAATATACCCATGAAATAAATAAAAAAAGAAATAATATATTTATACATGTATAAACGTGATCTATTTTTATTTCCCTATAATTTTGGATTAACGGCCCGGCCACGAATATTTAATTTATATCGAGCACAAAACACCTGGTCATCCGTTAGCAAAACATGACTTTTTATATAAAATATCAGAATTTTCCATCTTGAAATTTTCGGTGGCAAAATTTACAATGGAAATCCATACTAATTTTATTAGGGCACTGGATAGAACACAGATTGGTTGTGTATTGTAACTCAAACCGGGAGGTGTGAAACTTGTATTACACACTATTAACACAGGTAAAAGACACTATCTCGACTACGGTCTAAGGGAATTAACTGATGTCAATCAAATATGGGCTATCGGTAAGCTGAGTGACAGTTCCTGTAGTACGAGAATTCCTGGTAATGCGGAAGGAATGCCATGTGTATCCAATCCCCTTAAGACTATAAATTTCAAGGGACACAATTTGCTCCTCTAAGTAGGTGGGTTTAACAACAATTTTCCTGAGGCTACGACACTGATTTAGTAGATCACGCTTGTTTTGATTCTCTCAGTAATTAAGAGAAACTAATACATCGTAATTAATCTATCGTGTAACATTATCATCTTCAAACAGAAATCTACATGGTTTGTTACAACTCATAATGTTTATAATATCAGAAATGTATTATCTTTAGAGTGCCAAGAGATTATGGTATTGCTTGATAATCTACAAAATATGAACATCTGAAAGCAAGCAAACAAACCAAACACTTAACCTTTACCCTGCTGTAGGCGACAAGCCCTATTTTTGCAAACAGTGTAGATCCAGATCAGATGGCTTCTGATCTGATCAGGATCTACACTGTTTGACATTCAGTTTATGAATATGTAGAAATAAACTGCATCAAGTAATCTGATTGGTTCAAAGTCAGAAATGGGTGTGGCTTAATTGAATATTCAGCAGGTTAAAGGTTAACTTTGACGCAAATTGCTGTGGAGAAACCCGAAGCTTTGCTTCCAAAGTTAGGCCTTTTCAGGCAGTATACCAAGCTAGGCCTTTTCAGTCAGTACAAAGCTGTGCCGTTTCAGTAAGTATACGAAGCTATGCCTTTTCCGACAGTATCCGAATCTAGACTTTTTAGAAACGTAATCTAGACCGTTTCAGACAGTATCCCAAGCTTTGCCATTTCACACAGTATCCAAATCTAGAACTTTTAGGCAATCACTCAAGCTAAGCCGTTCAGACATTGTCCCAAACTTTCTCATTTTCGGACAGTATCTAAATCTGGACCTTTTAGACAGTAGCCCAAACTAGACAGTTTCGTACAGTATCCCAAGCTAGAGCGTTCCGGACAGTATCCAAAGGTGTGCCTTTTCGGGTAGTATTAAAATCTAGACCTTTAGATAGTACTTCAAGCTAGACCGTTTCAGACAATATCAAAAGCTAGAGCCGTTCAGACAGCATCTCGAGGTAAACGTTTTCGGACAACAACAAAATCTAGACCTGTTAAGACAGTAACCCAAGCTATCTTTTATATATATATATATGGTTTTAGGAAGCCTTCATGAATCGCGACGTAAGTAAAGGTGAGGATTACGGCCGCGTAAAATAAGCCCCCCCCCCCCCCACCCCCACGCCCCCGCCCCGCCAAAGGGAATTACTTATCACTAACCACTACAAGGCAGTTCTTCTGTCGCGGTTTATTTGTGTTTTAGTTTGTCTTTGAATGTGTGTATCGATTAAACCTTTTTGTTTTTGATTGCCAATAGGCCGTTTTGATGGCATTTCGCTATTCACAGTGTAGGACCGGAAATGTACAGATGGTATGTGACCTGCAATTCTGTACAGTCACAGTTGGACACTTGTCGGGTCTATTGAAGTTGACACAGTATGTCAAGTTTGTGCTCAGTTATCTTTCTTTGGCAGTTACCTCCAGCCCTTATTATCCAGTTGTGAGTTTGATATATAAGGAACATGTCAGACACGTAAGCTTGTCTTGTATAACTTTTTAAGAGCAATTAGAAAGGCTTGATCATTTTGGCGCACAAAACTTGAAAGGATTCTGCCTACAAAGATCTGCCAGTATCAGCTCATTAGCATACGTGATTTATAAGAATCTGATATGGGGTTCTGTTGTAGATGAGCGTTTCCAACCCGAGGGATGACCGTGCTGAGCGGAACCGAGGCTACGCCGAGGTTCCGCTCAGCACGGTCATCCCGAGGGTTGGAAACGCCCATCTACAACTGAACCCCATATTGGATTCTTTTTCTTGCACAACACCTCCGGTTAGTTTTGACAGCTCGCACATGTATATTCGTTAAAAAATAAAAGTAGTGCGGAAGTAGTTCCGGCAGTTGAATAGAATTGCAGCGCATTTATGTTAGTTGCCTGGGTCGGAACACCAGGGTCAGAGTTAGTGAGTGTTTTGAGTTTTACGTCCCACCAACAGCTAAGGTCATACAGAGACGGGACCTCGGTTTAAAGACTCATCCAAAAGTCTGGAGAAGCCCGGGATCGATCCTGCGACCCCTGGTTTACAAGGCGAGTAGCGTAACCACTATACCACGGAGGCTTCTACACCAGGGTCAGAACATAAATTTCTATCTCAGGGTAAAATCACGGATTTCTGGTGTGCAAGAACATGTTTTCAACCCATAAATAGGTATGTTCATGTATACAGTTAATGTGTTTGTCAAAGCTTTCCAAGATGCAATCCCCAAATGCGATAGAAATACCACAGTCCTTCTTCTTGTACAAAAGCATTTCTGTGTTGTCACTTGCAGAAGCATGTCTTAGATTTGTACAGCCATCTAATGCGATTTTGTACTGTTACTTGAAGAGATTTAACCCTTATCTTGCTGTTCACGACAACCCCTATCTTTGCAAACAGGGTAGATCCAGATCAGATGGCTTCTGAAGAAGCCATCTGATCAGGATCTACACTGTTTGACATTCAGTTTATGAATTTGTATCAATAAATTACATAAAGTAATTTGATTGGTTGTTAGACAGAAATGGGTGTGGCTTTGATGTATATTCAGCAAGATAAGGGTTAAAAGCTGGAGAAATATCGCCAGTTTGCAAAATAAATACGAATTCAAGCCCGAGACCGCGTAGACCGGCACTTCATGTTATTATGTTACATATTGTATGTACAGATAAACTAAAAAAAAACACAAAATATAAACCACTAGCACAATCTTGCAGGTACAAAAACTGTCACCCCCAGCAACTGTGAGCGGGTGGGCTTGCCCTAAAACGGACAACACCACCTTTAAGGCACAAGAAAAACAAACAGGTCCGTGGCGGGGTAAGCACATCCGCCCGCATATATATACTTAAAAAATAGACCACTCAACAAGCTGGGGAAACAGACCAAACAATGTAAAAATGTACATACGTTACATAAATATACAAAAATCAAATAAAAAAAAAATAATTAAAAAACAAAAATACCAATATCAAAATTGACCCTTTCCTGCTCTGACACGGTTCGGCATATTGACAAGCAAAAATTATAACGTCGAGTAGAAGACAAAATGGACCGACTGCAGCGGACTTACGATAGACACGGACGGACGGGGCTGGAGCCGAGCGATGGTCTCCCCATTCACCGGCAACGTGGAATGGGGATACCACCGAACGGCTACGGTGTAGTGCCAGAATGGATTCGTTCCCTGGGACCCCACAAGCTGACGACCCGTGACACGGGGAAACTGGAAACAACAACAACCAGTCTGCAACAAAATCTCTTTTGCACTGACCATTGCGTTGAAAGTCATGATGATCATGATGAGTGCGGAGAAGACAGTAACAATCTAGAAAAGTAATACTGCATTTCTTTTGTATCCTGTTTAGTATGTATCATGACAGCGTGAACATGAAAAATCACATATTTGGATGAGAGTCGTAAGTCGTCTTGAACCTGTTTAATGGTTAACAAAAGGACCAAGATGGCCCTGAATCGCTCACCTGATTTCAAGCTGACGATTTTCTATCTTTAGCTCCGGCGACCATTTTTCTCATCAGAGCGGTACCGTTTTAGCTTTTTTGGTAGAGGGTCATCTAAGAAATATAACTGTGAATAAAAGAAATAGCCTCCCCAAGTTGTCATTTTCTACAACTTTATACATCCAGTGAACGATTGACTTCTAAATTATTAAAGGAACAAATCTTGCATAATTCCTCAACGATATTTGTACGATACTTGAATTAGATGGGTTGCATGATGCTGCCACGCAGAGCTGAAACCGAGTACTGATAAATCGCTTAGAGGATCTAAGCCTGCCCAGGCAATGCGGTGCGAGTCGGCCCGTCCATGCTTATAAACCCTATTGGTTTCATTGGGTGGCAGGGCTTGAGATGTCATTTCATCTCAATGTCGTGTAAAAGTCCAACAAAATGGGAAGCAACGTCTTCAAAATTACCTTTTCATTGTTGACTGGGACGTTAAACTTCAAATCAAACAAACAAACGACAATTGAATAAAATCGGCATTTATCTTAGAATTTATCCAAATGAAATAATTAATAAATTGTTAGAACGAATTTTAAAACGATTTTTATAATTCTTATAAGAATTTTAATCTGTTTGGCTGCAATAGAAAAAATATTTTGAATTTTAATCATTTACATTAACTCCTCATACAGACTTTTAGCCCCGTCATGGGCCGAGATCTATCTATCTATCTATCTATCTATCTATCTATCTATCTATCTATCTATCTATCTATCTATCTATCTATCTATCTATCTATCTATCTATCTATCTATCTATCTATCTATCTATCTATCTATCTATCTATCTATCTATCTATCTATCTATCTATCTATCTATCTATCTATCTATCTATCTATCTATCTATCTATCTATCTATCTATCTATCTATCTATCTATCTATCTATCTATCTATCTATCTATCTCGGCCAGGGTAATTGCTATCTATCTATCTATCTATCTATCTATCTATCTATCTATCTATCTATATATCTATCTATCTATCTATCTATCTATCTATCTATCTATCTATCTATCTATCTATCTATCTATCTCTATCTATCTATCTATCTATCTATCTATCTATCTATCTATCTATCTATCTATCTCTATCTATCTATCTATCTATCTATCTATCTATCTATCTATCTATCTATCTATCTATCTATCAATCTATCTTAGTGGTACTGCCACATCCCTCGCGAGGATTACGGTCAGGGTAATTGCGAGTCGGGGGAGATGAATAGTGAGGCTAAAAAGTGTTTTGTGAGGCGTAAAAAAGATTACAATATGGTTAAAAACAGATGAGTTTAAAATCAAGTTAAAAACAGGGCTGATGTGTTTATGGCACACTGAACTGAGTCACTCTAGACCGGAGTACAACATTTAGATGGTAGTCTATTCCATTGCCAGACAGCCAAGGGGAAGAATGAATATTTATAAAGCAAAATGAAGGATGTATGAATCTGCTTGATTGCGAGGGAATGGGACAGGCCATGGCCTGCCCTTGATGTTGTCGGCTGGAAATATGTGGGTAGTGGTATGGCAACAAGCATACAGAGACGAGCATCAGCTCGTCTCTGGTCCAGAGTTCTCCAGCGAAGGCGTGACTGCATTTCGGTTACCCTGCCGTAAGTGGAATATCTGTTCAAAGACCAATGGGCAGCTCTGCGCTGCGCCATATCAATTTCGCAGATATAAGTTTGTGTATGTGGGTTCCACATGGTGGAGCTGTATTCAAGGTGTTGCCTAACAACTTTCTTATATGCCGCTTTGTGGACGCCAGGGTGCTTACATCTGATATTACGTTTAATGAAACCAAGAGATTTCTTTGCATTTGAAGTAATTCTTTTTATATGTGTATTTAAATTCAGGTTCACCGAGAGACGGTACCTGGCACAGGAGACACTTTTTATAGACTTTGTTGTGCATGGTGTACGGCGTTTGGATAGGAGTTCTTTCTCGGGTTATGTGCAATATTTGGCACTTACCAGGATTAATTCCATGTCCCATTGGGCTTCCCATTGTTGGAGCCTGTCCAGATCCTTTTGGGTCGCATATTATCAGGTATACCACAGTTTTGTCAGAAAAAGGCGTACTTGAGACTATATTATCCAGTAAGTCATTGATATTCAAAATTAACAATATAGGCCAAGACCTGAACCTTGCGGTACACCTGAAGACACCGGGACTTGGTCTGAACACTCACCTTCAAGTACAACTATCTGGCTTCTTCCCATCAGGATGGATCCAGCTGAGAACTTCATCGTGTTCTCGATGCATCTGTAGTTTGTAGTGAAGTTTTAAGTGATGAGCCTTGTCGAAAGCCTTACTGAAGTCCAACAGTATAAGACAGGTTTGCTTACCAGGTGTGAAAGAGATATAGTAAAGTCCTCGACAGGTCTATATTAATATATAAGCGCAGGGATAAAAGTCTATATCAAGATTGGATAGGAATAATTAAAATTCAAAATATTCATATTTTGCAGCCAAACAGATTGAAATTCTTTCAATTATCGAAAGGTTATTGTTTTAAAACTTGTTCAGGTAATTAATAAGTTTTTTTTTATTTGGATAAATTCTGAGAGTATTGCCCATTTTATTCAAGTACACGGTGCAAAATACCCTTGACAAATTATGCAAGATTTTTATACTTTTGCATGTCAATAATCATATAATTTTATTAGAAATCGTTGACTGGATGTATAAATTTGTAGAAAATGACAACTGGGGGAAGATCATTTTTATTTACAGTTATGCTGCGGTTTAAAATCTCTTAAATTACCTTTATTTTCTGTTGATTAGGGTCCGCGGTAACCCCTCAGTAAGATAGATAACTCTGTCATGACCGGGTGTGTGACGTCACTGCACAAGCTCCAATACACAAAAGTAAAGACAATCAAACATTAATTGTTAAAAAGAATCTGTTGACTTGCATTATAGACTTCCTAAACCCAAACCCTTTCCACCCACCCCCAATTTGCAATAAAGCTGTGGTTAGGGCACGGAAAGGTGCGCAATTAAACTGGAATGAATTATATCAGATTTACTTCCCTTTGAAAACGGACTCGACCTCAAAAAGCCTTTTAAATACGCTTTACCATAGAGATGATTCTCAGTAGGGACCCATGTAGTAAAGAATTTAATATTTGCAACTGGTTCCAGCATTTGAGAAGACAGATAACGAACTCGTCTTCTAAAGGTGGAATTTTAATATCTCTTCAAAGTCGAAAGGATGTATCTTTCGGTGTATTTTGTGTAAAACATCCCTTTCTCAAGTCTTCACAATAATTCACAGACCTTTCAGGTCACTGAACAAAACAAATTGTCCTTGATCTCAGATCACTGTACAACGACAATACACGTGACTGTACAATTATTTATTCTAGTAGCGACATCTTTATGCAAACACGCCTATACAAATACATTGCCACCTTTATCGCGGAAAAAAAAATGAAAATTTTATGATGAAAAATTGTGATATTTTTCTTATGTCTGGTCAAAAAAAAAGATTGTGGGCACTCGTTAGAACCGCCTCATCCAGGCGGTTCTTACGAGTACCCACAATCTATATTTTAGAGCAGAAATAAGAAAAATAAGGTATATCCCCGGAAACCCCAGTTTTACTATAAAAAGGTGGGGTTCAAGGGGGTCAAAATTATATAGGCGTGTTTTCGTGATGTTTTAAATGCTTGATACAGATGATTTGAGTCGATTATGTTATAAAACTATGGCATGTTTTTACAGAAATATATTTTTTTATCATTTTCCGCTTGGTAAATAACATTTTAATTCTAAGGATTCTAAAACAGAGCCATCGTTTTGGGAAAATATCATTTGTTTTTAGCACGTTTGAATGATTACGGAATTCCCATAGCTCATTAGAAACCTGACAACCAATCTACGTGATTCTTATACAGATAATTTGGGCCCCGTCAAGCGATTTTGGTTCTTATCGCCTATGCGAGCAGCGAAGGTTCAGGCGAGCCTGCGCATCCGCGCAGTCTCGCCAGAACCTTCGCTGCTCGCTCATACAAGCAGTGAATCAAGAGGAATCTTCAGACAGAAAGCCATATCCCTGGCCCCTCTGAATGGCTGGGCATGCGCAGTTAAAATTTGTCATGACGGAATGTTCGAAGACACAAATTCGCTTGGCGGGGCTCATTTGTAAGATATGAAGGTTTTACCATAACCCTCAAAATAAATAAATAAACACAAAATAGAAGTGAAGGCAATGATCAGGAATCGATACAATTAACCCAAAGCTCCCATCAGAGACACGAAATGCTTGAGATGCCATTTCATCCCAATGTCGGGTAAAAGTCCCACAAAAAAGTAGGCAACGTCTCTTAGCTATATATATAATAATTGAAGGCTATAGATATTGGATTTACGAAGTGTCACAGGGTTTTCCCCGCATTTCAAAATTCTGAAAGTCCTTTCAGCTTCAAAAGCCCCATCCTAAATTCAGGAGTCCAAAATTTTAAAAAGGAAAAGCTGTTTACCCTTTCTGACATGTAAAAAGCTGCTCAGATTAAGTTTGTCATCACGAAAACACGCCTATATAATTTTGACCCCCTTGAATCCCACTTTTATATGGAAAACTGGAAGTTCCCGTAAGGATTTTGAGTGCATAACTGGCGGTTACCCGCCGTGTTCATATTTCCTATGGTTGACCTATCATGTGAAAACCAGTATATGAAATAAAAACGACTGCAAACCACACTTCATATTGTATGGACTGGCAGAGATTTCTCAGCTCACAAACATGGGCCGCGTTTTTGATGAGAATCGCAGCGCGAGTACCTGGTATTCTGGTAAGTAACTGTCACGTATGCTATATTTACATCAGAAATAGGGAAGAAAATGAGCAATTTTTCACTTGAAAATACTCAAAATATAAACTATTTTGCATGTAACATGTATTATTTTATACTTAGCAGTGAAATCAATGCATAGCTGAAACAAATAAAAATGATATCAACCACAAGTGAAATGATATCGTATCATTTCACATGTGACTGATACCATTTATATCATTTCACTGTAGCGGGCCGGAACTACTTTTTTGTTTACGTTATGGTCGAAAAAAAGGGTTAATTTTCCTTTTATTTACTAATAATAATAATAATTCCTTATGTCGTTAGAATATATTTTGATGTTTGAAGACAGAAGAGTGGCATTAAAACTGAATAAACAGGCACCATATTTGACAACAGCAGCGCTGTGATTTTTGCCGACACACATCTCGGTCACAATTTAAATGCTCCCTCTAAGATTTAGGCTTAGCTGTCTTGTTACAAATGGTCTACAAGGCGTACCAGTTCACTGAATGGCTCAGTAAGAGTTTGTGCGAGGAAATATGGACTCAAATTAGCGACAATTGTGTGTGTTTTTTTTTTTCCAACGTGAAAAACCGCCCGCGACCGACTGCTACACATGGAATCGATTATACAGTGGCGTGGTGCATGCCACGTAGAGCCGAGCCTTCAATAATAAAATGAACTTCAAATAAGCACAACGCATTCAGAAACATACCTTGAAAAGCATTCTTTGAACTAGAAATGCTGAATCCAAAATGGCGATTTGTTTATGCTTTGAAACTGACAGTTGTGACGTCATGTAGCCAGGTCAAAATTGTGACGTCACCGACTTGGGTCGATCAATATTTACCGTAAGTGTCCCAATAAATTATAAAATAAAAAGAACATTAACTTTTTTTCGTCGGATACCAAAAATATTTCATCTCGTGTGTTAAAAACATCCGAATTTTCACTCGTGCTTCGCACTCGTGAAAATTATGATGTTTTCAACACACTCGATGAAATATTTTTGGTATCCACCTCAAAAAAGTAAATATCCTCGTTTTCTTGCACACCAGACAAGGAAATCCGTGATTTTACCCTGGGATAGAAATTTATGTACTGACCCTCGTGTTCCGACCCTAAAGCCAATAAAATCGCGTGTTTGATAAATGTACTGGTTGAATACGACCTCGTATGCGCCGTCGTTAAGGTTGACGTCATGCACGTTACATGACGTCACTAAACATTCCTGTAGTGGCATCACAATATGGCGGACGCTGGTAACCGAAGTGACTGCGGCATTAAAAATCCGCCCTAAAAATGGAAGGTATGCAAGAAAAAGAATCCTATATGGCTGTGAGGGGTGGATAGAAAAATCCGTCCCTCGGGATCACTGTCCGGCATCACTCGGCAAGCCTCGTGATGCCGGACAGTGACCCTCGGGACGGATTTTTCCATCCACCCCTCACACCCATATAAGATTCTTATAGTAACAATCGCTAGAATGAGAATAATTGCACATTTCAGACGCTCAGAAAACAGGATTTGACATCTCATGCAAAGTGTCTCCTATGGAGTACAAATTTTGGCCTATATCTATTACCATACAAAATATGGAGGTATGTACGGAGATGGTTATTGGAATCAGTAACCATGCAAGTCACCATGCAATACGCATGCGCCGACTGGAGTGCTGGCTCCACGTTTTGCATTTCCGGCCTGATTTCCTACTTTCGATTTACTGACGGCCTTTATTGACACCGAGTAATTTGTTCACATGAGAATATTTGGGTAATAATTAATTATCAGAATCCTCACACACTAGAATAAGATTGTGTCATATGTTAATTCTTGCATATGGTATAATTCGGGCCATAATTTGTATTTATACATCCTCTGTCAATTGAATTGTCCGCTGGAGAGAAAATTGTCCATAAATTCGTCATGGTACTAGTGCGGCAAATGTGACTGGGAAGCTCCGTGGTGACTGGTTTTTGTTTTATTTGAGGTTTAACGTCCCAGTCAACACTGTAAAGGTCATTTTGGAGACGTTGCTTTCAATTTTGTTGGACTTTTAGTCGACATTGAGATGAAATGACATCTCAAGTCGTGTCACCCAATGAAACCAATAGGGTTTATTAGCATGGACAGTCCGCCTCGCACTGCGGTTCCTGGACAGGCTTAGATCCTCTAAGTGGTTTACCAGTACTAGTGTGCGGGCCGGATTCAGCTCTGCCTGGAAGCATCATGCAGCCCATATATTTCTTCAAGCCCGTATGGGCGGGGGCTGCCGTGGTGACTGGGAAGTATGGCAAGCCTTTTTACTATATATTATGGAATGTAGATATCTAATTTATCATAGAAGATATATATTAGATATCTTAATTATTATATAAGATATCTTATATAGCATGTAAGATATCTTATATAATATATGAGACATCTTTATATCTTATTTATTATATAAGATATCTTATATAGCATATAAGATATCTTATATAATATATAAGATATCTTTATATATAAGATATCTGATATGTCATATAAGATATCGTGTATGCTTTATTAGATATCTTATTTATTATATTAGATATCTTATATAGGATATGAGATATCTAGTAAAGGATATAAGATATCTTATTTACAAAATGTATAAGATAGCTTATATACTAAATAAGATAGCTAATATAGCATATGAGATATCTTTTGTAGCATATCAGATATCTTATATATTGTATAAGATATCTTATTTATTATATAAGATCTTATTTATTATACAAGAGATATTATTTAAAGATGGAAATAGGATATCTTATATGATACATAAGATATCTGATATATAAGATATCTTATATGTTATATTAGATATCTTATTTGGTATATTAGATATCTTATTTAGCATATCAGATATCTTATATATTCCAGTGAATAAGATATCTTAAATCCTATATCAGATATCTTATTTGATATATTAGATATCTTATTCAACATATAAGATATCTTATATAATATATAAGATATCTTATTTACCTAAATATATAAGATATCTTATTTGACAAATAAAATATCTAATATATTTTACCAAAAAACATAATGAAGTCTACCCCAAACTGCCAAAAGCATATCTGGAAATGACTACCCCCATTTATGCCTAACATTCCATTACCCATTTTGTGCCAGAACCCTTTGCAAACAGTGCAGGCCCAGATCAGATCAGGGCCTACACTATTTGCAAAACGTTCAACAATTTTCAGATTACACAACCTGTCATACCTAATATTCAAAATGGACTCCTGCCATATATAAGGAGGATGATTCCATTTGGCAAAAAGGGATAAAAGGGGCAAAGAAATATTGAACTAATCATGCGAAAAGTAGAGACAGAAACCATGCTGAATATATGCACAGTCTGGTGAGAGGCTTTGCTTTTTTTTTTTCAAAATACATGCAGCGAGCAGCGCTTGGCATAACTCAGAGTTTGAAGTTCAATTAAGACTTCTACTAGCTGAAGAATTTTTGTAAGGGAGGATTATTAAATTATTCAAACAAAAGCAAGCTGGATTTATTATCTATATATCTCTCTCTCCCTCTCTCTCTCTCTCTCTCTCTCTCTCTCTCTCCCTTAAAAAAAAAAAAAAAAAAAAAAAAAAAAGATGTATCGCACCTGTTTGGGAAACCCACACTTCAAGAATGCATTTATAATCAATTTTCTCCAGTTCTCTGTCTGTGTAGCAGTCTTTTGTGCATATAGGTACGAGAGGGAGCGACTATTATTTGTTATTTCTTTCGAATTTACATAGATGTCTTATATGTTGATTAAGATATCTTATTTATCAAACGTATATAAGATATCATATGTTAAATAAGATATCTTATACGCTTTATATATCATATGTTAAATAAGATATCTTATACGCTTTATAAGATATCTTATATGTTGAATAAGATATCTGATATACCAATTAAGATATCTTATATACCAATATAAATAAGATATCTTATATAAGATATCTGATATGTTATATAAGATATCTTATATGCTATATTAGATATCTTATTTAGTATATTAGATATCTTATATAGCATATAAGATATCTTATATGTTTTAGTAATTAAGACAATCAGATATCTTATTTATATAAGATATCTATGTAATATAAGATATCTTATTTAAGATATAAGATAACTTATATATCATATCAGATATCTGCATTGCTGAATTAAATAAGATATATCATATAGGATATAAGATATCTACTTTAGATATAAGAATAAGATATCTTATATAATAAATAAGATATCTACATTCCATAATAAATAGTAAAATGGCTTGCCATTGTGTAGCAACGTTGCATTCATAAGCTCTTTGCGACAAACAAAGTATCCTTCAACAAATACTTACCTACCTTCATTTATGAGGTGCTGTTTTACTATTTAATTGAATTTCAAGATTTAGTTATTTGCTTGTATTGGAGTTTAAAGGCCCAGGCATCCCCATTTAGGACATTTTTGAATCGGTCAGTTAACTTATCCACACTTTTCCTGGGCAAGCTTATACGTTAGCGGTTAACTAATACAGTGCACATTCTTTCACAGAAACTGACAACTGCCCTTCTTGAATCAGCAGAAGGGAGAAAATGAAAATAGAAAAGATAGGAAGGAATGTTGCCGACTCCAACAGGAATCGAACACGTGTCCTTCTGATCACCAGTCAGACCTGCATCTGACTGACCTACCAAGATATCTTTTAGTCAAATTATAGATAACTAAGAGTAACATTTTTTATATCTGTAATTATCGATATTTTTTGATATCATAAAAAAGGTAACCAATGATATGTAAAATATATTTCTTGATATCTATAAATTTATGATATTCCATTGCATATATAGATATCCAAAACAAATCCAATTATAGTTATCATTTCAAAGGCTGAATTATAGATATCACTATTTTCAGTAATTGATAGCAGAAAATATATTTTCGATATCAATAAATGTAATTATCGATATCCTAAAATGTTCTTCAATATTTGATATCTATATATCGAATAAAAGATATCTATAACTGAATTATAGATATGTCTTACATATTTTAGATATCATAAAATATATAATAGATATCTAATATTATTTTTAGATATGAATGTCAGAAAATATTTTATGGATATCAATAAATGATATTTATGATATCCTAAAATGTTCTTCTATATTTGCTATCTATAAATAGAATAATAAATATCTATAATTTGAATTATAAATATCCTTAAACATATTTCAAATATCATAAAATAAATAATAGATATCTAATATTATTTATAGATAGTTAATAATTATTATTGATATCCTATATTTAATTACAGATATCTATAAATCAAATTATAAATATCATTAAAACAAATTACAGATATGTACAATTAACATTATTGATATCTATAATTATCTGTATTTTTTATATCATAAAACGAATCCAAGATATGTTATATATATTTCTTGATATTAATATATTTGTTTTATGATATCAATTATTTCTTTGCATATATAAATATAAAAAAAAAACAAATTATAGAAATCATTTAAAAGGCTGAATTATGGATATCACAATTTTCAATAATGGATATCATAAAATACATTATTGACATCAATAAATGAAAATATTGTTATCCTCAAATGCTCTTCAATCTTTGGTATCTATATATCAAGTAAAAGATATCTACAATTGGAATTATTGATAACCCTTTACATATTATAGATATCATGAAATAAATAATAAATATCCAATATCAATAATTTTAATTATAAATGTCTATAATTTGATTTATAGATATCTATAATTTGATTTATAAATATCTACAAATTGATATATAGATGTCTGTAATAAAAATATAGGATATCAACAAATATTATTATATATCTATAAATTATATTAGATATGTATTATTTATTTCATTTTATCCATAATGAGTTAAGGGATATCTATAATTCAAGTTATAGATATCTTTTTTTCAATATATAGATATCAAATATGGATGAACATATCAGGATATCAATAATTACATTTATTGATATCCAAAATATATTTTTTGATATCCATTATTCAAATCTGTGATATCTATTATCCAGCCTTTAAATTGTATCTATAATTGGATTTTAGATATCGTTATATGTAAAGGAATAATGGATATCATTAAACAAATTTATAGACATCAAGAAATATATATTACATATCAATGATTACATTTTATGATACCAAAATATTGATAATAATGTTATTATAATTTGATTTATAGATACCTAGAGTAAAATTAAAGATATCTCCCATTTGTATTAAATAGTAATTCGGCACCCCATATTCATTTATCTTCCTGGGACTACCCCTGATAATGCAAGAGTCCTGTTATTTTTCATATATATTGTCTGTGTCACATATGCTTTGCAATGTATGGTACCACTGATATTGTAAAGTAGAAGTAAAACAAAGATCAGGAATCGATACAATTAACTTACTCCATCCACCAAAGACAACAAAGGGAAAGAAACACAAACATGAAGCGACCAGACAAAAGTGGAAACCTAAACAAAGGAAGGCCATAAGGACAGTTACTTTCCCACAAAATGGCCAAATGGCCATCTAAAATAAAAAGACACAAGTGATACACACAGTAAGTAACAAACAACAACATAAATAAACCGCCACAGAAGAACCGCTTTGGAACGATCAGTGGAAAGAATTCCACTGGGGGGGGGGGGGGGGGGCTTTAACCGATTTTACATTGCCATAATCCTCGCCCTTACCTCTGTCGCGGTATACACTAATTTTGTTTAGTCCACATGAAGGCTTCCTAACTCATCAGTGTAACATCTCCGAGAACATACAAATAAAAAAACTACAGAGAATAATTATACGACACCGTAAATCAGTATTTCATTGATAAATGATAAAACTATCAACATGACTCACACAGCTAATACCTCCATTCCTACAGCTTTAACAATGAATCTCACAGCTATCACAATGGCTCATATAACTGTCATCATGATTCACGCATCTCTAAGCGTGATTCCTACAACTATCACCTTGAGGAAAGCAGCTGTCACCACGGCACATACATCTGTCTCCGTGATTCATACAACCATCAGTATGTCTCGTACGGCTATAAGCATGACTCATACATATAGCAGTCGTCATGGGTCATTGAGCATTCACCGTGACACCTACAGCTGTCTCCAAGGTCCATACAGCTGTCGCAATGACCCATAGAGCTGCAAATATGACTAATACAGTTGTAACCATGGCTCATACAACTGTCTCCATGACTCATACAACTATCATCATGACTCGAACTGCTGCCAGCGTGACTGATTAAGCCGTCATCATCACTCAAACAGCTATCGCCATGACGTATGCTGACCACACTATCATAGTGCTGCCAGCATAACTCATATAGCTATTATCATGGCTCTTCCAGCTGTCTCTGTGGTTCTTACAGCAATCACCACGACTCATATTGCTGCCACCAAAACTAATACAGCGATTGCCATGGCCTATTCAGCTATCACCATGAATACAGCAAACATCTACCACCATGTATCCTGTAGCTATTGTATTGACTCATACAGCAATTTAATCACTCACACAGCTGTCACCATAATTCATTCAGCTATCAGGACGACATCTACAGCTATCACCAGGAATCATACAGCGCCCACAATGACTCGGATATCTTAATTTCAAATACAACTGCCACCAAGATATATTCCGTTTGCAACAGTCATACATGTATATCCTATAGCTCTCAGCATGAATTATGCGACTGTAACCATTGTTCATATACCTGTCACGACGACTCATAGGACTGTCACGATGCCTTTCAGCTGTCACCATAACTCATAGAACAGTTAACATGGCACACACAGCAGTCACCATGATCCGTACAGCTTTAACCATGACTCATATACAGATATCAACATGCTTCATACAGCTGTCGGCATGTATCATGGCTCGAACAGCTGTCGCGATGATTCATACAGCTGCATGACATGATGGCTAATACATCTGTCACAAATCACGACTCATATACAGCCATGACCATGACTACCACTACCATGATGCATACAGCTATCACCATGACTGATTTAGCTGTCACCGTGAAATATACAGGTATCACCTCGCCCCATACACATGTCATGATGACTCATACGGC
This sequence comes from Lucinisca nassula, assembly GCA_963580285.1. NCBI lineage: Eukaryota > Metazoa > Mollusca > Bivalvia > Lucinida > Lucinidae > Lucinisca > Lucinisca nassula. The sequence continues at coordinate 29,645,916 of OY757018.1, forward strand.
TATCACTAACACACACAACTATCATTATGACTCATACACCTGTCATCATGACTCTATCACATATCACTCCCTGTCACTTTGACTCGTTTACCCATGCTATGACTCACACAACTGTCACACTGACCAATACAGCTGTCACGATGACTCGTACTTCTGTAACCATGACTCATCATGTTGTCACGAGTTGCAGACGGCATGGCTCCTACAGCTGTGACGACGCCTCAAACAGTTGTCAGCAAAACCCATGAAGCTAATGACTACTACCATTATACAACACCGTAAATCAAACAGCAGTCATCTTAGCTCATACGGCTGTCACGATGATGCATTCAGCTGGTACCATGGCTTATACAGTTGACACAATGACTCATAAAGCTTTCACAATTACTTATCATATAGCTATAACCGTGACTAATACAGCTATCACATCGACTAATACAGCTCTAACGAAGACTCATAAAATTACTTATACAGCTATCATGATGGCACATACAGCTGACTCATGCAGTTGTCACCATGACCTACATAGCTATAACCATACATCTGTCACCATGACGCCTATATCTATCAGCACGACTTCTGTAGCTTTTACCAAGGCTCTTATTGCTACTGTCATGACTTGTACAGCTGTTAACATGACACCTATAACTACCGCCATGACCTATACAGCTGTCATCATGACCAATATAGCTGTTAATATCACTTTTACACCTGTCATCATGACTCACACAGCTATCACCATGACTCCTACAGCTGCCACCATGACTACTACAACTGTCACCATGACTGCAACAGCTGTCAGTATGACTCATACATGTATGACGATGACTAATAAATCTATCACTAGGATTCATATAGGTATTATTTTAAATATACTCAGAGGCAATAAAAAGTAAACAGTTTTTGATTTGGAATACCGGGTCTTATAATGCTGTCTGTCATAAAATATGCCTATGTCCGTTTTTCCCAAACGTCTAAGTTTGTAGAAGTCCAATTCTTTTCCTGTTACAGTCATCCATGATGGAGTTATTGCCCTTAATTGATAATCAATATTTCCAACAAAATCTCGTGTTGTACATGACATTCAAACTTATGCGCATCGCACAAGTCATGTACGAACGTTCATCGATAAGACGCCATCATTACTTTGCCATTAAACCCAAAAAAACAGCTTCAAACTTTGGCCCATTGTAGTTTAAATGATCTTTCTGTGCTAATTGGTTGCACATACACATGTCACTGATTTACTATGCTATTATTTCATATATATAGTGTATGCCATCTTTGCTTTGCAGTGTGTGATACCACTGATATTGCATTCAGTATTTCATTTATAAATAATAGAATTATCAAGATGACTCACACAGTTAATACCTTCATTCCTACCGAATTCACCATGAATCCCAAAGCTATCACAATGGCTCATATAACTGTCATCATGATTCATGTATCTCTAAGCGTGATTCCTACAGCTATCACCGTGACGAAAGCAGCTGTCACCCTTGCACATACATCTGTCTCCGTGACTCTTACAGCCATAAGTATGTCTCATACAGCTATATGCATGACTCATATAGCTGCCGCCATTGGTCATTGAGCCTTCACCTACACCTACAGCTGTCTCCAAAGCTCATACAGCTATCACAATGACCCATACAGCTGTCACAAAGTCTCTCATACACTATGTCTTCTGTAGCTATTGCAATGACTCATACAGCAATTAGGACACTCACACAACTGTCACCATAACTCATACAGTTATCACCACGACATCATAGCCATCACCATGAATCATACAGCGCCCACAATGTCTTGGATATCTTAATTTCATATACAGCTGCCACCAAGACTTATTCCTTTTTCAACAGTCATATCTCCTATAACTATCAGCATGGATTTTACAGCTCTAACCATTGTTCATACAGCTGTCACCATCACCTATAAGGCTGTCAACATGACTCACACAGCTTTCTTTACGACTTCTATAGCTCTCACAATCACTACTTCAGGTGTGAGCATGAATCTTACGAAGATAACCATGACACCTTGTCACCATGACTCATAGAGCTACCACCGAGACTCGCATCCCTTCCACTAGGACTTATATAGCTTTAATCATGTCTAATACAGCGATCACAATAACTAATACAGCTGCCACGACGATCCATATCATGACTAATACAGCCATCACGATAACTCATACAGATGTCAACACGACACAAACAGCTATTACCATAACTCATGCAGCTATTACCATGACTCGGATATCTATCAGCACAACTTTTAAAGCTTTCACCAAGACACATATAGCTACCACCTTTACTCATTCAGGTGTTACCTTGACTTTTATAGCTATCGTCGTGACCTAAGCGACTGTAACCATGACCAATACAGCTGTTAACACTACTCATACAGCTGTCACCATGACTCACTTATCTATCATCATGACTACTGCTGTTGTCAGTATAACTACTACAGCTATCAATATGACTAATGCATCTTTAAAAATGGCTTATACGACCGTCAGTATGGCTTATACAGCTATCGCCAATGCTGACAGCTTTCACAGAGACTCTTACAACTGTCACCAAAATTCATGCAGCTCTAATCGTGATCCCGACAGCTATCACCATGACGAATACAGCTGTCACCACAGCTCGTACAGCTATCTCCGTGACTCATACAGCCATCACTCTGTGCTCATACAGCTTAAAGCTTCGCACATATTGCTGTCGACAGGGTTCATACTGCAAACACTATGTCTAATACAGCTGTAACAATGAACCAGATGACTACGTCTAAAGCTGTCTTCATGCCTCATACAGCTATCAGGATGACTCGAACAGCTGTCACAATCACTCATTCAGTGACCACCATGAGCCATATAGCTATCACCATCACCAATACAGCAAGCTCCAGCCCATCGGGACTTGGAGAATTAAATTAAGATGCAAAGTGTTTCCACGCATAGCTGACACCGACCGCACTCGAGTACTAGTATACAGCATAGGTCTAAGCCTGTTCAGGCAAAGTGGTGCGAGTCGGACCGTTCATGCATATAAACCTTTTGGTTTCATAGGGCGGCAGGGCATGCGATTTCATTTCATCTCAATGTCGGGTAAAGGCCCTCAAAATTGAAAGCAACGTCTCGAAAATGACCTAAATAGTGTTGACGGGGACGTTAAACCTCTATTCAAACAAACAAACAAAAAACCAATACAGCTATCTCAATCACTCATACAGCTATCACCATGAGGGTTGTAGCTATTACCGTAACTCATACAACTACGAGGGTAGGCTAAAAAGTTCTGAGCCTGACCAAGATCCAATGGTTTGTCCATGCTGAAAGTGCCTTATTTTTCAACATAGTCTCCCTTCCTGTCCACACGCTTCCTCCAGCGATGCTGGAGTCCTTGGATCTCAGTGGTATAGAAGGTCTCATCTTGGTCCCTGAAAAACTCCTCCACAGTAGCTATCACCTCCTCGTCTGACCGATAATACTGCCCAGCCAAGTGCGTTTTCATGTTTGGAAACAGGAAATAATCTGATGGAGCTAGATCAGGTGAATACGGAGGGTGATCGACAAGTGTGAAGCCACAGTCATGCACAGCAGCCATTGCGACAACCGATTTCTGAGCAGGCGCATTGTCCTGTTGGAACAAGACCCCTTTTGTCAATTTTCCGGGTCGTTTAGCCTTAATTGCTTTTCGCATTTGTTTTAGCAGATCTGCATAATACTCCCCATTAATTGGTCTGCCCTTTTGAATGTAATCTATGAATATTATACGCTTGGCATCCCAGAACACTGATGTCATCACCTTCCCTGCAGAGGAGACGACCTTTGCCTTCTTTGGAGGGGGTGAGCCAGGGTGCTTCCATTGCATGGATTGTCTTTTGGTCTTTGACTCAAAGTGATGAACCCAACACTCATCCTGAGTGACAAAACGGTCAAGAAACCATCTTGGTATGCTTCAAAAATAGCCAAGGTGGCTTGTGACAGGTTCAGTCTGGTCAGGCGTCAAAAGCCGTGGCACCCATCTGGCGGAAACCTTCGACATTCCTAACTCACTGTGTAGAATGTTCTCTACTCGTTCACGGGAGATGCCAACAGTGTTAGCTTACTGATTCACAGTTAAACGGCCGTGTGCTCTTGGCTGATGGTTTCCTCAGTTGTTGCCGTCGTGGGTCGTCCACACCGGTCATCATCTTCAAGGCTGTCCTTGCCCATCTTAAAATTTCCTGCCCACCTTTTTACGGTTGCATACGAAGGAGCATCATTCCCTAATGTAGCAACCATATTGGTATGAATGTCCTTAGGAGCTAACCCCTTTTTATGGAGGTACTTGATGACACCACGATGCCAGATTTTGTCCATTTTCTCAAAAAAGTGTTAGTATCAATTTTCAAAGTCTAGAATTTCTACGTTATTGCAGGTAAACTTGAACTCATTTGAGTCAAATCAAGAAATAAAGGTTTGGAATTAATGAATACAAAATTTCATGGCTGTTCGATGCCTGCTTCTTGGTCAGGCTCAGAACTTCCCAGCCTACCCTCGTATTAAGATGACTCATACAGCTGTCCCTAGGACTCACACAGCTATCACCACGACATCTATAACTATCACCATGAATCATACAGCTACTACCACGATTCATACAGATATCTTAATTCACATACAACTGTCACCACGACCCATAGCGCTTTCATCAGCCATATCTCCAGTATTGTCACTATGAACCATTGCTCATACAGCTGTCCATATCAATATTACTCACATAGCTTTCCTCATGACTCCTACAGCTGCCACCATGACTTCTTCAGATGTCATCATGTCTCATACAGCGGTCGCCATGACACATACAGCTGTTATCATGACTCATACAGCTATCAGCACGACTTCTAGACGAATCATACGGCGCCCAAAATGACTCGGATATCTTAATTTCATATATAGCTGCCATCAAAACTTATTTCGTTTTCAACAGTCATATCTCCTGTAGCTATTAGCATAAATTATGCAGCTGTAACCATTGTGCATGTAGCAATCAACATCGCTTATAAGCCTGTCAACATGACTCACACGGTTTTCTTTACGACTTCTACAGCTGTCACCATGATTACTTCAGGTGTCACCATGACTCTTACAATGGTACCCATGACACTTATAGCTGTCACCATGACTCATACAGCTATCACCATTGCTCGCATCCCTCTCACCAAGACTAATATAGCTTTTATCGTGTCTAATACAGCGATCACTATAACTAATACAGCTGCCACGACGAGTCATATAATGACTAATACAGCCATCACGATGACTCATACAGCTGTCAACATGACTCATACAGCTGCCACCACGACACATACAGCTATTACCGTAACTCATACAGCTTTTACCATGACTCTGATATCTATCAGCACGCCTTTTTAATCTTTCACTAAGACACATACATATACCACTATTAAACATTTAGATGTCACCTTGACTTTTAAAGCTATTGCCATGACCAATACAGCTGTCACCATTTCCAATTCAGCTGTTAACATCAATCATACCATGACTCACACATCTGTCATCATGGCAAATGCTGTCTTCAGTATGACTACTACAGCTGTCAATATAATTAATACACCTTTCAAAATGGCTCATACGGCTGTCAGCATGGCTTACACAGCTATCATCATGACAATAGATTTCACCGTGACGCTTACAACTGTCACCATAATTCATGCAGCTCTAACCGTTATCACTACAGCTATCACCATTATGAATACAACTGTCATCTTGGTTCATGCAGCTATCTCCGTTACTCATACAGCCATCACTCCGTGCTCATACAGCTATAAGCATCGCTTATATTTCGTCAGGTGCCATTAAGCTTACACTATGCCTGATGCATTGAATAACATGATTGAATAACATGAGTATGCCTAAAGCTGTCTTCACGCCTCATACAGCTATCAGCATGAATCAAACAGCTGTCACAATGACTCATTTTGTGACCACCATGATCAACATAGCTATCACCATGACTGATACAGCAAGCCCCGTAAACCTCTATTCAGATCAACAAAGGAAAGACCAATACAGCTATCGCAGTCAAGCATACATCTATCACCATGATTCTTGTAGCTATTACCATAACTCATACTGCTATTAAGATGACTCATACAGCTGTAACCGTGACTCACGCAGCTACCACCACGACTTCTCCAACCATCACCATGATTCATACAGTTACCAGCATGACTATAACGATATCTTTATTTCAAATACAGCTATCACCAAGACCCATAACACTTTCATCAGCCATTTTATCTCATGTACTGTCACTATGATTCGTGCAGCTGTAACCATTGGTCATACAGCTGTCCATATCAACATGATGCACACAGCTGCTGTCCTCACGAATCCTACAACTGTCACCATGACTACTTCAGGTGTCATCATGTCTCACACAGCGGTCGCCATGACACATACAGCTGTCATCATGACGCATACAGCTATCAGCTTGACTCGCATAGCTCTCACCATTGCTCACACAACTGTCCCCATGACTAATACAGCTAGCCCCATGACTTACAATGTTATCACCATGACTCATTCAGCTGTCACCACCATTAAAGCCTCCGCGAAAAAAAACAGGTATCTTGGGTTCGATTTGGGCAGATTATATTTTCTTAGTGCAGATTATATTTCCTTTTCCTTTGGGATCATACGCCTTGCAAACTATATTGCTGTTTCTGAAGGTACTCAATAAAACCGAGTCTCCGATTTTCGTTCTTTTATTTGATTTGTTTCCAAAGGCAACCCTTACCTCACTGCAGCTGGTGTTAAGTGCCGTGTGGCGGCCGTAAAAAGTCTCCCCGTCCTTTATCATAGTGCAGATTATATTTTCTTAGCCTCTGGGATCATTGCGTTTGAAAATCGAATATCGCTTAAGCCGGTGGTAGGAGGCGTATGCAGCCTTGCAAACTATATTGCTGTGTATGAAGAGACTCAATAAAACCGAGTCTCCGATTTTCGTTCTTGTATGTGTTCTTTATTTCCAAAGGCAACCTTTCAGCTTTTTATTCTGCAGACTTTCGGATAAATCTTTAAACCGAGGTCCCGTTTCTATATGATCTTAGCTGTTGGTGGGACGAAACATGCCCCAGCACGCACGCACACACACACACAGAGCTGTCACCATGACTTAAACCGCTGCCACCGCGACGACTACAGCAATCACTACGACTGGTACATGTATGTATCACTACCACAGGGACACATTCATTTATTGTCATGGCTCTGGTAGCTATTACCAGGACTTAAACAGCTTCCAACATTACTCCTATAGCTATTCCCATTACTCATACTGGTGTTAATATGACTTATACAGCCATCACCACAACTCACACAGCTAGCACATTGACTCCTAAAGTTTTCACCATGACTCATAAAGCTGCCACTATGATTCATACAGCTGTCCCTATGACGTATAAAGCTGTCACAAGACCAATACAGTTGTCACAATGACTATCACAATAATCACATAGCCCAGATAACTCTGTACACTATGATTTTCTGTTCCGTGTTGTAGTCCTTGCTTCCAAAGGATTATTATATATGACTTCACCACAGCTTGTATTTAGGGAATGTGTGGCGGCCGTCAAACGTCTCCTTGCCCTTGATCATAGCGTGGGTTATATTTTCAAGTCATTTTGGATCATTGATTCCACTGCGAAAATTTGAGAATAGTTGAGGGTTACTGGCTAGGCCTAATTGTGGAAACTAGCTAGTCTGTCCCAGAAAAAACTTGTACACTACGGGTTTCGGTTCCGTATTGGAGCCCTTGCTTCCAAAGGATTGCCCATTATATAGAACATCATACAGTTATTACCATGTATCAAATGGCTATCAAGATGTCACCCTTAGCTGCCTTCATAACTCATACAACTATCATCATGATTCATTTAGCTGTCATCATGACTCATTCAGCTATCCCCACGAATCATATTGCTATCACGATTACGCCTGTATTACCTTTGCACATACAGCTATCACCATGACTCATACAACTGTCAACATGACTCATGCAGTTACCACAAATACTCATGCAGCTGTTATGATTAATCTTCAAACTCTCACTATAACTCAAAAAGCCATCACCGTGACTCATACAGCTTTCACCATGAATCATATTTTAGTCTTATTCTTATAATTACTCTTATAGCTATCACCATTTGTTATACAGCTATCGCCATGATTCGCACTGATGTAATTGTGTGTCATACAGCTGTCCCCATGATTCATATACCGTCGCTACCATCATGAATCATATAACTACTCTTATAGCTGCCATCTTGGCTCATACAGATATCAGCATTGCCCATGCAACTGTCAACAAGGCCACGAATCTGTAAACATTACTTATTCAAGGCGGTTCTTCTGTCGTGGTTTATTTTCGTTATGGTTTGTCTTTGGGTGTTTGTGTCGCTTATATCATTTTATTTTGGATAGCCTATTGGCTATTTTGTGGGAAAGTAACTGTCCTTTTGGCTATCCGCTATTGATGTTTCCATTAGGGTCTGTTGTTTCATGTTTGCGTTTCTTTCCCTTTGGTGTCTCTAATGGGAGTTGTAGGTTAATGGTATCGATTCCTGATCATTGCCTCGCCTTCTACATTATTATGACCAGCTAGTGTACTACATGTATCTAACAATCTTCAAGCCAAATATGCATGTTTGAGAGGTATAGATAAACACATAGTAGTTTTTCGTCACTTTTAGAATATAAAAATATGCAAGTATATAGGTATAACTTTAGCTCTATTGTGATGAATGTTACAAATTTTAAAATTTCTGTAAAATGTATAGATCTGTCCATGTTCATTATGCCCCCAACTTCAAAGAAGTTGGAAGGACATATTGATTCTGCTTCGTTCGTCCGTCTGTCCGTCCGTCCGTTACGCTTTTTATGCATAACATAACCTAAGAACCTATATGCTAGGGTTTTGAAATTTCATATATGGATACCTCATAGAAAATTAGGTGACACGTATTATTTTCTCATCCCTATCAAGAGTTTGAATTTTTCTTTTTGATAAAATCTTTTCAGCAGAATATCTCAAAACCTAGAAGAGTTAGAGCCTTGAAAATTTGTGAATAATTTGGTGGTGATGATTAGATGACTTCATTAACTTTTGACTAAATTCCGAAAAATACTTCATGAGTTACTTGGGGTATTTGTACATTGTATGCTTTGTGATACATAGCATAACTTAAGAACCATGTATGCTAGGGCTTTGAAATGTAATATATGGATTCCTCATGGAAAATTAGGAGACACGATTTTTTTTTCTCATTCGGATTATGCCCCTTTCAAGAGTTATTGCCTTGATTTTTATTTTGATAAAATTTTGTCAGCAAAATATCTCAAAATCCATTGAAGCTAGAGCCTTGAAAGTTGGTGAATAGATTTGTGGTGATGAGTTATGATTCGTTGTCACTTTGGACATTTGTACATTGTACCTCTGTATATTTTGTGATGCATAGCATAACTTAAGAACCGTGTATGCTAGGGTTTTGAAATTTCATATATAATCTTCTCATGTAAAATTAGCAGACACGTGTATTTTTCTCCTTATCCGGATTATACCATTTTCAAGTGTTATTGCCCTTTGATTTTTTTTATAAAATCTTGTCAGCAAAATATGTCAAAAACTATAAGAGCTAGAGCCTTGAAAGTTGGTAAATAGATTGGTTGTGATGAGTAGATGACCTGATGAACTTTTGACTAAATTCCGAAAAATAATTCATGAGTTATGGCCTTTTGTCACTTTGGGTATTTGTACATTGTATGTTTTGTGATGCATAGCATAGCGTAAGAAACGTGTGCCAGTGGAGTCGATAGAGTGCTGGACTACGAATCAGATTGTCGATTATGAATCAGAGGGTCGTGAGTTCAAACGCCGGTGGAGGAATGGAAATTTGTTTGTTTTTTTCTTTTCTTTTCTTTTTTTTCTTCATAAACACACATAAACAGTTATCATCTCCCTCGCACAACCAAGCTGTTAGGGGTGGGGATATTGCATTTATACATGCATACCTGTGTGTGCGTGTGCATGCATGCATGTGTGCATGTATGCGTGCCTGCATATGTGAGTGCATACATGCATGTATGTGTGCATGCTTGCATGAGTGTGTGTATGCATGCTTGCATGAGTGTATGTGTGCATGCATGTGTGCTTGTATGCATGCTTGCGTGTGTGCACACTCATGTACATGCTGTATGTATGTGTGCATGCAAGAGTGCATGCATGCATTTGTGTGTGCGCATGCAAGCGTGTGTGTGCATGCATATGTGTTTGTGCATGCATACATGTTTGTGTGCATGTGTTTGTGCATGCATACATATGTGCATGTGTACATGTGTTCACGTTTGAATGACTCGCATCCCTATCAAAAATGACCATTAGTATCTGTCAGTCTATTATATTTAAATTTTGATGGAATTTTCCTTGTGTTTCAGAATCAACATCGAGATGAAGAAGGACAATAAAAGACGCTAAAGGCTGGCAGCATTGAAGTGAATTATAATTAAGAAATAAATGAAATATTGTCTGGCAACGAAATTCAGTTGTTTTCTTGCTTACTTTCAGTTTGTTTGTTTTTGGTCATGCCTGCTTTTAACATGGCACGACTTAGGGACCTATTTTTCTGTCCATTTGTTTGTTCATCCACCAGCACACAAAATAGATGTGAAGGCAATGATCAGGAATCGACAAATAAACCCACAAAATTGGAAGCAACGTCTCCAAAATTATCTTTACAGTGTTGACGGGGACGTTAAACCTCAAATCAAACAAACAACTCATAATTTCTCCGAGGGACTTACAAATTAAATTTTGCAAGTCCCAAGACTCACCATTATTTCGAAATACTTAGGAAAACTGTGTTTTGTACAAATAATTTTGCAGTGGAACTTATAGATTGGGACATAGCGAGTTCACAGGACTCATTAGAAAAATGTAAATAGATCATCAATATGCTGATAACCAGTGCAAGTATAGTGCACATTCGTCTTTTAGAAACTGACAACGGTCTTTAGATAAGCAGAAGAGGTCGAGATGCTATAGAACATAGTTCGTGATCAAGATCACTTGCAAGAAACATCCTCAGCCTAGAGAGGATCAATCGCACGAGCTGATCATTAGCAACTTGCGCATTCAACTGAGCCACTGAGATACTTTATGGTCACAAAGCTGCTGTTAAAATAAATTATGCCTATACTGTTAAGACAAACTAACAAGTCCGGGAAATGCATACCCATTTAGACCCCACTTCATATAGATGAAAGTAGGGTTGGCAAGGGCATACATTTTTACCATAATCTTATCCACAGCATAGACGTACTATGTACTCATTATACCCCCGGTATACGAGGTATGCTATGGGGTATAATGCTTTCGTCCTGCCGTTCTTCCGTCCGTCTTTCCGTCTGTCCGCACCAACAAATGGATAGTTAGGTGGCTATGTAAATGGACAGAATCAATGTAAGCCAATAGGATTTATTCCATTAGACACCGAAATTACTTCTTTTCTGTGGCTAACAGTAGCCACTTAAGTATCGATCCTGCCAAAAATAGCCACATAGCTATCCATTTGTGAGAACGTCCGTCCGTCCATCTGTCCGCCCGATGTCCGTCCATCCTTCTTCCGTCCGTTAACATTGTGGTTAAAGTTTTGCGTCAAAGTTTCTAAGAGATTATATCTTCTGAACCCTCTGATAGATTTAGTTGATACTTACACTGAAGTTACATACTGGTCTAAAGATATCATTGATGCATGTCCTAGCCCCACAGTGACCTTGAGGTCAAGGTCAAAGACTTAAAAAATTATATTTGGTTAAAGTTTTATGACAAAGTTTATAGATGCCTGTATGTTCTAAACTCTAATACAAATTCAGTTGATACTTGCATCAATGTTGCAAACCAGTCCAAAGATTTCGTTATGTTTGTCCTTCCCCCACCCAAGGTGATCTCAAGGTCACAGACTTAGAAATTTTACATTTGTTTAAAGTTTTATGACAAAGTTTATAGATGCCTGTATGTTCTTAACTCTAAGACAAATCCAATTTATACTTGCATCGAGTTTGCTTAGCAGTCCAAAGATTTTATTGATGCATCTCCCACCCTGCTGCTTCAGTAACATTGATGCCCCCAACCCTTCAGTAACTTTGATGCCCTCACTCGGTGGTCCATTTAGAATTTTTATGTTTGGTTTAGCTCTTACAAGCACATATATAGATTCTTATAGCTTCTTGACTTCTTCATTCATATTACATACCAGCTCAAAAGCTATATAAGAGGGTGGCGCTGGCCTGGGGTATACTTGACCCACTGGTCGTTTTTTTCTAACTGCTTCGAAGAGTCTGTTCTAATGAACACCATTTATCTAAATTTGAACCAGAATTAAGAAAAGTGTCACAAACTTCCATAGATGGAGAAAAATTGACAGAAAGCAGTGTAAGATGTGTGTGTTTTCACAATGGGCCCCATTGACAGAAGTACTGAATTGAAGAGCTAATGTATTTTCCAATGTTTTATAATGTCATTAAAATTGTGATTAAAGCATCAAAACTAGATGGCGCAGTCGATGGTATACCATCGCAAATACCCGATTTTTCTGTGAATAACACTAAAGATATGGCAATGTCATATTTTTTACCTTTGACCCTGGGGCCATGTTGTCGTCAAGGTCACACGAAAAGTATTCCAATATGTTCTACTTCCAAGGGCTATCCAATAATCAATTTTCGGCAGTGCAATCCCAACAGGTTAGAAGATATGATAAAGTCATACTTTTTGACCTTTGACCCAGGGGTCATGTTGGGGTCAAGGTCACACGAAAAGTATTCCAATATGTTCTACATTCCAAGGGCTATCCAATAATCAAGTTTTGGAAGTGCAATCCCAACAGTTTAGAAGATATGATAATGTCCTACTTTCTGACTTTTGACCTTGGGGCCACGTTGGGTGCAAGGTCACAAAAAGTAACCCACTGCCATCTACATACCATGAACTATCCACATGCAAAGTTTCGAAAGTGTAACTTCAGTGGTTGCAGAGGAGATCCATTTACAAGAAACGTGACGGACGGACAGACAGACGGACGGACAGACGCTCACTCAACTCTGGTACGAAAACAATATACCCGATTTTTCTTTGAAAAAGCGTGTATAATAACATTGATGAAATCATTCGCAAATGTAAGCAGAGAAACGTTTGATAATTAAGGCGTAATTATACCTAATTTAGTGACACAGAGGCCTTTCTGATATTTAATCTTCATCAGTGTGTCTCAACCCCAAAGTTCTGAAACCGAAACGGATGATGGACAAGATCCGGTAAACACAGCACATCCCCCTCCCAGCACACACCGACCGACGTAGCTCGTGAGACAGGTCAACTGGAGGCATCAGGCAAGAGACGCCCTTGATAAATGACGTTTTTGAAACATTGCCGAAATATTCGCACAATAAAATGACGTCTGTAAACGTGTTAGAAACGTTAATGGAATCGAACTGAAGGCAATGATCAGGAATCGATGCAATTACGGCTTACCGCTTAAAAGATCTAAAAAGAAGAATTAAAACAAAGATCAGGAATTGATACAATTAACTTACTCCATCCAAAAAAGACACCAAAGGGAAAGAAATACAAACATTTAGCGACCAGACCATAATGTATACCTAAACAAAGGAAGGCCATAAGGACAGTTACTTTCCCACAAAATGGCCATATGGCCATTCAAAATTAAAAGACACAAGTGATACACACAGTAAGCAACAAACAACAACATAAATAAATCGCCACAGAAGAGCCGCCTTGGAACGGTCAGTGGAAGATTTCCACCGGGGGGCTTAAATCGATTTTACGTGGCCACAATCCTCGCCCTTACTTCCGTCGCGATTTAGACAAATAAGTTGTTCAGTTCTTTCCAGGAAAAGTGGTGCGAGACGGACCGTCTTTTAAACCCTTGCGGTTTCTTTGGGCGGTAGGCCTTTAGATGTCAGTTTATCTCAGTGTCAGGTAAAAATCCCTCAAAACAGAAAGCAACCCCTAAATCTCCTAAATGGTGTTGCCTTGGACGTAAAAACCAAAGACAAACAAATCTCAGCTATTGCCACAGTTAAAATGGCTATGATCTTAGCGCACAGCTATCATCACAGCAAGAATGACTGTCAACTGAGCCATATACATGTATGTCTACACGGGTGAGTTTCACAGCTATCACCACAGGTAATGAGGCTGTTCCCTGAGTTATACGGCTGTCACCACAGGTTGAATGGCCAGGTAGAATGGCTATCACAACTGATGCCGTACACAGCTTTTACCATTAATATTTTGGCTTGTATGGCTTTGAACTTATTCTCACAGATATCACCGCATGAAATATGGCTATCAACTGAGTTTCACAGCTATCACCACAGGTGATATGACTGGAACCCAAGTTTCACTGCTATCACCATAGGTTATATGGCTAACTCTCCAGTTTTACAAATGTCACCACATGTTATTGATCAATGGCCTCTGTCTCACAAAAGTCGCAATGGGTAGTATGGTTCCTAGAGTTTCACAACTATCAACAAAGTCAATATCGCTATCACCCGAGTTTTTCAGGGATCACCACAACACGGCAGGTAATATGGCTATCACCTCAGTTCCACAATGTCACCTTGTATATTATAGCAATAACTTCAGTTTCACCGCTGTCACTAGAGGTATTATGATTATCACCTTAGTTTCACAGCTATCACCACAAGTAATATGACTAACACCTGACTTTCTCAGCTTTCCTTCACAGCAGGTAGTATGGCTATCACCAGAATATTCATATATATCGCCAACGGTTATTTCGCTATCACATCAGTTTACAGCTGTCACCATAGGTAATAATTATAGCAATCATTTATGTTTCACCTTTTCACAACAGGAAGTATGGTTATCGGACGAATTTCAAAGCTATCACTGCAGGTAACATGGCTATCACCTAAGTTTAACAGCTGTCACCACAGTTCATATTGTTTTCACCCGAGTTCATATTGTTTTCACCATAGCTAATATGGCTATCACCTCCGTTTCATAGCTGTCATCTCAGGAAATATGGCTATCGCCTGAGCTTCACAACAAGAAATATGACTATCACCTGATTTTCACAGCTATCATCGCAGGTAATACGGTTATCGCCTGTGTTTTACAGCTGTCAACAAAGGTAATATAGCAATCGCCTCTGTTCATAGCTGTCACTAAATTGAGTATGGATATCACCTGAGTTTCCCAGCTGTCACCACAGGTAGTAAGGCTATTAGACCTGAGCAGGTAATATGGCTTTAACAGCTGCCACCACGGGTAATATGGCTGTCATCTCAGTTTCATATCTTTCACCTCTGGTAATATGGCTGTCACCTGTATTACACAAGAAGTAGTAGGACTATCACCTGAATTTTACACCTGTCATTAACGGTAATATACATATCACCTCGGTTTGGCAGCTGTCACCACAGGTAGTGCAGCAGTCACCTCTATCACCGCAGGCTATATATGGCCGCCACCTGAATAATAGTTACCACTATATATAATATGGCTATCACCGCAGTTTCACAGCTGTCACCCCAGGTAGTAAGGCTTTCAGATTAGTCTTACAGATATCACCACAGGTAATATGGCCATCACCTGAGTTTCCAGTTTCACAGCTGTCATCACATGTGATGTGACCTAATGCGGACTTAAACGATTATTTGTCTAAACCATAAAAGAACCAAAGCCATGTACAATCGATTTAAGCCCCCGAGTGGAAGACTTGCTGACCGTTCCAAGGCGGTTCTTCTGTTGTGGTTTATTTTTGTTATATTGCGTCTTCGCATGTATGTATTGCTTATGTCTTTTTATTTTCTAAAGCTGTTTGGCCATTTTGTGTGAAACTATTTGTGATTTTGGCTATCCGCTTGTGGTGTTTTCATTAGGGTTTAGCTATTTTATGTTCGTATTTCTTTCCCATTGGTGTCTCTGTTAGGAGATTTTGGGTAATTGTATTCGTTCCTGATCATTGCCTTCACCTCTATTTTTAAACCAAATTTCACAGCTATCACCATAGGTGGTATGACAAACACCTCAGTTTTACGGCTGTCACCACAGATTATTAAGCAATGACCTCCGTTTCACAAATCTCCGAACAGGTAGTGTGGTTATCGCAGGTAGTATGGTTATCACCTGGCCGTATCGCTATCACATCAGACTGATAGCTATCACCAAAGGTAATATAGCAATCTACTGTGTTTCACACTTGACACAACAGGTAGAATGGTTATCACCTGAGTTTCACAGCTATCACTACAGGTAACATGGCTGTCACCTCAGTTTGACAGATGTAACCACATGTTATATTGCTGCCAACTGAGTTTCACAGCTATCATCAGAGGTAATATGGATATTACCTCCATTTCACAGCTTTTACGACAGGAACTATGACTATCATCTGAGCTTCCCACAAAAAAATAAGTATCACCTGAATTTAAGAGCTATCGTTACAGGCAAAACGGCTGTCATCTCGGTTGACATCTGTCACAACAGGTGATACAACAATCACATCTGTTTCACAACTGTCACTTCAACTAGGATGGTTAACACCTGATTTTCCCCGCTGTCACAACAGGTAGTAATTAATGCTATCACAGGAGTTCACAGTTTTTTGTTTGCATTGGAGTTTAATGGCCAAATCAACACTATTTTGTCATTTTTGAGCCAGTCAGGTTACCTATCCAGAATTTTCCTGGAAAGAATGACCGTAGAAAAGATTTCATAATCAATCTCCACGAAATAATACTGCCAACCCCGGCAAGCATCGAACCCGCGTACTTCTGATCGCCAGTCAGACGCATCACCGCCGGTAATATGGCTATAACCTCCGTTTTGCAGCTACCACCACAGGTTATAAGGCTGTCACCTCAGTTTCGCATCTTACACCTCAGGTAATATGGCTATCATCTGAGTTTCACAAGAAGCAGTATGACTATCATCTGAATTGCACAGCTAGCATTACAGGTTATATGCCTGTCACCTCAGTTGGACAGCTGCCACCACAGGTAATACAGCAGTCAGGTCTGTTTCACAGCTATTCCCATAGCTTGTTTGGCTATCCCCTTAGCTTGACAGCTATTCCCAGAGGCTATATGGCCATCATCTGAGTAGCAGTTACCACTACGGTATTATGGCTATCGTTTCAGTTTCACAAATGTCGCCGTAGGTGGTAAGGCTTTCAAATAAGTCTCACAGATATCACCACAAGTAATATGGCTATCACGTGATTTTTCAAGTTTCACAGCTGTCATCACAGGTAATATGGCTATAACCCCAGGTAGTATGGTTATCGCCAGAGTTTAACAGCCATCGCCAAAGGTAATATCGCAATCACCTCAATTTCTTAGCTTTCATCACATCACCACAGGTTATATGGCTATCACTTTAGTTTCACAGCTGTCGACACATATTATATAGCAATAATTTCAGTTTCACCGCTGTCACTAAAGGTAGTATGGCTATCATTTTAGTTTTCAGCTATCACAGCAAGTAATATGGCTATCACCTGACTTTCTCAGCTTTCCTTCACAAAAGTAAGATCGCTATCACCCAAGTTTGACAGTCGTCACCACGGGTAATACAGCAGTCAACTATGATTACTAATTGTCACAACAGTTAGAATGGTTATCACCCGAGTTTCAGAGCTGTCCCTACAGGTAACAACGATATCACCTCAGGTTGTATTGCTATCATCTGAGTCCCATAGCCATTAATGTATGTAATATGGCTATCACCTCCATTTCATACTGTCACCTCAGGAAAAATGGCTATCACTAGAGCTTCACAACACGAAATGTGAAATTGTGCTGAAATCAACAGAACATATGGAAAAGCTGATAAACTGTGGTGATGCTGAGTTACCTGTTGTGACGCCGAGTTGACACTATAACCTGCGGTGATAATCTGTGTAACAGCTGTGATGGACATTTGGACAGCTGTGAAACGGTGCTGAATTATAAATAACCTGTGGTGGAAGCTATAAGACGGTGGTCATAGCCACATAATCTTCGGTTACAGCTGTGAAATTGTGCTGAAATCTGATTAACCTGTGGTGATACCTGCCAAAGTTTGGTGAGAGCCAAGTATCTGTGTTACAGCTGTGAAAAAGTGCTGAAATCTTTAATCTGTGGTGACAGCTGTGAAACTGTGGTGACAGCTATGTTATCTGTTGTGAAGCGGTGAAACTGTGCTGAAATAAAAAAAAAGCTGTAAACCTGTGGTGATGCCGAGTTATCTGTTGTGATTGCGAGTTTTCCGTTGTGACAGTTATAAAACTATACTGAAGACTAAATAACCTATGGTGATATCTGTCAAACAGCGGTGATGGCAATTTAATCTATGGTGACAGCTATTAAACGATGCAAAATTATAAATAACCTGTGGTGAAAGCTGTGAAACTGTGGTGCTAGTCACGTAGCATGTGGTGGCAGCTGTGGAACTGCTGAATTCAAAAACACCAACTGGAAATATGTTCTATAAAAGAGTTATCCTTTGGAAGCAAGGAATAAACAACAGATCCTAAAAGCATGAAGTGCACAAGTTTTCTGGCCCAGAACAGCTAGTTTCGGCCAATTAGGCCTCATCAGTGGCCCTGAAATAATTTCAAAATTCCACAATAAACCAATGATCCCGAAGGAGAAGAACATATAAACTACCTATGACGAAAGGCGGGGATACATTTTACGGCCACCACACACTCCCTTAATGCCAGCTATAGTCACATCAAATATGTTCTTTGAAATGCATAAAGTATACATGTATTCCTTGGCCAAACTAACTTGTTTCGTCCAATGACCCTCATCAGGACCCTGAAATAGTACAAAAAAAAAAAAAAAAAATGTGAAACAGTTGCGATGGCCAGGCGACCAGTGGTGACAGTTTTGACCTGTGCTAAAATCTAAATAATCTAGGGTGACAGCTGTGAAACTGTATTGAAATCTAAATAGCCCGTGGTGATTGATGGCAAACTGTGGTGATAGCCACATATTAACCTGTGGTGACTGCTGTGAAACTGGGCTGAAATCTGAATAACCCGAGGTGATACCTGCGAAAGTTTGGTGATAGCCAAGTATCTGTATGACAGCTGTGAAAATGTACTGAAATCTGTATAATTTATGGTAATAGCTGTGAAACTATGTTGACAGCTATGTTATCTGTTGTGCAGCTGTAAAACTGTGCTGAAATCAAAATAACACATTGAGAAAGCTGTGATACCGAGTTTCCTGTTGTGATGCTGAGTTCTCTGTTGTGAGAGTTATAAAACTATACTGAAAACTAAATAACCTGTGGTGATATCTGTGAAACAGCGATGATGGCCATTTAACCTATGGTGACAGCTGTGAAATGAGGCAGAACTATGAATACCTGTGGTGATAGCTATGATAGTGGGTGTTAGTTACGTAGCTTGTGGTGAAAGCTGTGAAACTGCTGAATTCAAATAGCCTACTGTGAAATATGTCCTATAAAAGAGTTACTCTTTGGAAGCAAGGCATAAACAACAGATCAGAAAAGCATGGAGTGCACAAGTTTTCTGGACCAGAGCAGCTGGTTTCGGCCAATTCAGCCTCATCATTGACCCTGAAATATTTTAAAAATTCCACAATAAACCAATGATCCCGAAGGACAAGAAATTATAGACAACATAATGACGAAAGGCAGAGAGACATTTTACGGCAGCCAAAGACTACCTTAACGCTAGCTATATTCACATCAAATATGTTCTATGTAAGGTTTATCATTTGTTAGCAAGAAATATACAACAGAGCCTAAAAGCATGGAATGTACACGTCCGTGGTGATTGATGGCAAACTTTGGTGATAGCCACTTAACCTGTGGTGACAGCTGTGAAACTGTGCTGAAATCTGAATAACCTTTGGTGATTCCTGCGAACGTTTGGTGATAACCAAGTATCTGTATGACAGCGGTGGAAATGTACTGAAATCTGTATAATTTGTGGTGACAGCTGTGAAACTGTGGTGGAAGCTATGTTATCTGATGTGAAGCTGTAAAACTGTGTTGAAATCAAAATAACATATTGAGAAAGCTGTGAAACTGTGGTGATGCCGATTTACCTGTTGTGATGCCGAGTTGTCTGCTGTGACAGCTATAAAACTATTCTGAAAACTAAATGACCTGTGGTGATATCTGTGAAACAGCGATGATGGCCATTTAACCTATGGTGACAGCTATGAAGCGATGCTGAATTATAAATAACCTGTGATGGTAGCTGTGAAACAGTGGTTCTAGTCACGTAGCCTGTGGTGACAGCAGTAAGACTGCTGAATTCAAAATAACTTACTGTGAAATATGTTCCATAAAAGCGTTATCATTTGGAAGCAAGGAATAAACAACAGATCCGTAAAGCATGGAGTGCACAAGTTTTCTGGGCCAGAGCAGCTAGTTTCGGCCAAATAGGTCTCATCAGTGGCCCTGAAATATTTTCAAAATTCCATCAATTATCCCGAAGGACAAGAAAATATAAACTACATTGTGACGAAAGGCGGGGAGACAGTTCACGGCCGCCACACACTCAATTAACGCCAGCTATAATAACAGCAAATATGTTCTATGAAAAGCTTATCATTTGGAAGCAGGGAATATACAACAGAGCCTAAAAGCATGGAATGTACAAGTCCGTGGTGATTGATGGCACACTGTGGGGATAGCCACTTAACCTGTGGTGACAGCTGTGAAACTGTGCAGAAATCTAAATAACCTGTGGTGATACCTGCCAAAGTTTTGTGGTAGCCAAGTATCTGTGTGACAGCTGTGAAAATGTACCGAAATCTGTATAATTTGTGGTGACAGCTGTGAAACTGTGGTGACAGCTATGTTATCTGATGTGAAGCTGTAGAACTGTGTTGACAGCTATGTTATATGTTGGGAAGATGTAAAACTGTGCTGAAATCTGTATAATTTGTGGTGATAGCTGTGAAACCATGTTGACAGCTATGTTATTTGTTTTGAAGCAGTAAAACTGTGCTGAAATCAAAATAACACATTTAGAAAGCTGTGATACCGAGTTTCCTGTTGTTATGCTGAGTTGTCTGTTGTGACAGCTATAAAACTATACTGAAAACTAAATAACCTGTGGTGATATCTGTGAAACATCGGTGATGGCCATTTAACCTGTGGTGACAGCTGTGAAATGAGTCAGAATTATGAATACCTGTGGTGATAGCTATGATAGTGGGTGTTAGTTACCTAGCTTGTGGTGACAGCTGTGAAACTGCTGAAATCAAATAGCCTACTGTGAAATATGTTCTATAAAGGAGTTATCCTTTGGAAGCAAGGCATAAACAACAGATCAGAAAAGCAAGGAGTGCACAAGTTTTCTGGACCAGAGCAGCTGGTTTCGGCCAATTCAGCCTCATCATTGGCCCTAAAATATTTTAAAAATTCCACAATAAACCAATGATCCCGAAGGACAAAAAATTATAGACAACATTGTGACGAAAGGCGGAGAACATTTTATGGCAGCCAAAGACTCCCTTAATGCCAGCTATATTCACATCAAATATGTTCTATGAAAGGTTTATCGTTTGTAAGCAAGGAATATACAACAGAGCCTAAAAGAATGGAATGTACAAGTCCGTGGTGATTGATGGCAAACTGTGGTGATAGCCACTTAACCTGTGGTGACAGCTGTGAAACTGTGCTGAAATCGGAATAACCTGTGGTGATACCTGCGAAAGTTTGGTGATAACCAAGTATCTGCGTGACAGCTGTGGAAATGAACTGAAATCTGTATAATTTGTGGTGACAGCTGTGAAACTGTGGCGGAAGCTGTGTTATCTGATGTGAATTTGTAAAACTGTGTTGAAATCAAAATAACATATTGAGAAAGCTGCGAAACTGTGGTGGTGCCGATTTACCTGTTGTGATGCCGAGTTGTCTGTTGTGACAGCTATAAAACTATACTGAAAACTAAATGACCTGTGGTGATATCTGTGAAACATCGATGATGGCCATTTAACCTATGGTGACAGCTATGAAGTGATGCTGAATTATAAATAACCTGTGATGATAGCTGTGAAACAGTGGTGCTTGTCACGTAGCCTGTGGTGACAGCAGTGAAACTGCTGAATTCAAAATAACTTACTGCGAAATATGTTCCATAAAAGAGTTATCATTTGGAAGCAAGGAATAAACAACAGATCCGTAAAGCATGGAGTGCACAAGTTTTCTGGGCCAGAGCAGCTAGTTTCGGCCAAATAGGTCTCATCAGTGGGCCTGAAATATTTTAAAAATTCCACCAATGAACCCGAAGGACAAGAAAATATAAACTACATTGTGACGAAAGGCGGGGAGACAGTTTACGGCCGCCACACACACCATTAACGCCAGCTATAGTCACAGCAAATATGTTCTATGAAAGGCTTATCATTTGGAAGCAAGGAATATACAACAGAGCCTAAAAGCATGGAATGTACAAGTCCGTGGTGATTGATGGCAAACCGTGGGGATAGCCACTTAACCTGTGGTGACAGCTGTGAAACTGTGCTGAAATCTGAATAACCTGTAGAGATACCTGCCAAAGTTTGGTGATAGCCAAGTATCTGTGTGACAGCTGTGAAAATGTACTGAAATCTGTATAATTTGTGGTGACAGCTGTGAAACTATGTTGACAGCTATGTTATCTGTTGTAAAACTGTGCTGAAATCAAAATAACACATTGAGAAAGCTGTGATACCGAGTTTCCTGTTGTGATGCTGAGTTGCCTGTTGTGACAGCTATAAAACTATACTGAAAACTAAATAACCTGTGGTGATATCTGTGAAACAGCGGTGATGGCCATTCAACCTATGGTGACAGCTGTGAACTGAGGCAGAGTTATGAATACCTGTGGTGATAGCTATGATAGTGGGTGTTAGTTACGTAGCTTGTGGTGACAGCTGTGAAACTGTGCTGGAATCGGAATAACCTGTGGTGATACCTGCGAAAGTTTGGTGATAACCAAGTATCTGTGTGACAGCTGTGGAAATATACTGAAATCTGTATAATTTGTGGTGACAGCTGTGAAACAGTGGTGGAAGCTATGTTATCTGATGTGAAGCTGTAAAACTGTGTTGAAATCAAAATAACATATTGAGAAAGCTGCGAGACTGTGGTGATGCCGATTTACCTGTTGTGATACCGAGTTGTCTGTTGTGACAGCTATAAAACTATACTGAAATCTAAATGACCTGTGGTGATATCTGTGAAACAGCGATGATGGCCATTTAACCTATGGTGACAGCTATGAAGCGATGCTGAATTATAAATAGCCTGTGGTCATGTTTACGGCCGCCACACACCCCATTAACGACAGCTATAGTCACAGCAAATATGTTGGAAGCAGGGAATATACAACAGAGCCTAAAAGTATGAAATGTACAAGTCCGTGGTGATTGATGGCAAACTGTTGGGATAGCCACTTAACCTGTGGTGACAGCTGTGAAACTGTGCTGAAATCTGAATAACCTGTGGTGATACCTGCCATAGTTTGGTGATGGCCAAGTATCTGTGTGACAGCTGTGAAAATGTACTGAAATCTGTATAATTTGTGGTGACAGCTGTGAAACTGTGGTGACAGCTATGTTATCTGATGTGAAGCTGTAAAACTGTGTTGACGGCTATGTTATCTGTTGTGAAGCTGTAAAACTGTGCTGAAATCTGTATACTTTGTGGTGATAGCTGTGAAACTATGTTGACAGCTATGTTATCTGTTGTGAAGCTGTCAAACTGTGCTGAAATCAAAATAACACATTGAGAAAGCTCTGATGCCGTGTTTCCTGTTGTTATGCTGAGTTGTCTGTTGTGACAGCTATAAAACTATACTGAAAACTAAATAACCTGTGGTGATATCTGTGAAACAGCGGTGATGGTCATTTAACCTATGGTGGCAGCTGTGAAATGAGGCAGAATTATGAATATCTGTGGTGATAGCTATGATAGTGGGTGTTAGTTACCTAGCTTATGGTGACAGCTGTGAAACTGCTGAATTCAAATAGCCTACTGTGAAATATGTTCTATAAAGGAATTATCCTTTTGAAGCAAGGCATAAACAACAGATCAGAAAAGCATGGAGTGCACAAGTTTTCTGGACCAGAGCAGCTGGTTTCGGCCAATTCAGCCTAATCATTGGACCTGAAATATTTTAAAAATTCCGCAATAAACCAATGATCCGGAAGGACAAGAAATTATAGACAACATTATGACGAAAGGCGGAGATGCATTTCCCGGCAGCCAAAGACTCCCTTAACGCCAGCTATAGTCACATCAAATATGTTCTATAAAGGGTTTATCATTTGTAAGCAAGGAATATACAACAGAGCCTAAAAGCATGGAATGTACAAGTCCGCAGTGATTGATGGCAAACTGTGGAGATGGCCACTTAACCTGTGGTGACAGCTGTGAAACTGTGCTGGAATCGGAATAACCTGTGGTGATACCTGCGAAAGTTTGGTGATAACCAAGTATCTGTGTGACAGCTGTGGAAATGTACTGAAATCTGTATAATTTGTGTTGACAGCTGTGAAACAGTGGTGAAAGCTATGTTATCTGATGTGAAGCTGTAAAACTGTGTTGAAATCAAAATAACATATTGAGAAAGCTGTGAGACTGTGGTAATGCCGATTTACCTGTTGTGATACCGAGTTGTCTGTTGTGACAGCTATAAAACTATACTGAAAACTAAATGACCTGTGGTGATATCTGTGAAACAGCGATGATGGCCATTTAACCTATGGTGACAGCTATGAAGCGATGCTGAATAATAAATAGCCTGTGGTCATGTTTACGGCCGCCACACACCCCATCAACGACAGCTATAGTCACAGCAAATATGTTCTATGAAAGGCTTATCATTTGGAAGCAGGGAATATGCAACAGAGCCTAAAAGTATGAAATGTACAAGTCCGTGGTGATTGATGGCAAACTGTTGGGATAGCCACTTAACCTGTGGTGACAGCTGTGAAACTGTGCTGAAATCTGAATAACCTGTGGTGATACCTGCCAAAGTTTGGTGATGGCCAAGTATCTGTGTGACAGCTGTGAAAATGTACTGAAATCTGTATAATTTGTGGTTACAGCTGTGAAACTGTGGTGACAGCTATGTTATCTGATGTGAAGCTGTAAATCTGTGTTGACGGCTATGTTATCTGTTGTGAAGCTGTAAAACTGTGCTGAAATCTGTATACTTTGTGGTGATAGCTGTGACACTATGTTGACAGCTATGTTATCTGTTGTGAAGCTGTAAACCTGTGCTGAAATCAAAATAACACATTGAGAAAGCTCTGATGCCGTGTTTCCTGTTGTGATGCTGAGTTGTCTGTTGTGACAGCTACAAAACTATACTGAAAACTAAATAACCTGTGGTGATATCTGTGAAACAGCGGTGATGGCCATTTAACCTATGGTGGCAGCTGTGAAATGAGGCAGAATTATGAATATCTGTGGTGATAGCTATGCTAGTGGGTGTTAGTTACGTAGCTTGTGGTGACAGCTGTGAAACTGCTGAATTCAAATAGCCTACTGTGAAATATGTTCTATAAAGGAATCATCCTTTGGAAGCAAGGCATAAACAACAGATCAGAAAAGCATGGTTTGCACAAGTTTTCTGGACCAGAGCAGCTGGTTTCGGCCAATTCAGCCTCATCATTGGCCCTAAAATATTTTAAAAATTCCACAATAAACCAATGATCCCGAAGGACAAGAAATTATAGACATCATTATGACGAAAGGCGGGAGACATTTTACGGCAGCGAAAGACTTTAACCTGTGGTGACAGCTATTAAACTGTGCTGGAATCGGAATAACCTGTGGTGATACCTGCGAAAGTTTGGTGATAACTAAGTATCTGTGTGACAGCTGTGGAAATGTACTGAAATCTGTATAATTTGTTGTGACAGCTATGAAACTGTGGTGGAAGCTATGTTATCTGATGTGAAGCTGTAAAACTGTGTTGAAATCAAAATAACATATTGAGAAAGCTGCGAAACTGTGTTGATGCCGATTTACCTGTTGTGATGCCGAGTTGTCTGTTGTGACAGCTATAAAACTATACTGAAAACTAAATGACCTGGGGTGATATCTGTGAAACAGCTATGATGGCCATTTAAACTATGGTGACAGCTATGAATTGATGCTGAATTATAAATAACCTGTGATGACAGCTTTGAAACAGTGGTGCTAGTCACGTAGCCTGTGGTGACAGCAGTGAAACTGCTGGATTCAAAATAACTTACTTTGAAATATGTTCCATGAAAGAGTTATCGTTTGGAAGCAAGGAATAAAAAAACAGATCCGTAAAGCATGGAGTGCACAAGTTTTCTGGGCCAGAGCAGCTAGTTTCGGCCAAATAGGTCTCATCAGTGGCCCTGCAATATTTTCAAAATTCCAGCAATGATCCCGAAGGACAAGAAAATTTAAACTATATTGAGACGAAAGGCGGGGAGACAGTTTACGGCCGCCACACACTCCATTAACGCCAGCTATAGTCACAGCAAATACGTTCTATGAAAGGCTTATCATTTGGAAGCAGGGAATATTCAACAGAGCCTAAAAGCATGGAATGTACAAGTCCGTGGTGATCGATGGCAAACTTTGGGGATAGCCACTTAACCTGTGGTGACAGCTGTGAAACTGTGCTGAAATCTGAATAATCTGTGGTGATACCTGCCAAAGTTTGGTGATAGCCAGGTATCTGTGTGACAGCTGTGTGAAAATGTACTGAAATCTGCATAAAAGTGTGGTGACAGCTGTGAAACTGTGGTGACAGCTATGTTATCTGATGTGAAGCTGTAAAACTGTGTTGACAGCTATGTTATATGTTGTGAAGCTGTAAAACTGTGCTGAAATCTGTATAATTTGTGGTGATAGCTGTGAAACCATGTTGACAGCTATGTTATCTGTTGTGAAGCTGTAAAACTGTGCTGAAATCAAAATAACACATTGAGAAAGCTATGATGCCGAGTTTCCTGTTGTGATGCTGAGTTGTCTGTTGTGATAGCTATAAAACTATACTCAAAACTAAATAACCTGTGGTGATATCTGTGAATAAGCGGTGATGGCCATTTAACCTATGGTGGCAGCTGTGAAATGAGGCAGAATTATGAATATCTGTGGTGATAGCTATGATAGTGGGTGTTAGTTACGTAGCTTGTGGCGACAGCTGTGAAACTGCTGAATTCAAATAGCCTACTGTGAAATATGTTCTATAAAGGAGTTATCCTTTGGAAGCAAGGCATAAACAACAGATCAGAAAAGCATGGAGTGCACAAGTTTTCTGGACCAGAGCAGCTGGTTTTGGCCAATTCAGCCTCATCATTGACCCTGAAATATTTTGAAAACTCCAAAATAAACCAATGATCGCGAAGGACAAGAAATTATTGACAACATAATGACGAAAGGCGAAGAGACATTTTACGGCAGCCAAAGACTCCCTAAACGCCAGCTATATTCACATCAGATATGTTCGATGAAAGGTTTATCGTTTGTAAGCAAGGAATATACAACAGAGCCTAAAAGCATGGCATGTACAAGTCCGTGGTGATTGATGGCAAACTGTGGTGATAGCCACTTAACCTGTGGTGACAGCTGTGAAACTGTGCGGAAATCGGAATAACCTGTGGTGATACCTGCGAAAGTTTGGTGATAGCCAAGTATCTGTGTGACAGTTGTGGAAATGTACTGAAATCTGTATAATTTTGTGGTGACATCTATGAAACTGTGGTGGAAGCTATGTTATCTGATGTGAAGCTGTAAAACTGTGTTGAAATCAAAATAACATATTGAGAAAGCTGTGAAACAGTGGTGATGCCGATTTACCTATTGTGATGCTAAGTTGTCTGTTGGGACAGCTATAAAAATATACTGAAAACTAAATGACCTGTGGTGATATCTGTGAAACAGCGATGATGACCATTTAACCTATGGTGACAGCTATGAAGCGATGATGAATTATAAATAACCTGTGATGATAGCTGTGAAATAGTGGTGCTAGTCACGTAGCTTGTGGTGACAGCAGTGAAACTGCTGAATTCAAAATAAGTTACTGTGAAATATGTTCCATAAAAGAGTTATTCTTTGGAAGCAAGGAATAAACACTAATCCGTAAAGCATGGAATGCACAAGTTTTCTGGGCCAGAACAGCTAGTTTCGGGCAAATAGGTCTC
The DNA here is from genome assembly GCA_963580285.1 of Lucinisca nassula. Lineage (NCBI taxonomy): Eukaryota > Metazoa > Mollusca > Bivalvia > Lucinida > Lucinidae > Lucinisca > Lucinisca nassula. The sequence continues at coordinate 29,674,195 of OY757018.1, forward strand.
ATCAGTGGCACTGAAATATTTTCAAAATTCCACCAATGATCCCGAAGGACAAGAAAATAGAAACTACATTTTGACGAAAGGCGGGGAGAAAGTGTACGGCCGCCACACACTCCATTAACGCCAGCTATAGTCACAGCAAATATGCTCTATGAAAGGCTTATCATTTGGAAGCAAGGAATTTACAACAGAGCCTAAAAGCATGAAATATACAGGTCCGTGGTGATTGATGGCACACTGTGGGGATAGCCACTTAACCTGTGGTGACAGCTGTGAAATTGTGCTGAAATCTGAATAACCTGTGGTGATACCTGCCAAAGTTTGGTGATAGCCAAGTATCTGTGTGACAGCTGTGAAAATGTACTGAAAGCTGTATACTTTGTGGAGACCGCTGTGAAACTGTGGTGACAGCTATGTTATTTGATGTGAAGCTGTAAAACTGTGTTGAAATCAAAATAACATATTGAGGAAGCTGTGAAACTGTGGTGATGCCGATTTACCTGTTGTGAAGCCGAGTTGTCTGCTGTGACAGCTATAAAACTATACTGAAAACTAAATGACCTGGGGTGATATATGTGAAACAGCGATGATGGCCATTTAACCTATGGTGACAGCTATGAAGCGATGCTGAATTATAAATAACCTGTGATGATAGCTGTGAAAAAGTGGTGCTAGTTACATAGCCTGTGGTGACAGCAGTGAAACTGCTGAATTCAAAATAACGTACTGTGATATATGTTCCATAAAAGAGTTATCCTTTGGAAGCAAGGAATAAACAACAGATCCGTAAAGCATGGAGTGCACAAGTTTTCTGGGCCAGAGCAGCTAGTTTCGGCCAAATAGGTCTCATCAGTGGCCCTGAAATATTTTCAAAATTCCATCAATGACCTGAAGGACAAGAAAATATAAACTACATTGTGACGAAAGGCGGGGAGACAGTTTACGGCCTCCACACACTCCATTAACGCCAGCTATAGTCACAGCATATATGTTCTGTGAAAGGCTTATCATTTGGAAGCAAGGAATATACAACAGAGCTGAAAGCATGGAGTGTACAAGTTTTCTTGGGCAAAACTAACTAGTTTCGTCCAATGAGCCTCATCATGATCCTTATATAGTAAAACAAACAGTGAAACTGTTGCGTTGGCCAGGCAACCAGTGGTGACAGCTGTGACCTGTGCTAAAATCTAAATAACCTTGGCGACAGCTGTGAAACTGCACTGAAATCTAAAAGCCTGTAGTAGTTGATGGCAAACTGTGGTGATAACCACATAACCTGTGGTGACAGATCAAACTGTGATGAAATCGGAATAACCTGTGGCGATACCTGCGAAAGTTTGGTGATAGCCAAGTATCTGTGTGACAGCTGTGAAAATCTACTGAAATCTGTATAATTTATGGTGACAGCTGTGAAACTGTGATGACAACTATGTTATTTATTGTGAAACTGTGCTGAAATTAAAATAACTTATTGTGAAAGCTGTGAAACGCTTGTGATGCCGAGTTGCCTGTTGTGACTGCGAGTTTTCTGTTGTGACAGCTATAAAACTATACTGAAGACTAAATAACCTGCGGTGATATCTGTGAAACATCGGTGATGGCAATTTGACCTATGGTGGCAGCTATGAAACGATGCTGTGAAACTGTGGTGACAGCTATGTTATTTGTTGTGAAGCTGTGAAACTGTGCTGAAATCAAAATAACACATTGAGAAGTAGAAGTAAAACAAAGATCAGGAATTGATACAATTAACTTACTCCATCCATAAAAGACACCAAAGGGAAAGAAATACAAACATTAAGCGACCAGACCATAATGGAAACCTAAACAAAGGAAGGCCATATGGACAGTTACTTTCCCACAAAATGGCCATATGGCCATCCAAAATTAAAAGACACAAGTGATACACACAGTAAGTAACAAACAACAACATAAATAAATCGCCACAGAAGAGCCGCCTTGGACCGGTCAGTGGAAGTTTTCCACTGGGGGGGGGGGGGGCTTAAATCGATTTTACGTGGCCACAATCCTCGCCCTTACTTCCGTCGCGATTTAGACAAAAAAATTTTGTTCAGTCCGCATGAAGGCCTCCTAACTCATCAGTGCAACATCTCCGTGAACACAGAAATCAAAGAACCACAGAGGTGAGACAACGGTGAGGACTCGACAGCAAGAAACCACTGAAATGCTGGAGCAAAAGAAAACCAACATTTAGACTCCGATGAGCCCGACCAGAGACAGAGCATCAGAGACAGAGAAAGCTGTGAAACTGTGGTGTTGCCGAGTTACCTGTTGTGATGCCGAGTTGTCTTTCGTGACAGCTATAAAACTATACTGAAAACTCAATGACCTGTGGTGATATCTATGAAACAGCGATGATGGCTATTTACTCTATGGTGACAGCTGTGAAACAGCGCTAAACTTTAAATTACCAGTGGTGATAACTGTGAAACTGTGGTGATAGTCACGTACCCTGACAGCTGTGAAACTGCTGAATTCAAAATAGTATGTTCTATAAGAGTTATCCTTTGGTAGCAAGGAATTAATAATAGATCCGAAAAACTTTGAGTACAAACGTTTACTGTGCCAGAGCAGCTAGTTTTTGTCAATAAGGCCTGAATTTATTTTCAAAATTCCACAAGAAACCAATGATCCCGAAGGACAAGAAAATATAAACTACATTATGACGAAAGGCGGGGAGACAATTTACGGCCGCCACACATTCCCTTAACGCCAGCTATAGTCACATTAGAACTGAAAAGCATGGAGTGTACACGTGTTGGCTAAACTTTCTAGTTTCGACCAATTATCATATCAGGACTCAGAAATATTATATAACAACTGTGATACTGGCGATGGTCACGTAACCCCTGGTGACAGCTGTGATCTGTGCTAAATAACCTGGCGCAAGGGTTGTGAAACTCTACAGAAATTTAAATAACCTGTGGTGATAGATGGGTAATTGTGGTTATAGCTCTACAGCTGGTGCGATAGCCACGTAATATGTGGTGACAGCTGGACCACATAACCTGTGGTAACAGATGTGAAATTGTGCTTAATTCTGAATAACCTGGGGTTATACCTGCGAAACTGTGGTGATAACCACATAACCTTTGGTGACAGATGTGAAGCTGTGATGAAATCGGAATAACCTGTGGTGATACCTGCGAAAGTTTGGTGAGAGCCAAGTATCTGTGTGACAGCTGTGAAAATCTACTGAAATCTGTATAATTTATGGTGACAGCTGTGAAACTGTGATGACAACTATGTTATTTATTGTGAAACTGTGCTGAAATTAAAATAACTTATTGTGAAAGCTGTGAAACTCTTGTGATGCCGAGTTGCCTGTTGTGACTGCGAGTTTTCTGTTGTGACAGCTATAAAACTATACTGAAGACTAAATAACCTGTGGTGATATCTGTGAAACATCGGTGATGGCAATTTGACCTATGGTGGCAGCTATGAAACGATGCTGAATTATAAATAACCTGTGGTGATAGCTGTGAAACTGTGGTGCTAGTCACGTAGCCTATGGTGACGGCTGTGGAACTGTTGAATTCAAAATAACCTACTGTGAAATATGTTATATAAAAGAGTTATCCTTTGAAAGCAAGGAATAAAAAACAAATCCGAAAAGCATGAAGCGCAAAAGGTTACTTGGCCAGAGCAGCTAGTTTCGGCCAATTAGGCCTCATCAGTGGCCCTGAAATATTTTCAAAATTCCACTATAAACCAATGATCCCGAAGGACAAGAAAATATAAACTACATTATGACGAAAGGCGGGGGACATTTTACGACCGCCACACACTCCATTAACGCCTGCTATAGCCACATCAAATATGTTCTATGAAAGGTTTATCATTTGGAAGAGCAAAACAACAGAACTGAAAAGCCTGGATAGTACATGTTTTGGCCAAACTTTCTAGTTTCGACCAATTATCGCATCAGGATTCTGAAATATTGTAATAAAAACTGTGGAACTGGCGATGGTCACGTAATCAGTGGTGACAGCTGTGAACTGTGCTAAATAACCTGGCGTTAGAGCTGTGAAACTGTACTGAAATCTAGATAACCTGTGGTGATAAATGGGAAACTGTGGTTATAGCTCTGCAGCTGGTGTGATAGCCACGTAATCTGCGATGACAGTTGTGAAACTGTGCTGTAATCTCCAAAATATGTGGTGATAGCTGTGAAAATGTGGTGATGACCACGTACCCTGTGATGACAGCTATGGAACTATGCTTGAAACTAAACCTGTGGTGACAGCTGTGAAACTGCAGTGATTATTATGTTGCCTGTGGTGACAGCTGTGAAACTATGCAGAAATCTAAATAGCATGTGGCAAGTGGTACATAATACTAGAGCTGTTAACTCTTCAGCCTGCCATTTCCGGAAAACTGATCTGATTGGTTAGGTTCAAACAGAAAAGTTCAAATATGATCTTTAGTTATCATTACAGTGTGGTGAGACTTTAATGTCAGAAGTCATATTTCTGTTAACGAGCTTTATCATTTGAAACCGAGATGCAGATGGGCTATGCTTTCTTGAATTTACACAGTCTTTATTCTTGTTGATAGCTAAGGATGTGGTCAAAATTAAAGTAAAAGCTGAAATGTCTTGGCCCAAAAAATACACCAACAATAAAAAAAAAAACTTAAGGAGTAAAAACATTTTGAAAATTAACTAAAGCAACCGGTCTTATCTGGAACATTGTCCCTACAAGGGACATTTTCCTTTTTCAATTGAGTATTTGTTGAAAGGGATAACTGTCATTGTTTCCCCTGCACTCTTTAGAATCGCCTTCGCGATTATAATGAATATCCAAGTATGGAGAGAAGTATCCTTTAATCGTATAATCAAATACCCTCTTATCTATATCAATGTTTACTTCAAACTGAAGTCGCATCAGGTAAAAACTTACCGCTAGTCCATTTGATAAAATACGATTCATTCCTTGAAAAACAAAACAAAACACACATATATAAATGAAGAACTGACCATTAATTGCATAACACTAAAGCACTTTTATATAAACTGATCATCAATACATTTCAAATACATTGTCTGATTCACTGGCTGTGATATAAACTCCAGATTACTGGGTAATAAAACACTTTGTGGTTTCAGCATCTGACACTTATGGCCCTTGGCAGAAACTGTTAACTGGCTGCCTTTTAAACAAGCAGATACAAATCCACGGAAACAACTGTCCGTATGTATTTAATAGAGGGGTTTGGTGCTCTCCTCTAATAAGCTCTTCACTGTGGTGATAGCTGTGACACTGTCACAAAAAAAAACATATAATATGTGGCGACAACAGTTGTGAAACTATAGTTATAGCCAAATAAACTTTGAGAGTTGTGAAAGCTGTGAAAGTGTACTGAAATGTATATTATTTATGATGGGAGCTGTGAAACTGTGAGGTGATTACATCTGTGAATCTGTGCTGAAATATAATTTACCTGTGGTGATAGCTGTGACCCTGTCGTAAAAGTCATGTAATCTATGGCGACAACAGCTGTGAAACTATTGTTATAGACAAATAACCTTTGCGAGTGGTGACAGCTGTGAAAGTGTGCTGAAATCAATATTATTTGTGGTGGGAGCTGTGAAACTGTGCTGAAATATAAATTACATGTGGTGAAAGCTGTAAAACTGCCGCGATAGCCACGTAACTGTGGTGACTACCGTGAAGCTGTTCTGAAATCCAAATAAACTGTGATGATGAGGTTAAACTGTGCTGAAATTGAGATAACCTATGGTGATAGCTGTTAAACTGTGGTGATAGCCACGTAACATGCAGTGACAGCTATGAACTGCGCTGAAATTTATAAATAACCCGTGGTAATAGCTGTGAAGCTTTGGCGATATACACATTACCTGTGCACACGTGACAGCTACGAAACTGCTGAAATCTATATAATCTGTGGGGAAAGCTGTGGAATTGGTGTGACCGGTGGTAACAGCTGTGAAATTGTGCTGCTAAAACCTATATAATCTGTGCTGCTAAAACCTATATAATCTGTAGTCATAGCTGTTAAACGGTGATGACACCCACGTAACGTGTGATGACAGCTATGAATCTGAGCTAAAAACTCAACAACGTGTGAGGAAAGCTTTGCTCTGTGCTGATTATTGCGTTACCTTTGGTAACAGCTGTGAAACTGTGCTGAAATCTATAAAAGCATTTGGTGTCAGCTGTGAAACTGTGCTGAAATCTTTAAATTCTGTGGTGATATCTGTGAAACTGTGATGATGGCCATGTAACCTGTGATGTCAGCTTTGGAACTGTGCTAAAACCTTAATGAACCGTGGAACTGCAGGGATTATCACATAACCAATGGTGACAGCTGTCAAACTATGTAAAATCTAAAATCTAAATAATATGTAGTGATAGATGTAACACTGTGGTGATACCAACGTAACCTACGTCGACAGCTATGAAACTGTGGTGATAGTCAAATAAACTTATGGACTGCGACATCCATGTAAATGTACTTTATAGAAGTGAAGCCATTGACCAGGAATCGATACAATTAACACACAGCTCCCATTAGAGCCACCTAAGGGAAAGAAACACAAACAAATCTATATATTTTGCGGTGATAACTGTGAAACTGTGATGATAGCTGTGAAACTGTGCTAAAATCTAAATTACATGTGGTGATAGCTGTAAAACTGCGCTGATAGCCACATAACCTTTGGTGGCAGCTGTGAAGCTCTGCTGAAATCCATATAACCTGTGGATATAGCTTCGAATTTGTGGTTATAGCGACGCAACCTATGGTAAAGGTGCAAGTGTAATGAAATTTAAATAACCCCATGGTGACAGCTGCTGTAAAAAGGTGCTGAAACCTAATAAACATGTGGTGATAGTTGTTATACTGTGGCGAAAGCCACGTATGAGACTGTGTTTAAATCTAAATAACCGTGTGATTTTAGCTGTGATATTGGCTTGATAACCATATAACGGGTGGTGAAAGAGCAAAACTGTTGTGATAGCAATATAGCTTCGGGGATAACTGTGAGCTGCTATAATAGCCATGTAATCTGTCGTGAGCGCTGTGATAGTGTCGTTATTTATTACCTATGGTTATAGCCGTGAAACTGTTGTGAAAGTAATATTACACATGTGACCTGTGGTGATAGTCATGGAAACTGTGCTGATTATCAAAATAACCAGCGGCGACAGCGCTGAAACTGTGTAAATAGCTATATAGCCTATGTTGATATTTCGATGACAGAAACGGTGGCGAGACGTTTATAAGCTGCGATCCCTGGTTTATGAGACGAGTAGCAAAACCACTACACTATGTGGAGACACATATGAAGCTGTGGTAATAGATATTTAGTGTATGGTGATAGCAGTGAATATGTTGCGAAAGTCATATAAAATGTGGTTGCATATGAGAAACTGCAGTGATAGTAATATAACATGTAGTGACAGATTAGAAATAATGGTATTTTGAACCTGAGATTGTGCTGTAAAGCTGTAATGATAACCTTAAACTATGTGGTAACAGTTTTATAATCGAGTTAATTTCATATTCCCGATGTGACTGCCTTGAAACTGTTATAATAGCCATATCTCTTAAGGTGACCGCTGGACATAGTAGTGATAGTAAAGTAAACATGTCGTGTTATAGCCAAGTATCTTGTGGTGGCAGCTGTGAAGAAAGTGTTAGTCACATAACCTGTTGTAATAGTTATGTTTCAGTAGTAGTGGCCACATAACTTGTCGTGACAGATTACATATAGCTGCAAAATAGGGGGGGGGGGGGGGTTGGGTGAGGCGAAGGTGTTGCATCAACTGGGCGCCAAGTGATATTGGCTTACAGTTAGGCAAGGCTTGCTGGCCTAGCAGCAGTTAAGGATAGAAGGTAACGCTGGTATTTCTTCTATTTCTTCACTTTCATTTATTTAGCGCTGTCTCTGCCCACTCTCATTCATCTCCTCTACTTCTTCTTTCTCTTTTCTCCTTTTTTCTGGGAGACGACACAAAGTGACCCACAAGGGTTGACATGTCGTTAAACCCCAACACGATCAATCATTAGCAGCGAAATTGTAGTGGCATCCACATAGTATGTGGTTATAGCTGTTAAACTGTACATAGGCATATAACCTGTGGTGATAATTGGTAAACTGTGTTGATAACCATAATTCATGAAAAAAACCAGCTGTAAAACATTCGATAGCCATGTAAAATAGAAGTGAGGCAATGATCAGGAATCGACACAATCAACCCACAGCTCCCATCAGAGACACCAAAGGGATGGATTAACACGCATGAAACAACAGACCCTAATGGAAACACCAACAGCGGAAAGCCAAAAGGACAGTTACTTTCCCACAAAATGGCCAATAGGCTATCCAAAATAAATAACATAAGCGACACAAACACCCAAAGACAAACCATAGCAAAAAAAAAAAAAAAAAAAAAAACCGCGACAGAAGATCCGCATTGGAACGGTCAGCGGAAACGAATTCCATTTAGGGGGCTTAAATCAATTTTACGTGGCTACACTCCTCTCCATTACTTCCGTCGCGATTTAGACAAATAATTTGTTCAGTCCGCATGAAGGCCTCCTAACTCATCAGTGCAACATCTCCGTGAACACAAATAATCAAACAAGCACAGTTCCAAGGCGATTCTTCTGTTGTGGTTTATTATTGTTACAGTATCTTTTTATTTTGGACAGTCATTTTGTGGGAAAGTAATTGTCCTTTGGTCTTTCCGATTGTGGCGTTTTCATTGTGGTGAATGTTATGATTATGTTTCTTTCTCTTTGGTGTCTTGGATGGGGGTTGTGAGATAATTGTATCGATTCCTGGTGATTGCCTTCACTTCTATTTTGTGGTGACAGCTGTGCAACTGTGGTGATACCCAGCTAACAGTTGTGTTTTATAAACGTTTTCAAAACGTCAGAAGGGACGTCAGGTAACTTTCGCTTGGATATATGCTGCAGCGTTAAACTAAAGATCATTTTTAATGTTTAACCGCCAGCTGTGAAACTGAGGTGATAGCGATATAACCTTTGGTGATAGCTGAGAAATTCAGGTGATAGTTGTGAAACAGAGATGTTTGCTATATAACCTGTTGGGACAGCTGTGAAAATGAGATGATAGCCGTATGCCCTTTGGTGAAAGGCTGTAAAAGTAAGGTGTATCTATACTTCCTGTGTTGAAAGCTGTTAGACTGGGGTGAAAGCCAAAAGACCTGTTGCGACAACTGCAAGTCTGATGTGATATCCGCACTTCCTGTGATTACAAATGTAAAACTAATGTCATAGCCATATTTCCTATAGTATATAACCCAGGTGATAACCATATTATTTGTGGTGACAGCTAAACTGAGGAGAAACAATATAACCTGTTATGATTGCTGTTTAACTCACGCTATATAATCTGTGGTGACCGCTGTGAAACCGAGGAGATAGCCATACTACCAGTAGGGAAAGCTCTGAAAGCCATACGATAGCCATATTAGCTATGGTGATAGCTGCGAAACTAATGTGAAAGCCATTTACCTGTTTTGTTTGCTGCGAAACCCATGTGATAGCCATACCACCTATGGTGACAGCTGGGAAACTAATATTACTGCTACATAATCTGTGGTGACCACTTTAAAATCTTAGGGGATAGCCATATTACCCGTGGTGATATCTATAAAACGGATGTGATAGCTATACTACCTGTGGTTATAGATGAGAAACTCACGTTATAGCCTTATTATCTGAGGATTATTTATTTATCGTGCTAACAGATTTGAAAGTGAAGTGATTGTCATGTCAAATGTGCTGTTAGCTGTGAGACTCGGGTGATGGATAGAAGCCTCCGTGGTGTAGTGGTTACGATAGTCGCCTTGTAAACCAGGGATCGCAGGATCGATCCCGGGCTTCTCCAGACTTTCGGATGTGTCTTAAACCGAGGTCTCGTCTCCGTATGACCTTAGCTTTGGTGGGATGTATAACTCAAACACCCACTCACTCAGTTGATGGACATTCTACCTGTTGCGATAATGGAGATACAAAGGTCACTGCTATATAACATTGATGACAGCTGTGAAACTGATGTGATAGCTAAACTTCCTATGGTGATAGCTGTGACCCCGAGGTGATAGCATCTTACCTGCGGTGATAAAGTAAAACTCAGATTGTAGTCATATTACCAATGTTGAAAGCCATGAAACGATGCGATAGCCATTCTGCATTTGGTGATAAATGTAATGCTGAGGTGATAGCTGTGAAACTCAAGTGATAGCCATACTACCTCTGGTGAAAAATGTGAAACACAGGTGATTTCTATTCTGTCTCTGGCGATAGCTGTGAAACTGAGGTGATAGACATATTTCTGTGATGACAGCTGTAACTCTGATGTAAAATCCAGCTGTGAAACTAATGTGATAGCTTTATTCCCTGTGGTGGTAGCTGTGAAACCCAGGTGATAACCATTCTGCAGGTGGTGACAATTTTGAAACACAGGTGAATGCTATATTACATGTGGTGAAAGCTGTTTTCCTGTGGTGATAGCTGTGAATACGAGGTGATAGCATATCACCCGAGGTGACAACTGTAAATGTCAGATTATAGCAAGATTACCTGTGGTGACGTCTGTGAAACTGAGGCTATAGCCATACTACCTGTGGTAATAAGTGTGATGCTGAAATGATAGCTGTGAAACTCAAGTAATAGCCATACTACCGCTGGTGACAATGATGAAACACAGGTGATTGCTATATTACCTATGGACGACAGATGTGAAACACAGATGATAGCTATATATCTTATAGTAACAGCTGTAAGTCTGATGTCATATGTATACCATCTTTGGTGACAGCTGCGAAAGTAATGTGATAGCCATATTACCTGTGAATATCAAACTATCAATTAAGAAAGCTGAGAAACTCAGCTAAAAATGATGTAATCTGTGGTAGAAGCTGTAAAACTAAGGCGACAGCCATGTTACCTGATTTGATTGCTGTGAAAATCATGTGATAGCCATACTACCTATATTGCCAGCTGTGAAACTGAGGTGATTGTTATATAACCTGTGATGACAGCTGTGCACCTCAGGTGGCAGCCATATTACCTGTGGTGATAGCTGTGACTACCTCTGGTGACAGCTGTAAATAAGAGGTGTTTACTGTATTACCTTTCTTTTACGACAGTTGTGAAAACTGAGATGATAGGTTTTGTGTGTGAAACTGGGGTGACAGCAAAGTAGAAGTAAAACAAAGATCAGGAATCGATACAATTAACTTACTCCACCCATCACAGACACCAAAGGGAAAGAAACACAAACATTAAGCGACCAGACCATAATGGAAACCTAAACAAAGGAAGGCCATAAGGACAGTTACATTCCCACAAAATGGCCATATGGGCATCCAAAATAAAAAGACACAAGTGATACACACAGTAAGTAACAAACAACAACATAAATAAATCGCCACAGAAGAACCGCCTTGGAACGGTCAGTGGAAAGATTTCCACTGGGGGCTTAAATCGATTTTACGTGGCCACAATCCTCGCCCTTACTTCCGTCGCGATTTAGACAAATAATTTGTTCAGTCAGCATGAAAGCTTCCTAACTAATCAGTGCAACATCTCCGTGAACACAAATAATCAAAGAAACACAGAGGTGAGACAACGGTGAGGACTAGACAGCAAGAAACCACTGAAATGCTGGAGCAAAAGAAAACCAACAATTATACTTCGATGGGCCCGACCAGAGACAGAGCATCAGGCACCAACCAACATTACCTTGAATTAGATCTCTCTAACTCTCAATAAGCCTTTACGTTGGAACCGTCATAGAATCTGAGGCCTGATCCACCGACGTGCCATTAAAGAGGGAAGCAAAGTTGCCAACCGTGATTGGGTTAACTACCATGCATGCAGTCTGTCGTATAATATCCATGTTGTACCCAATCTTTTTATATCGAAGAATGATTTTACGAAATTGGGTGCTAAATACTATCTTTAGCGACAGCTGTAAAAATTTAAAAGAAAGACCCAGGGAGCGCCACAGTCACAAGACACAGCCCACTCACGACAGGAAGAGGAAACATACACAAAACAAGAAAAAATACGAGTGTTTATGAAACGGAACAATCAGCCCTCTCTTCCCCACAGGGGGTGATCAGACCATTAGAAAACACTAAACAACAACTCACAACAAATTCGCAGATATGCGATGATAGCCATGCTACCCGTGGTGATAGCCATATTACCTGTGGTGATAGCTATCAAATGTAGTTGAAAAACTGTGGTGACAGCTGTCAAATTAAGGTGATAGCCATAATACCTTTGGAGATAGTTGTGAAATTCAGGTGATAGACTGTGAAACTTAGTTGATAGCTTTATTACATATTTGGGCAACTATTACTCAAGTAATGGCCATATTAACTGTGGCGATAACTGTGAAACTAAGGGGATAGCCATACTAACTCTGCAAACAGCTGTGAAACAGAGGTGACAGCTGTACTACCGGTGGTGACAAGCCGAAGCGATAGGCATATTACCTATAATGATAGTTGTGGAATTCAGATGATAGTTATACTAAGCATAGTGAAACTCAGGCGAAATATGTGAAGCTGAGGTGACAGCCATATTACCTGTGGTGGTAGCTGTAAAATTGAGGTTATAGCCACATTACCATCTGTGATAGCAATGAAGCCAGGTGATAACCATACTAGTTGTAGCGACAGTTGTAAAACAGATGTTATTTCTGCATTACCTCTTGTGACAGCTGTCAGCCGATGTCATAACCGTTTTACTTGTGATTATAGCTGTGAAATTCAAGTCATAATCATATTTCTTGTTGTGAAGCTCAAGTGATAGCCATATTTCCTGAGGTGACAGCTGTGAAATGGAGGTGATAGCCATATTACATGCATTTATAGCTATGGAACCCAGATGATAGCAATATAACCTGAGGGGATATCGTTGTTACCTGTAGGAATACATCTGAAACTCGGGTGATAACCATACTAACTGTTTGACAATTATGTATCATAGTTGACTGCTATACTATCTGTGGTAACGACTGTCAAACTAAGGTGACAGCAATCTAACTTTTGTGAAGGAAAGCTGAGAAAGTCAGGTGATAGCCATATTACTTGTTGTGATAGCTGTGAAACTAAAATGATAGCCATACTACCTATAGTTAAACGATTGCTATATATTATATGGTGACAGCTGTGAAACTGAGGTGATGGCGATATTACCTTTGGCGATGGCTGTTTAACTCTTGTGATAACCATACTACTCAGGTGATGGCCATATAGCCTGTAGTGATAGCTGTCAAGCTAAGGGGATAGCCAAACAAGCTATGGGAATAGCTGTGAAACAGACTTGATTGCTATATTACCTATGGCAGCTGTCAAACCGAGGTGACAGGCATATTACAGATGATAGTCATACTGCTTCTTGTGAAACTCAGGTGATAACCATATGACCTGAGGTGTAAAATGCGAAATTGAGGTGACAGCCATATTAACTGTGGTGGTAGCTGTAAAACTGAGTTTATAGCCATATTACCGGCGGTGATGCGTCTGACTGGTGATCAGAAGTACGCGGATTCAATACTTGCCGGGGTTGGCAGTATTTTTTCGTGGAGATTGATCATTATATCGTTTCTATCATCATTCTTTCCCTTCCGCTGATTCAAGAAGGGCAGTTGTCAGTTTCTGGCGAAAGAATGTACACTGTACTGGTCAACCACTTATGTACAAGACAGTCCAGGAAACGTGTGGATAGGTAAACTGACAGGCTAAAAAATTACATAGTGTTGACTGGGCCATTAAACTGCAATCAATGAAAACAAAAACCGGTGAACTCATGTGATAGCATTACTACCTGTGGTGACAGCTGGGAAAACATGGCATTAACCGTACGAGTTTTAGTGACTGTTGTGAAACAGAGGTGATTGTTGTATAACATGTTGTGACAGCTGTCAACCAAGATAACAGCCGTATTATCTGTAATGATAGATCTGAAATTCAGGTGATTATGTTTGTGGGAAGCTCAGATGATAGCTATACTTCCTGTGGTGACAGCTGTGAAATGGAGGTGATATCCATATTAGCTCTGGTGATAGCTGTGAAACTCAGTTGACAGCAATATAACCTGTGGTTACAGCTGTCAAACTAAGGTGACAGCCATGTTACCTGTAGTGATAGCTCTGAAACTCAGGTGATAAACCATTCTACCTGTTGTGACAAGTGTGAAACATAGTGGATTGCTGTATTACTTGTGGTGACAGCTGTCAGTCTGAGGTGATAGCGATATGATCGTTGGTGATAGATGTAAAAGTCAGGTGATAACCATACTACCTGCTGTGAAGGAAAGCTGAGATATTCAGATGATACCATATTACTTGTGGTGATAGCTGTGAAACTAAGGTGACAGCCATACTACCATACATGGTAAAATGATTGCTATATATTATGTTATGACAGCTGTAAAATTGATGTGATAGCCATATTACCTGTGGTGATGTGATGATAGCTAAGAAACTGAGGTAATGGCGATATTACCTGCTGAAAGCTGTGAAACTCTGGTGATAACCAAACTACCTGTTCTGACATTTGTGAAACGGAGGTCATTGCTTAATAACCTGAGGTGACAGTTGTGAAATTGAGGTGTTTGTCATACCACCTTTGGTGATAGCTGTGAAACAGGGTTTAAAACTAGAGGTGAAGACAGTGATCAGGAATGGATTCAATTACCCCTAATCTCCTAACAGAGACAACAATGGGAAATAATTCGAAATTGAAATAACTAAATCCTAATGAAAACACCACAAGCGGATAGCCAAAAGGACTTTTACTTTCACACAAAAATGGCAAAACAGCGATCGAAAATAAAAAGACATAACCAATACATACATGCAAAGACGCACTGTAACAATAATAAACCACAACACAAGAACCGCCTTGGAATGGTCAGCAAAAAGTATTCAACTCAGGGGCTTAAATCGATTTTACATGGCCTCAGTCCTCGTCCTTGGTTCTTTTATGGTTTAGACAAATAATTGTTAAAGTCCGCATAAAGTCACATCACATGTGTTGACAGCTGTAAAACTGGAAACTCAGGAGATAGCCATATTACCCGTGGCGATATCTATAAGACTAATTTGAAAGCCTTAGCCCTGAGTCTAACTGTTGGTTTTCTTTTGCTCCGGCATTTCATTGGTTTATTGCTTTCGAGTCCTCACCGTTGTTTCATCTCTATGGTTGTTTGAGCTTTTGTGTTCACAGAGATGTTGCACTGATGAGTTAGGAGGCCTTCATGCGGACTGAACAAATTATTTGTCTAAATCGCGACGGAAAGGCGAGTATTGTGACCACGTAAAATCGATTTAAGCCCCCCCCCCCCCCCCCCCCCCACACACACACACCCAAGTGAAATTCGTTTCCACTGACCTTTCCAATACGGTTCTTCTGTCGCGGTTTATTTTTGTTATGATTTGTTTTGGGTGTTTGCGTCGCTCATATTATTTTATTTTGGATAGCCTATTGGCCATTTTGTGGGAAATTATCTGTCCTTTTGGCTTTCCGCTGTTGATGTTTCCATTGGGGTCTGTTGTTACATGTTTGTGTTTCTTTCTCTTTGGTGTCTCTGATGGGAGCTGTGGGTTATTTGTATCGATTCCTGATCATTGCCTCCACTTCTGTTTTATTACCTGGACTGACAGCTGTGAAACTGAGGTGATAGCCATATTATATATAGTGGCAACTGTTATTCAGGTGTGGCCATATATAGCCTGCGGTGATAGAGGTGAGTGCTGCATTACCTGTGGTGACAGCTGCTAAACCGAGGTGATATGTATATTACCTATAATGGCATGTGTAAAAATCAGATGATAGTCATACTACTTCTTGTGAAATACAGGTGAAAGCCATATTGCCTGAGGTGAAAGATATGAAACTGAGGTGGCAGCCATATTACCTGTGGTGGTAGCTGTTAAAGCCATATTACCTGCTCAGATGATAGCCTTACTACGTGGTGACAGCTGAGAAACTCAGGTGATATCCATACTCATTTTAGTAATAGCTATGAAACAGAGGCGATTGCTGTAAAATACAGGCAAGAACCGTATTACCTGCGATGATAGCTGTGAAAATCAGGTGATAGTCATATTTCTTGTTGTGAAGCTCAGGCGACAGCTATATTTCGTGAGATGACCGCTATGAAACGGAGGTGATAGCCATATTACCTAAGGTGATAGCTGTGAAACTCTGTTGAAAACAATATAAACTGTGGTGACAGCTGTCAAACTGAGGTGATAGCCATGTTACCTGCAGTGATAGCTTTGAAACTCGTCCGATAATCATACTGCCTGTTGTGACAATTGTGAAGCATAGTTGATTAGTATAATTATTACCTATGGTGACAGATGTAAACCTGAGGTGATAGCGAAATAACCTTTGGTGATATATGTGAATATTCTGGTGATAGCCATATTACCTGCTGTGAAGGAAAGCTGAGAATGTCGGGTCTTAGCCATATTGTGGTGATAGCTGTGAAACTAAGGTGATAATCATAATACCTATAGTGACAGCGGTGAAACTGAAGTGATTGCTATAATATATGTGGTGACAGCTGTGAAACTGAGGTGATAGCCATATTAACTGCGGTGTTGTGGTGGTAGCTGAAACATTCGGGTGATACCAATGTTGACTTTGTTGATAGTTGTTAAACTCCTTTAACCATACTACTTATTGTGACTTTTGTGAGACAGAGGTCATTGATTAACAACCCGTGGTGACAGTTGTAAAACAGAAGAGTTAGCCATACTACCTGTGGTGATCGCAGTGAAACTTAGGTGATCGCCATATTACCTGTGGTGATATCTGTGAGAATAAGTTCAAAGCCATACCAGCCAAAATATTAATGGTAAAAGGTGTGTGCGGCATCAGTTGTGATAGCCATTCTACCTGGCAATTCAACCTGTGGTGACATACGTATAACTCAGGTAACAGCCTCATCACCTGTGGCGATAGCTGTGAAACTTACCCGTGTAGACATATATGACCCAGTTGACAGTCGTTCTTCCTCTGATGATAGCTGTGCTACTAAGATAACAGCCATATTAACTGTAGTGATAGCAAAGATTTGTTTGTCAATAGTTTTTACTTCCCAGGCAATACCATTTTGGATATTTGGAGGTTGCTTTAGATTTTGAGGGACTTTTACCCGACACTGAGATAAACTGACATCTCAAGGCCTACCACCAAAAGAAACCGCAAGGGTTTAACCAAGAGGACCATGATGGTCCTATATCGCTCACATGAGCTAAGAGATTAACATGTAGGCTCCAGGGCGGTGCAATTTTTTTTTGGACCAAGGTCTATATTTTGAACAACCTAAGCAGAGGTCCACTGAATGAAGCTAAACATCGAATATAAAAGGCATGGCCTTCTGGTTTTGGACAATAAGATTATTCAAAAGTTTTCTCTTTATAAGTCTATGTAAAACCAGTGGACCCAAGGGCGGGGCCATTTTTGGCCCCCATGCTATGATTGGAACGATCATGGTAGAGGTCCATTAGATGAAGCTTCAAACCAAATTTCAAAGACCTGGGCCTTCTGGTTTAAAATGGGAAGATTTTTAAAGGTTTTCCCTCTATTAGCCTATGTAAAACCAGTGGGCCCCGGCGCGGGAGCATTTTTGGCCACAGGGCTATAATTTGAACAATCTTGGAAGAGGTCCACTAAATGACGCTTCATATCAAGTATCAAAAGACCTGAGCTTTCTGGTCTCAGACAATAAGACTTTTAAAGGTTTTCCCAATATAAGCTTATGTAAAACCAGTGAACACCAGCGCGGGGGCATTTTTAGCCCCAGGGCTATAATTTGAACAATCGTGGTAGAGGTTTACTAGATGAAGCTTCATACTAAATATCAAAGACCTGGACCAGCTGGTTTCACAGAAGCAGATTTTTATATGTTTTCCCAATATTAGCCTATGTAAAACCAGTGGGCCCCGGAATGGGGGCATGATTGACCCCAGGGTATTAATTTGAACAATCTTGGTAGAGATTCACTAGATGAAGCCTCATACCAAATATCAAAGACCTGGGCCTTCTGGTTTCAGACAAGAAGATTTTTAAAGGTTTTCCCTTATAAGCCCAGATAAAACAAGTGGGTCTCGGCGCAGGGGCATTATTTGCCCCAGGGCTATAATTTGAACAATCTTGGTATAGGTCCATTTGATGAAGCTTCATACCAAATATCAAAGACCTGGGCCTTCTGGTTTCAGAGAAGAAGATTTTTTAAAGGTTTTCCCTATATAAGCCTATGTAAAACCAGTTGGCCACGGGGCAGGGTCGTTTTTGGCCCCAGGGCTATAATTTGAACAATCTAGGTAGAGGTCCACTAGATGGAGCTTCATACCAAATATCAAAGACCTGGGCCTTCTGATTTCAGAGAAGAAGATTTTTAAAATTTTCCCTATATAAGCATATGTAAAACCCGTGGGCCCCGGCGCGGGGGGCGTTTTTGGCCACAGGGCTATAATTTGAACAATTTTGGTAGAGGTTCACTAGATGAAGCTTCATACTAAATGTCAAAGACCTGGACCTTCAAGTTTCAGACGAAGATTTTTATATGTTTTCCCTATATAAGCCTATGTGAAACGAGTGGGCCCCGGTGCGGGGGCGTATTTGGCCCCAGGGCTATAATTTGAACAATCTTGGCAGAGGTTCACTAGATGAAGCTTCATACCAAATATCAAAGACCTCGGCCTTCTGTATTCAGACAAAAAGATTTTATATGTTTTCCCTATATCAGCCTATATAAAACCAGTGGGCCCTGGCACGGGGGGGGGGGCGTTTTTGGCCTCAGGGCTATAATTTGAACAATCTTGGTAGAGGTTCAGTACCTGGGCCTTCTGGTTTCAGACAATAAGATTTTTATATTATATGTTTTCCCTATATCAGCCTTTATAATTGGCCGAAACTAGCTAGTCTGGCCCAGAAAACATGTACACTCCATATTTTTTGGTTCTGTGTTGTATTCCTTGCTTCCAAAGGATAACCCTTTTATAGAACATATTTATAAAACAAGTGTGCCCCGAGGCGGGGCCATTTTTGGCCCCAGGGCTATAATTTGAACAATCTTGGTAGAGGTCCACTAGATGAAGCTTCATACCAAATATCAAAGACGCGGCTTTTGGATTTCAGATAAGAAGATTTTTAAAGGTTTTCCTTATATAAGCCTATGTAAAAACAGTGGGCCACGGCATGGAGGCATTTTGGCCCCAGTGCTATAATTTGAACAATCTTGGTAGAGGTCCACTAGATGAAGCTTCATACCAAATATCAAAGACCTATGCCTTCTGGTTTCAGAGTAGAATATTTTTAAAGATTTTTTCTTATTTTCCCCTTTTCGTTGCCATGGCAACCAGAGTTAAGCATGGAATTGAATTCTTTGAACAACTTTGAGAGAGGACCACATATGGATCTTTTCTGCCAAGTTTGGTCAGAATCTGTTCAGTGGTTAAGGAGGAGATGATGTTTAAAGAAATTGTAAACGGACGGACGGACGACGACGCCGACGTCGACGGACGGTGAATGATCACAATAGCTCACCCTGAGCCTTTGGCTCAGGTGAACTAAAAAACGGTTCGTCTCGCACCACATTATCCCGGGAAGGCTTATTTCTTATAAGCTGTAAGCCGTAATTGTATCGATTCCTGATCATTGCCTTCAGTACGATTTTATTAACATTTCTAACACGTTTACAGACGTCATTTTATTGTGCGAATATTTTGGCAATGCATTTAACAAACGTTTCTCTGCTTACATTTCCGAATAATTTCATCAATGTTATTTTTGATGCTTTAATCAGCATGTTAATGACATTGTAAAACATTGGAAAATGTATAAGCTCTTCAATTCAGTACTTCTGTCAATGGGACCCATTATAACACACATATCTTACACTGCTTTCTGTCAGTTGTTCTTCATCTATTGAAGTTTGTGGCACTTTTCCTATTTCTGGTTCAAATTTAGATTGTTAGTGCTCATTAGAACAGACTGTTCGAGGCAATTTTAATGAGTATATACGTCTATGCTGTGGGTGAGAATATGGTAAAAATGAATACCCTTGCCAACCCCTACTTTCATATGTATGAAGTGGGGTCTAAATGGGTATGTATTTCCCGGACTTGTTAATTTGTTTTAACAGTATAGGCATAATTTATTTCAACAGCAGCTTTGTGTCCATAAAGTATCCCAGTGGCTCAATTGAATGCGCAAGCTCGAGGGATTGATCATCTCTAGACTGAGGATGTTTCTTGCGAGTGAGAATGATCACGGACTATATTCTATGGTATTTCGCCCTCTTCTGCTTGTCCGTTTCTAAAAGTTGAATGCGCACTATACTTGCACTGGTTATCAGCATATTGGTGATCTATTTACATTTTTTTTTCTTATGAGTCCTGTGAACTCGCTATGTCCCAATTCTATAAGAAAGTTCCACTGCAAAATTATTTGTACAAAACACAGTTTAAACCCCCAGTGGAATTCGTTTCGCTGACCGTTCCAAGGCGGTTCTTCTGTCGCGGTTTATTTTATTTTTTTTTGGGCTTGTCTTTGAGTATTTGTGTCGCTTATATTGTTTTATTTTGGATAGCCAATTGGCCATTCTGTGTTAATTGATATTTCAATTAGGGTCTAGTTGTTTCATGTTTGTGTTTCGTTCCCTTTGGTGTCTCTAGATAGTGGGAGCTGTGGTTTTGTTTATCGATTCCTGATCATTGCCTTCACATCTATTTTGATGGCTGGTGGGTGAACAAACAAATGGACAGAAAAATAGGTCCCTAAGTCGTGCCATGTTAAAAGCAGGCATGTCAAAAAAAAATAAATAAATAAAAAACACACACACACAAAACAAAAACTGATAGTAAGCAAGAAAACAACTGAATTTTGTTGGCAGACAGTATTTTATTTAATTTTTATTTATAATTCATTTCACTCCTTCCTGCTTTTAGCGTCTTTAACTGTTGTTCTTCCCCTCCATGTTGATTCTGAAACACAAGGAAAAGTTCATCGCAATTTAAATATAAAAGATTGACAGATACTTATGGACATTTTTTAGAGGGATGCGAGTCATGCAAACATGCACACATGTACACATGCAGACATGCACATATGCATGCACACTCACACACATGCATGCATGCACATACACATGCATGCACACACACGTTTGCATGCGCACACACACATGTATGCCATCATGCATGCACACATACATACATGAATGCATATGCGTGTGCAAACACGCAAGCATGCATGCAAGCACACATGCATGCACACGCACTCATGCAAGCATGCACACACACTAATGTAGACTTGCATGCACACATACATGCATGCATGCACTCACACATGCATGCATACATGCACACAAATGCACGCACACACACACACACACACACACACTCGTGCATGCATGGATAAATGCAATATCTCCATTCCCTAACAACTTGGCCATCAGAATCTAATTGTTGGTTTTCTTTTGCTCCAGCATTTCAGTGGTTTCTTGCTGTGAGTCCTCACCGTTGTTTCATCTCTGTGGTTGTTTGATTTTTGTGTTCACGGATATGTTGCACTGATAAGTTAGGAGGTCTTCTTGCGGACTGAACAAATTATGGCTTAATCGCGACGGGAGTAAGGGCGAGGATTGTTGCCACGTAAAGTCGATTTAATACCCCCACCAGTGGAATTCGTTTCCGCTGACCGTTCCAAGGCGGTTCTTCTGTCGCGGTTTATTTTTGTTATGGTTTGTCTTTGGGTGTTTGTGCCGCTTATATTATTTTATTTTGGATAGCCTATTGCCCATGTTGAGGGAAAGTAACTGTCCTTTTGGCTTTCCGCTATTGATGTTTCCATCGGGATCTGTTGTTGCATGTTTGTGTTTCTTTCCCTTTGGTGTCTCTGATGGGAGCTGTGGGTTGATTGTATCGATTCATGATCATTGCCGCCACTTCTAATTTGGTTGTGCGAGGGACAGAGATTGGATCGATCCCGGGCTTTCGGATGAGTCTTTAAACCGAGGTCCCTTCCCCGTATGACCTAAGCTGTTGGTGAGACGTAAAACCCAAACACTCACTCACTGTGCGAGGGAGATGATAACTGTTAATGTGTATATATGAAGAAAAAAGAAAATAAGAACAAAAGAGAACAAATTTCCATTCCTCCACCGGCATTTGAACTCTTGAACATTTGAACCCTCTGATTCATAATCGACAATCTGATTAGTAGTCCAGCACTCTATCAACTACACTGGCACACGATTCTTAAGTTATGTAATGCATCACAAAACATACAATGTACAAATACCCAAAGTGACAAAAGGCCATAACTCATGAAGTATTTTTCGGAATTTAATCAAAAGTTCATCCGGTCATCTACTCATCATAACCAATCTATTTACCAACTTTCAAGGCTCTAGCTCTTATAGTCTTTGAGATATTTTGCTGACAAGATTTTATAAAAAAATTCAAAGGGCAATAACTCCTGAAAAGGGCATTCTCCGGATAAGATCATATATGAAATTTCAAAACCCTAGCACACGCAATTCTTAAGTTATGCTTTGTATCACAAAACATACAGAGGTACAATGTACAAATACCCAAAGTGACAAAGGGTCATAACTCATCACCACAAATCTTTTCACTAACTTTCAATGTTCTAGCTCCAATGAATTTTGAGATATTTTGCTGACAAGATTTTATCCATCCCCCACACAAAAAAAATCAAGTGGCAATAACTCTCGAAAGGGGATGAGAAAAAAAATCGCGTCACCTAATTGTCCACGAGGAATCCATATATAAAATTTCAAAACGCTAGCATACGCGGTTCTTAGGGTATGTTACGCATCAAAACGGACAGACAGACGGACGAACGAAGCAGAAGCAATATGCCCCTCCAACTTCTTTAATGAACATGGACAGATCTGTACATTTTGCAGACATTTTAAAACTTGTAACATCCATCACAATATAGTCATATATATTTATATATATATATATATATATGCATATTTTTATATTCTTATAGTGATGAAAAACGAGGTGTTTATCTGTACCTCTCCAACATGAATATTTGGCTTGAAGATTGTTAGATATATGTAGTACACTAACTGGTCATAGTAATAGCTGTATAAGTCAATTTTTACAGTTTAATGGCCTTGTTGACAGTTGCATGGGTCACTCTGATATCTGTATAAGCCAAGATGACAGCTGTAAGAGTAGTTATATGATTCATGATGGTAGCTACGGTATATGAATCATGGGGACAGCTGTATGACACATAATTACAGCAGTACGAATCATGGTGATAGCTGTATAACAAATGGTGATAGCTATAAGAGTAATTATTCTAAAATATGATTTATGGTGAAAGCTGTGTGATAGCTGTGTGAGTTATAGTTAGAGCTCGATGATTTATCTTGACAGCTGCATGAGTAGTTGTGGTAGCTGTATTAGTCGTGCTGATAGCTGTATAAGTTATGGTGATTGCTGTATGGGCCAAGGTAATACAGGCGTATCCGAGATAGCTATATGATTCGTGGGGATAGCTGTATGTGTCATGATGACAGCTGTTTGACTCATGGTGACAGTTCCATGAGTCATGATGACAGCTAACTGAATCATGATGAAAGCTGTATGAGTCATGAAGGTAGCTGCGGTTGACATAGTGATAGCAACGTAGTGTACAAGTCTTTCTGGGACAGACTAGCTAGTTTCCGCAATTAGGCCTAGCAAGTGACCCTCAAATATTCTCAAACTTTCGCAGTGGAATCCATGATCCAAAAGGACTAGAAAATATAACCCACACTATGAAGAAGGCCAGGGAGACGTTTTACGGCCGCCACATATTCCCTTAACACCAGCTGTGGTGAAGGTAAAATAGCATATATAAGGGATAATCCTTTGGAAGCAAGGACTACAACACGGAACCGAAAATCGTAGTGTGTGTGTGAATTCGGGTTTAACGTCGCTTTCAACAATTTTTCAGTCATATCACGACGGTGTCTGGTTGCGACAGGGAGCTCAATGCTCACTTTTTATAGTGCTGCCTCACTGAAGTATCATGTCCCAGACACATTACATGATACCACACCCAGTCACATTATCCTGACACTGGGTCGACCAGTCCTAGCTCTACCCCGTAAATCTGAGTGCCAAGCGAGGATCAGCTAGTACCATTTTAACGACTTTGGTATGTCGCGGCCCGGGATCGAACCCGTGACCTCCCGTTCCCCGGAGCGGACACTCTACCAACTGAGCTATCGGGGCCGTTGTAGTAGTGTACAGGATTTTCTGGGCTATGTGATTCTTAGGGATAGTCATAGTGATAGTTGCATGACCTATGGGGAAAGCTATATGAGCCATGCTTCAGGATGAAAGCTGTGTGGATCAGGATGATAGTTTATTAGCTATGGTGACAGCCTTAAGGCGGCATGATGATAGCTCTATGAGCCATGGTGATAGCTTTATGAACCATAGTGACATATGCACGAGACATGGTGATATGAGCCAGAGTGGCCGATGAAGGAGTCATGGTGACAGATGTAGTGTAGACATAGCGATAGCAGCAACCTTTGAATTATGACAGCAGCTTTAAGAGTCATTGTGACAACTGTATGGGTCTTGTGGCAGCTTTATACGTCATAGGGACAGCTGTATGAATCATGGCAGCTGTATGAGTCATGGTGATAACTTTAGGAGTCAATGTGCTAACTGTGTGAGTCGTGGTGATTGCTGTATTAGTCATAGTAATACCAGTATGATTAATGGTAATAGCTATAAGAGTCATGGTGGAAGCTGTTTAAGTCCTTTGGTAATAGTATAAGATCCATGGTAATAAATGAATCTGTCCCTGTATGAGTGATACGTACATGTATCAGTCGTCCGTCGTCCTTTCACATGTTCAACTAAGTATATCTTTAAAGCCAGTTGGCCAATCATGATTAAATTTAATGAGAGGCATTATCAGGTTGGGGGAAAAGATGCATTATGTTTTGGGGCAGATCAGATGGAAACTCTTGTTGGCTTGGCAACATATAGCTCCTATAGACTTACATTGGGAAAAACTTCTCTGAAACCACTAGGCCCAGAGCTTACATATGAAGCATGTAGCAATGTCAAGTGGTCCCCTACATAAATTGTGCCATTCATGCCTCTGGGGTCTAAACTGGCCACTCCCCGGGCCCCTTAGCCCTCATAGACTTATAATGGAAAAAAGCTTAAAAATTCTTCTTCTCTGAAACCACTAGGCGCAGAGCATATATATTAAGCATGTAGCAATGTCAAGTGGTCCCCTACATAAATTGTGCCAATCATGTCCATGGGGTCTAAACTGGCCATATCCCGGGGCCATTCAAGCATGACTTTTCATCAAAAGCATGTACTTGATGTACTTTCACGTATTAACAATATAGGTATGGGATGTTGCACTGATGAGTTAGAAAGCCTTCATGCGGACTGAACAAAGTATTTGTCTAAATCGCGACGGAAGTATTCGCGAGGATTGTTGCCATGAAAAATTGATTCAAGCCCCCCCCCCCCCCCCCCCCCCCCCCCCATCGGAGCGGGGTTCATTTTACTGACCGTTCCAAGGTGGTTCCTCTGTCGCAGTTTATTTTTGTTATGGTTTGTCTCAAGTGTTTGTGTCGCGTATATTATTTTGTTTTGGATAGCCAGTTGGCCATTTTGTGAGAAATTAACTGTCCGTTTTGGCTTTCTGAGTTGATGTTTCCATTAGGGTCTGTTGTTTCATGTTTGTGTTTCTTTCCCTTTGGTGTCTCTGATGGGAGCTGTGGGTTGATTGCATCTATTCCTGATCATTGCCTTCACTTATATTTTGGCAGTCAGTACCAGTTTTCAATTTTCCACATTACAAGTCTATTGAACTTCTAAGTTGACATAACAACCAAACTAAAGAGCCGAATTTCATAAAATATAACAAACATGATATGGCAAATTTTGTGAATATTTCCATAAAGTCTCAGTCCCATATGGTTTCTGAGAAGATGTTTTTTTTTAAGTATTTTTCTAGCATTTCGGTTTCCATGGCAGCCAAGCAACAAATAAAAGTGATCATTAGGCCTAAAATCAGATAGATGACAGCATAAAGGATATTAAGATGAAAGTTTTGTCAAAATATCTGCAAGACTTGGCAGTAACTAGCATTTTTCTATTTTCACCATTATAAGGCTATGTAACCTCTAAGATGCCATAGCAACCAAAATATTGAGCAGAATTTCATGAAAAATAAAAACAAAAGAAAAACACTAAACATGTAAGGGAAAATATGGTGAATATGTCCATTGAACCTCAGCCTCATAGAGCATATAGTTTCTGGGGAGATGATGTTTTTAGTTATTCTTTTTGGCATTTTGGTTTGGCAAAAACTAACAAGAGCTGTTACATGACAGCATAGCTCGGCTTTTTTACGCGCCTTCAAGATATAAGGTAAAATTGCTGAACCATGAAATATAGGTCACACTCACCTAGATATATTCTGAGATCAATAACTGGGACACATGGAACATAATTCCAGATATTACATATCAGAATTAAATTGTGTCTGAATATAAGGCAAAATCATTGAACCATGAAAATAGCTCACAATGACCTACATATATTTCTCAGTCAATCATCTGGTCACATGGAACTAATAATCCAGGTGAGACATTTCTCGATCAAATCGTATTCAAGATAATAGGCAAAATCACTGAACCATGAAATACAGGTCACACTTACCTAGATATAATTCAAGCTCAATCATGGGGTCACTTGGAATAAATAATCCAAGCTTGACATTTCTCCATCAAATTGTATTCAAGATAATAGACAAAATCACTGAACCATGAAATATAGGTCACACTGACCTTGATATATTTTGCGGTCAATTATCGGGTCACATGGAACTAATAATCCAGGTATGACATTTCTCCATCAAAAAGTATTCAAGATAATAGGCAATATCACTGAACCATGAAATATAGGTCACACTGACCTAGATATATTTTGCGGTCAATAATGGAATCATATGGAACTAATAACCCAGGTTTGACATTTATCCATCAAATAATATTAAAAGTAATAGGCAAAATCACTAGACCATGAAATGTAGGTCACCATGATCTAGATATATTTTGCGGTCTTTTATCGGGTCACATGGAACTAATAATCCAGGTATGACATTTCTCCATCAGATAGTATTCAAGATAATAGGCAAAATCACTGAACCATGACATATAGGTCACACTGATGTAGATATATTTTGAGGTCAATCAGCAGGTCACTTGGAACTAATAATCCAGGTATGACATTTCTACATCAAATAGTATTCGAGATAATAGGCAAAATCACTGAACCGTTAAATATATAGGTCACAGTGGCCTAGATATATTTTGAGGTCAATCATGGAGTCACATGGAACTAATATCCCAGGTATGACATTTCTTCTACAAATAGTCTTCAAGGTATAAGGCAAAATCACTGGACTGTGAAATGTAGGTCATCATCCCCCTCACCCTTTTACACGTGAACCAATGTCACTTGATTGGTTGATGTATAACCAATTGTGTCTAAAACTTGTTAGCATAATGGAAACGTATACAACAAATTACAAAGGTGTCCTAGATTTTGACCCCTAGCCCCACCCCATCCCCATTTCCAGGCATGAACACAGCGATGTGTTGTTTTGGAATCTCAGAAGACACTCCCAGGTATCCAAGTTGTAAGTATGAATGTTTTGTGATGAGTGACTGTTGAGATATAAGCATTTCAAAAACTTTAACACAGAATTACATTGGTGTTCTAGATTTTGACCCCTAGGCCCACTCAGGGGCATAAACCCAGCGGTCGGTTCTCTTTAAACATCAGAAGACCCTCCCAGGTACTTAAGTTCCAAATATGAGTGGCTGTTGAGTTATAAGCATTTGAATAACTTTAAGAAGTGTGACGGGAAGGATCACACAAATAAAAATGCAAACGCGCACGCAGACGACCGAGATGACAACAATAGCTCTCCATGTACTTAGTACAGGCGAGCTAAAAAGGAACAGTATGCCTAAAATCAGTTGGCACATGCTAGACTACACGAGGAACATAAGTTTTGTCAAAATATCTGCAAAAGCTTTGCAGTTAATACAATTTTTCAATTTTCCCCATCAGAAGTCTATGGAAACTCAAAGTTGCTATAGCAACCACACTTATTTCATAAAAAAAAACATAAACTTTAAATCCTACAACCCAAGGATGCTACAGATACAATCTGATCTCAATCGGACCAGTGGCTTCAGCAGAGATGTTGTCTGTAAATGTTGATGCCAGACATACTACGCAGACGACGGACAACTGCCTATCCTATAAGATCTGCCACAGCCTTCGGCTCTGGTGAGCTTAAAATCTTTAGTCTGATTTTATAACTGTATTTAACGATTTAGTATAATCCTGTAATTACAAGTACATGATACATGGAACATCACTTTCTTGTCAATGATGGGAGGTGTGAGGCAATTGTATCGATTCCAGATCAATGCCTTCACTTTTATTTTATAGCATAGGTCTAAAGCTTCACCTAAAATATGTAACGGCTGAGCCAATCCTACTTTTGCATATTTTCTGGTCAAGCCCCATTAACTTTAACTGGCATTTAAATTGAATCACCTAAACAACTCCTATCAATTGGATAGCATAACATATTTGAGACTACACCAATTAATGGCACACGTCTAATTGGCAAACTGTAATCTTAAGTCAACTCACTAAAAGCTTTCCTAATTTCGAGTAAAAAGTTCTTACAAAATTCCTTTGGTTCCTCAAATATTGTACTGTACCTTCCTCATGGCAGCGATCTTTAGTCTCCAGCTTCACTATATCATGCCTAAATGTAGAAATTATACAAATTAGATCAAAAAGGCATGCTGTATGAAAACAATCAAAATGTATACTGGCCCCCACACATGGGGGCTTGAAGAAATAGACTGGGCTTCATGATCCTTACACGCAGAGCTGAAACAGAGGGCACATGAGTACTGGTAAACTGCTTAGAGGTTCTAAGCCTGACCAGGAAAAAGTGGTGCGAGTTGGGCCCGTCATACATATAAAATATATTGGTTTCGTTGGGCGGCAGGGCCTGAGATGTCATTTCATCTCAATGTCTTGTAAAAGTCCCACAGAACTAGAAGCAACATCTCCAACAATGACCTTTACAATGTTGATGGGGATGTTAAACCTCAAATCAAAAAAAAAAAAAAAAAAAAAAACAAGTGCAGTATGCCATTAGAAAAATTAAAGCAATGCATTATGCCTTGCCACTAATTTTCTTCAAGCAAGTGCCATAACACTTGTTTGTTTGATCTGAGGTTAAGTATCCCCGTCAACACTGTATAGGTCATTCTCGAGAAGTTGCTTCCAATTCTGTGGGACTTTTACCCAAAACTGAAATGAAATGACTTCTCAATGAAACCAATAGGGTTTATAACCTTGGATGGGTCCACTCGCCCCGCCTTGCCTGGGCAGGCTTAGACCCTCTAAGCGGTTTACAAGTACTTGTGTGTGGTCGATTTCAGCTCTGGAAGCATCATGCAGCCCATCTATTTCTTCAAGCCCCGATGGGCTGCCATAAACACTGTCAAAATGAATTCAAAGTGAAGGTGCATTAGTCTTTCCCTTAATAAAGTTGACATTAATACATGAATAAGGTGACTATTTTCAATGTTCAAAGGGGCCATATCTCCGAAAGGAAGTAAACCAGAATTACAATTCCTATTTTCTGTAGAACCACTCAGGGTACGTAACATTTATGCGAAGTTTACGGTAAATATCTACTGTTTACAGAGTAGACAAAAGTATATCACAATTCGCTCATGTGAAAGGGTGCTGGTAAGCCATTTCTGACCTAAAATTGACAGTTTCTGAGGGCCTGTGACCTTGAAAAAAGGTCAAGGTCACCAAAAGCAAACCAAATCTTTGGTAGGTTACAATGGCATATTGTACAAATAATGTTCTAGAAAGTCTGGCCAAATTACAACTATTGATTCAAGACACCTGTGCAGATAAGCCAAAATTGACAGTTTTGGGGACCTTTGACCTTAGAAATAAGGTCAAGGTCATCAAAAACTAAGGTCGGTCACAATGATATATTGTACCAAGTTTGAACAAATTTCACTGATTCATTCATGAGCCAGAATCTGAATCATTTATGAATAATCTTGACAGCTGCAGAAGTATTTGTGGTAGGTGTATTAGTCATGGTGACAGCTGTATGACTAATGGTGATAGTTGTATGTGCCAAGGTAATACAGGCGTAACAGTGATAGCAAAATGATTTGTGGGGATAGCTGAATGAGTCATGATGACAGCTAAATGAATCATGATGATAGCTGTATGAGTCAGGAAGTCAGCTGCGGGTGACATGGTAATAGCCATTTGATACATGGTTATAACTGCATGATGTTCTATATAATGGGCAATCCTTTGCAAGCAACCAAGGGCTACAATACGGAACCAAATTTTTATGGGACGGACTAGCTAGTTTCCGCATTCAGGCCTTGCCAGTGACCCTCAAATATTCTAAAATTTAAGCAGTGGAATCAATGATCGAAAAGGACTAGAAAATATAACCCAAACTATGCCGAAGGGCAGGGAGACTTTTGACAGCCGCCACACATTCCCTAAACACCAGCTGAAGTTAAAATGTCATATATAAGGGATAATCTTTTGGAAGCAAGTACTACAACATGGAACAGAAAATTGTAGGGTGCAGGATTATCTTGGCTATGTGATTCTTGGGGATAGTCATAGTGATAGTTGTATGACCTATGTTGAAAGCTATATGAGCCATGCTTATAACTGTGTGAGTCATGATGAAAGCTGTGTGAATCAGGATGATAGTTTATTAGCCATGGTGACAGCTTAAGGCGACATGATGATAGCTCTATGAGTCTATATTAGCTTTATGAACCATAGTGGCATCTGCAAGAGTCATGGTGATATGAGCCAGAGTTGCCGATGAAGGAGTCATGATGACAACTATAGTGTAGACATAGCGATAGCAGCAACCTCTGAATTATGACAGCAGCTGTAAGTTTGTTTGATTTGAGGTTTTACGGCCCCGTCAACCCTCTAAAGGTCATTTTGGAGACGCTGCTTCCAATTTTGTGGGACTTTTACCCGACATTGAGATGAAATGACATCTCAAGCCCTGTCGCCCAATGAAACCAATATGGTTTATTAGCATGGACGGTCCGCCTCGCACCGCGGTTCCTGGACAGGCTTAGATCCTCTAAGCGGTTTACCAGTACTAGTGTGCGGGCCGGATTCAGCTCTGCCTGGAAGCATCATGCAGCCCATATATTTCTTCAAGCCCCTATGGGCGGGGCTTAGCAGATGTAAGAGTCATTGTGACAATTGTATGGGTCTTGTGGCAGCTTTATACGGACAGCTGTATGAGTCATGGTGATATGAGCCAGAGTGGCCGATGAAGGAGTCATGGTGACAGCTATAGTGTAGTCATAGCGATAGCAGCAACCTATGAATTATGACAGCAGCTGTAAGAGTCATTGTGACAACTGTATAGGTCTTGTAGCAGCTTTATACGTCATAGGGACAGCTGTATGAGTCATGGTGCTATAAGCCAGACTGGCCCATGAAGGAGTCATGGTGACAGCTGTAGTATAGTAATAACGATAGCACCAACCTCTGAATTATGGCAGCAGCTGAAAGAGTCATTGTGACAACTGTTTTGGTCTTCTGGCAGCTTTATACGTCATAGGGACAGCTGTATGAATCAAAGTGGCAGCTGTATGAGTCATGGTGATAACTTAGTCGTCAATGCGCTAGCAGCGTGAGTCGTGTTGATTGCTGTATTAGTCACAGTAATATCAGTATGAGTAATGGTAATAGCTTTAGGAGTCATGGTGGAAGCTGTTTAAGTCCTAGTAATAGCTAAGAGTCATGGTAATAAATGAATGTGTCCCTGTGGTAGTGATACGTACATTTATCAGTCGTAGTGACAGCTCTAGTCGTCATGGTGGAAGCAGTATACATGTAAGTCATGGTGACAGCTGTGTGTGTGTGTGTGTGTGTGTGTGTGTGTGTGTGTGTGTGTGTGTGTGTGTGTGTGTGTGTGTGTGTGTGTGTGTGTGTATGCGTGCTGAGGCATGTTTTCTCCCACCAACAACTAAGATCATATAGAAAGTTGACCTCAGTTTAAAGACTTATCCAAAAGTCTGGAGAATAAAAAGCTAAATGGTTGCCTTTGGAAACAAAGAACACATACAAGAACGAAAATTGGAGACTCGGTTTTATTGAGGCTCTTCATACACAGCAATATAGTTTGCAAGGCTGCATATGCCTAGCACCGGCTTAAGCGATATTCGATATTCAAAGTAAACAAAATAGGCTCAATGATCCCAGAGGAAAAGAAAATATAATCTGCCCTATGATGAAGCACAGGGAGACTTTTTACGGCCGCCACACGGCACTTAACAACAGCTGCAGTGAGATAAAATTGCCTTTGGAAACAAAGAACACATAAAGAACGAAAATCGGAGACTCGGTTTTATTGAGTATCTTCATACACAGCAATGTAGTTTGCAAGGCGTATGATCATAAAGGAAAGGAAAATATAATCTGCACTAAGATAACATTATCTGCTCAAATCGAACCCCCAAGATACATGGTTTCTACGTCGAGTAGTTTAACCACTACACCCGCGGATGCTTTAATGGTGGTCACAGCTCAATGAGTCATGATGATAGCATTGTAAGTCATGGGGCTAGCTGTATTAGTCATGTTGACAGTTGTGTGAGCAACTGTGAAGACTTATGCGAGTCAGGTTGATAGCTGTATGCGTCATGATGACAGCTGTATGTGTCATGGCAACCGCTGTGTGAGACATAATGGCATCTGAAGCAGTTATGGTGACAGCTGTAGGAGTCGTGAGAATAGCTGTGTGAGTCATGTTGATATGGACAGCTGTATGAACAATGGTGGCAGCTGCACAAATCATAGTGACATTACATTAGATAATATGGCTGATGAAAGTGTTATGGGTCTTGGTGACAGCTGTGTTTGAAATTAAAATATCTGTATGAGTCATGTTGGTAGCTGTATGAATCATGGTGATAGTGATAGAAGTCGTGGTGATAGCTGCGTGAGTCACGGTGAAAGCTGTATGAGTCATCTTAATAGCTGTATGCGTTATGGAAATAGCTACAAGAATCAAAATTTCAAAGTGATATATGTACGAGTAATTGTGATAGCTGTATTAGTCTTCCCTTTGTTTATTTGAATAGAGGTTTACGGGGCTTGCTGTATTAGTCATAGTGATAGCTATATTAATCATAATGGTCACTAAATGAGTCACTGTGACAGCTGTTTGATTCATGCTGATAGCTGTATGAGGCATAAAGACAGCTTTAGGCATAGTCATTTGGTTCATTGTTACAGCTGTGTAAGCTTTATGGCCCCTGGCGAAAGCAATATGAGCGATTCTCATACCTGTATGAGCACGGAGTGATGACTGTATGAGTAACGGAGATAGCTGCATGAACTAAGATGACAGCTGTATTCATCATGGTGACAGCTGTAGTGATCAGGATGAGAGCTGCATGAATTATGGTAACAGTTCTAAGTGTCACGGTGAAAGCTGTTGTCATGTGATAGCTGTAAAGGCCACGATGGCAGCCATATGAGCCATTTTGAAAGATCTATTGACAGCTGTAGTAGTCATACTGAAAGCAGCAGTTGCCATGATGACATATTTGTGAGTCATGGTATGTGTGATGTTAACAGTTGAATTGGTAATGGGTCATAACAATAGCTATACAAGTCAATGTGACATCTGAATGTGTAATTGCGATATCTGTATGTGTCTTGGTGAAAGCTTAAAAGGCGTGCTAATAGATATCGGAGTCATGGTAAAGTAGAAGTAAAACAAAGATCAGGAATTGATACAATTAACTTACTCCACCCATAAAAGACACCAAAGGGAAAGAAATACAAACATTAAGCGACCAGACCATAATGGAAACCTAAACAAAGGAAGGCCATAAGGACAGTTACTTTCCCACAAAATGGCCATATGGCCATCCAAAACCAAAAGACACAAGTGATACACACAGTAAGTAACAAACAACAACATAAATAAATCGCCACAGAAGAGCCGCCTTGGAACGGTCAGTGGAATGTTTCCACTGGGGGGCTTAAATCGATTTTACGTGGCCACAATCCTCGCCCTTACTTCCGTCGCGATTTAGACAAATAATTTGTTCAGTCCGCATGAAGGCCTCCTAACTCATCAGTGCAACATCTCCGTGAACACAAAAATCAAAGAACCACAGAGGTGAGACAACGGTGAGGACTCGACAGCAAGAAACCACTGAAATGCTGGAGCAAAAGAAAACCAACAGTTAGACTCCGATGAGCCCGACCAGAGACAGAGCATCAGGCACCAACCGACATTATCTCTCTAATTTTCAATAAGCCTTTACGTTGGAGCCGTCATAGAATCTGAGGCCTGACCCACCGGCGTGCAATTAAAGAGGGAAGCAAAGTTGCCAACCGTGATTGGGTTAACTACCATGCATGCAGTCTGTCGTATAATATCCATGTTGTACCCAATCTTTTTATATCGAAGAATGATTTTACGAAATTGGGTGCTGAAGTCATTGCGTTTATATATTTTTCTGAATTTATATGCTAAGTCACCATAAAATTCGGGTTCCGATAGACCTTGTTGCAGAAGAGATTTAAGTCCAATATTGAATTTTGAAATTAAATCAGAATGGCGTCTATAAAATTTTGAAAAGGCTTTGCGTAGTTTATGGTACCGATAACCCTGATTAAGGAGTTTAGCCGTTAATAATTTATTACGAGTGTTGAAGTCAGTTACATGACTACACACTCTAGCAAATCGAATTAATTGCGAAATATTAACGCCATAGGATGGCGCACGAGGAACATCACCATCCAAAAAAGGAAAATTAACAATCTCAAAATCAAAGTCATCGCGTTTATCATAAATTTTGCACGAAACAAATCCATCTACAATAGATAGATGTAAATCCAAAAAAGGGGCCTCGGTATCAGAAGAACTTGCTTTATTTAACTGAAATTCTAGGGGGTAAATCTGACTGATCAAACCATCAAAATAGGTATTATCAATATTTAATAAATCATCTAAATATCTAGAAGTAGAGCTAAAAACTTCAATAATTTCAGATTGGTTATCAATGGAAAGCGACAAAATGAAGTCTCTTTCATAACAATACAAGAACAGATCAGCCACAAGAGGTGCGCAATTAGTACCCATCGGAATACCCACAATTTGTCTAAATAACTTAGTACCGAATCTAATATAAATATTGTCAAGTAGAAAGGTGAGGGCATCACACACTTTCTGACATGACCAAAGTGTATAATTCTTATGCTCTTTAGAAGTGAAAAATGCATTTCTGACATTACATGCAAGATAGAGAGAATCTTCTCTGTGAAAAGCTGTTTGAGTTATGGTCATAGCTGTATGTGTCGTGGTGGCGTGTTGATAGCTGTATGAGTCATCGTGATGGCTGTATAAGTCATGGTATGACTCGTCGTGTCAGCTGTATAAGTTATAGTGATCGCTGAATTAGACACGACAAAAGCTATATCAGTCTTAGTGAGAGGGATGCGAGCAACGTTGACAGCTGTTTGAGTCATGGTGACAGCTATTGGTGTCATGGGTTCCATTGTTAGAGTCATGGTGACAACTAAAGTAGTCATAGTGTCAGCTGTAGAAGTCATAAAGAAAGCCGTGTGAGTCATGTTGACAGCCTTATAAGCGATGTTGATAGCTACATGAACAATGGTTACAGCTGCATAATTTATAGCTACAGGAGATACGACTGTTGAAAAGGAATAAGTCTTTATGGCAGCTGTATATGAAATTAAGATATCCGAGTCATTTTGGGCGCCGTATGATTCGTGTAGCAGTCGTGCTGGCAGCTGTATGCGTCATGATGGCAGTTGTATGTGTCATGGGGACCGCTGTTTGAGACATGATGACATCTGAAGAAGTCATGGTGACAGCTGTAGGAGTCGTGAGGAAAGCTGTGTGAGTCATGTTGATATGGACAGCTGTATGAGCGATTGGTTTCAGCTGCATGGTTCTTTGTGACAGTTTTAGAGATATGGCTATTGAATGCGCTGTGTGTCGTGGTGACAGCTGTATGTGAATAAATATATCTGTATGAATCATGGTGGTAGCTGTATAATTCATGGTGATAGTTATAGAAGTCGTGGTAATATCTATGCGAGTCCTGGTGGCAGCTGTATGAGTCATCTTAATTGCTGTATGAGTGATGGTAATAGCTACAACCCTCATGGTGATAGCTGTTTGAGTGATTGAGATAGCTCTATTAGTCTTTTCTTTGTTTGTTTGTTTGTTTGTTTGAATAGAGGTTTAAAGTCCCTGTCAACACTATTTAGGTCATTTTCGAAATGTTGCTTTCAATTCTGTGGGACTTTTACCCGACATTGAGATGAAATGAAATCCCAAGCCCTGTCGCCCTTTGAAATCAAAATGTTTATATGCATGGACGGTCCGACTCGCACCGTTTTGCCTGAACAGGCTTAGACCCATGCTGCATACCACTTCTCATGTCGATTTCAGCTCTGCGTGGAAGCACTTTGCATACCGATTTATTTCTCAAAGTCCCGATGGGCGGGAGCTTGCTGTATTAGTCATTATGATAGCTATATGGGCCATGGTGGTCAATGAATGAGTGACTGTGACAGCCGTTCGAGTCATCCAGGCATGAAGACAGCTTTAGGCGTAGTCATCTGGCTCATTGTTACAGCTGTATTGGACATAGTGTTTGCTGTATGAACCCTGCCGATAGCAATATGAGCGATGCTTTAAGCAGTATGAGCACAGACTGGTGGCTCTATGAGTCATGGAGATAGCTGTATGAGCTGTGGTGACAGCTGCATTCGCCATGGTGATAGCTGTTGGGATCACGTTTAGAGCTGCATGAATTATGGTGACAGTTGTAAGAGTTACTGTGGAAGCTGTAAGCATTGGCGATAGCTATATAAGCCATGATGACGATCGTATGAGCTATTTTTAAAGATGCATTAGTCATATTGATAGCTGTAGTAGTTATACTGACACTCGTAGCAGTAGTCATGATGAAAGATTAGTGAGTCGTGGGGACAGCTGTATGTGTGATGTTAACAGCTGTATTAGTCATGGTTACAGCCGTATAGGTGTTTACGATAGCTAAAAAGTCAAAATAACACCTGAATGAGTAAAGGTGGTAGCTATAGGTGTCTTGGTGAAAGCTTTAAAGGTCGTGCTGAGAGATATCCGAGTCATGGAAATAGCTCTATGAGTTATTGTAATAGCTGTTTGTGTCGTGCTGATAGCTGTACGAGTTATCGTGATTGCCGTATGAGTTATGCTATGAGTTGTCGTGGCAGCTGTATTAGTTATAGTGATTGCTGTATTAGACACGATGAAAGCTATATAAGTCTTAGTGGAAGGGATGCGAGTCATGGTGGTAACTGTATGGGTCATGGTGACAAGGTGTCATGGTTACCTTCGTAAGATTCACGCTGACACCTGGAGTAGTGATTGTAAGAGCTATAGAAGTCGTAAAGAAAGCTATTTGAGTCAATGTGACAGCCTTTAAGGTGATGTATGACCAATGGATACAGCTGCATATTCCATGCTGATGGCTATAGAAGCTATAACTGTTGAAAACAGAATAAGTATTGGTGGCAGCTGTATGTGAAATTAAGATACCCGAGACATTGTGTTAGTCATGGTAACAGCTGAATGGGGCATGATAATTACTTTACTTTAGAAATAGCGACAGCAGTATGAGTCATGGTGATTGTTGTAAGAACCACAGAGACAGCTGTATGATCAATGATGACAGCTCCATGGGTTATGCTTACAGCACTATGATAGTGTTGTCAGCATCGTCATGGCGATAGCTGTTGGGTGACGATGACGACATGTACACACCATATTTTTCAGTTTTGTGGTGTATTCTTTGCTTCCAAAGGATAACTCTTTTATAGAACATATTCAACTTCACTACAGCTGGTGTGTGGGAATGTGTGGCGGCGGTAAAACGTCCCCTGCCCTACATCATAGTGTAGATTATATTTTCTTGTCCTTTGGGATCATTGATTCCATTGTGGAATTTTGAAAATATCTGAGGGTCACTGATGAGGCCTAATTGGCCGAAACTAGCTAGTCTGGCCCAGAAAACATGTACACACCATATTTTTCAGTTCTGTGGTGTATTCTTTGCTTCCAAAGGATAACTCTTTTATAGAACATATTTATCAGTCATGCTGGCAGCAGAACGAGTCATGATGATAGTTGTATCAGTCATGGTGATAGTTGTTTGAGCCATGGTTACAACTGCATCAGTCATGATGACAGCAGTATGAGTCATTGTGACAGCTGTTTGGGTTATTATGATAGCTGCATAAGCCTTGGAGACAGCTGTAAGTGTCAAAGTGAAAGCTCAATGACTCCTGGTGACAGCTATATGAGTCTGGCATACAGCTGTATGAGACATACTTATGGCTGTAAGAGTCACAGAGACAGAAGTATATGCAATGGTGACAGCTGCTTTCAGCACGGTGATAGCTGTAGGAATCACGCTTAGAGATGCATGAATCATGATGACAGTTATATGAGTCATTCTGATGGCTATCGTAGTCACGGTGAAAGCTGTATGAATGAAG
Organism: Lucinisca nassula; assembly: GCA_963580285.1. Taxonomy (NCBI): domain Eukaryota; kingdom Metazoa; phylum Mollusca; class Bivalvia; order Lucinida; family Lucinidae; genus Lucinisca; species Lucinisca nassula. Next base: position 29,712,974 of record OY757018.1, read on the forward strand.
GTATTAGCAGTGTTAGTCATATTGATATTTCTGTTTTTATAAATGAAATACTGAAAACAATATCAGTGGTATCATACACTGCAAAGCATACATGGTATACACAATATATAAGAAATAATAAAATAGTAAATCAGTGGCATGTGTATGTGCAACCAATTAGCACAGAAAGACTATTGGCTGTATGAGTTATGGTAACAGCTGTGTGAGTGATCTAATTGCTGTATGAGTCATCGCAATATCTACAGTAGATATGGAGATAGATGTTTGCTGTATTCATGGTGATAGCTGAATAGGTCATGACAATCGCTGAATTAGTAATGGTGACAGCGGTATGAGTCATGGTGATTGCTGTAAGAACCACAGAGACAGCTGGAAGAGCCATGCTAACAGCTATGAAAGTGCTGTCCGCATACGTCATGGCGATAGCTGTATGAGTGATGATGACAGCTTTATCAGTCATGGTGGCAGCAGTACGAGTCATGATGATAGTTGAATGAGTCATGGTGATAGTTGTATGAGCCATATAGACAGCTGTATGAGCCATTGTTACAACTGCATGAGTCATTGTGACAGCAGTATGAGAGTCATTATGACAGCTATATGGGTCATTGTGATAGCTGTATGAGCCTTGGAGACAGCTGTGGGTGTCACTGACCCCTGGTGACAGCTATATGAGTCATGCTTATAGCTGGATGAGACATACCGATGGCTGTATGAATCACGGAGACAGATGTATGTGCCATGGTGATAGCTGCTTTCATCAAGGGGATAGTTTTAGGAATCACGCTTAGAGATGCACGAATCATGATGACAGTTATATGAGTCCTTGAGATAGCTTTGGGATTCATGGTGAAAGCTGTCGGAATGAAGGTTTTTTTGCTATGCGAGTCCTGTTGATAGTTCTTTTATTTATTTATGAAATACTGATTACAATATCAGTTGGATCATACATTGCAAAGTATACATAACTTACACAATATATATGAAAAATAACCTAGTAAATCAGTTTACATGTGTATATGAAACCAATTAGAACAGAAAGTGTTAACATCACTTATACACCTGTCAACATGACTCACATCATGATTCCTACAGCTGCCACCATGACTACTACAACTGTCACCATGTCTACAACAGCTGTCAATATGACTCATACATGTTTTACTTTACGATGACTAATAAAGCTACCACTTGGACTCATATAGCTATTATTTGAACTCTTTTTTTTTAATATAATTGTTTGTGAAGAGTAACAGTACTATTTTTGATTAGATTGTTAGAACATAACTGTGGTAATGTTAATATTTACTGCTTTGTGCTTCCGGTCACGGTTATAGCTACATAAGTCATTGTGACAGCTCTATGTGTAATGGTGTCAGCTGTAAAAGCCATGATGCCAGATGCATGCATCACTGACAGCTGTATGAGTCAAGATGACAGCTGTTTGATTTATGGTGGCGTATGATTTATGGTGACAGCAGTATTAGTCATTAGCTTTATAAGTTATGCTGACAAGTGTTTAAGTAGTCGTGGCAGCTGTATGATCCATGCTGTATGCAACTCGTGACAGCATGATAAGTAATGGTTACAGAAGTATGAGTCACCGTGACAGCTGTATGGGTCAAAGAGAGTCATAGCAAGAGCTAAACGAGTCAAAGTGATAGAGAGTGGCACGTGTTTGAGTCAGGACAAAAGGTATATGAGTAATCATGACAGCTATGCAAGTCATAATGACAGCGGTATGAGTCATCATGACAAGTGTATTAGGCATGATGCGATATTACTATTTAATACAATTCGGAGAAATCTGTAATTGTGTTTTAGATATTTATATATCAAATTATAGATATCTATAAATCAAATTATAGATATGTATGATTAACATTATTATCAATAATTTGACATCATAAAATGTAATCAATGATATGTAATATATATTTCTTGATATCTATAAATTTGTCTAATGATATCCATGATTCCTTTACATATATAGATATCTAAAAATCAAATTACAGGTACCATTTCAAGGCTGGATAATAGATATCAAAGTTTTCAATAATGGATATCAGAAAATATATGAAGGATATCAATAAATGTAATTCTTGATATCCTGAAATGTTCATCAATATTTGATATCTCTATATCGAATAAAAGATATCTATAATTGGAACTACAGATATCCCTTAACACATTATGGATATAATGAAATAAATAATACATATCTAATATTATTTATAGATATGTAATAATATTTATTGATATCCTATATCTTTGTTATAGACACCTATAAATCAATTTGTAGATATCTATAAATCAAATTATAGATAATTAACATTACTGATTTTAGATATTTATTATTTATTTCATGATATCCATAATACGTAAAGGGTTGTCAATAATTTCAATATTAGATATCTATTATTTTGATATATGGATAACAAATATTGAAGAGCATTTTAAAATATCAATAGTTTCACTTATTTATGACCATAATATATTTTATGATATCCATTATTGAAAATTGTGATATCTATAATTCAGCCTTTTAAATGATCTCTATAATTTGATTTTTAGATATTTATATATGCAAAGAAATTATTGATATCAGGAAACAAATCTATTGGTATCAAGAAATATATATTACATATCACGGATTTCATTTTATGAAAGCAAAACATACATATAATTATAGATATTAATGATGTTAATTGTACATATCTATAATTTGATTTATTGATATCTATAATTTGATTTATAGATATCTGAAATAAACTACAGTTTAATAATGATTATTGTCAGATATCGATAAATAACATCTATAATAATGACATCTATAAATCAGTTTGTAGATATCTATAAATCAAATTATAGATAATTAACATTACTGATATTAGATATTTATTTTTTTTCATGATATTCATAGTAAGTAAATGGTTATCAATAATTTCAATAGTAGATATCTATGTTTTTGGTATATGGATACCAAATATTGAAGAGCATTATAAAATATCAATAGTTTCATTTATTCATTACAAAAATGTATTTTATGATATCCATTATTGAAAATTGTGATATCTATGATTCAGCCTTTAAAATGATCTCTATAATTTGATTTTTAGATATTTATTTATGCAAAGAAATTATTGATATCAGGAAACAAATCTATTGGTATCAAGAAATATATATTACATATCACGGATTTCATTTTATGAAAGCAAAACATACAGATAATTATAAATATTAATAATGTTAATTGTACATATCTATAATTTGATTTATTGATATCTATAATTTGATTAATAGATATCTGAAATAAACTACAGTTTAATAATAATACTTGTCAGATATCGATAAATAACATCCATAATAATGACATCTATAAATCAGTTTGTAGATATCTATAAATCAAATTATAGATAATTAACATTACTGATATTAGATATATTTTTTTTCATGATATCCATAGTAAGTAAATGGTTATCAATAATTTCAATAGCAGATATCTTTTATTTTGATATATGGATACCAAATATTAAAGAGCATTATAAAATATCAATAGTTTCATTTATTCATGACCAAAATGTATTTTATGATATCTATTATTGAAAATTGTGATATGTATGATTCAGCCTTTTAAATGATCTCTATAATTTGATTTTTAGATATTTATATATGCAAAGAAAGTATTGATATCAGGAAACAAATCTATTGATATCAAGAAATATATATAACATATCATGAATTTCATTTTATGATAGCAAAAAATACAGATAATTATAGATACCAATAATGTTAATTGTTCATATCTATAATTTGATTTATTTATAATTATAATTTGATTTATAGATATCTGTAATAAACTATAGTATATCAATAATTATTGCAAGATATCAATAAATAATATCTATAATAATGATATATATAAATAATACCTATAATAATGATATCAATAAATAATATCTACAATAATGATATCTAATATATTTTTAAATTATAGCTATCTATTTTTCAATATATAGATAAATATTATAAAATATAAATAATTTCATTTATTCATGACCAAAATGTATTTTATGATATCCATTATTGAAAATTTTGATATATATGATTCAGCCTTTTAAATGATCTCTATAATTTGATTTTTAGATTTTATATATGCAAAGAAATTATTGATATCAGGAAACAAATCTATTGATATCAAGAAATATATATAACATATCATGAATTTCATTTTATGATAGCAAAAAATACAGATAATTATAGATATCAATAATGTTAATTGTTCATATCTATAATTTGATTTATTGATAATTATAATTTTATTTATAGATATCTGTAATAAACTATAGTATATCAATAATTATTGCAAGATATCAATAAATAATATCTATAATAATGATATCTATAAATTATATCTATAATAATGATATCTATAAATAATATCTATAATAATGATATCTAATATATGTTTAAATTATAGCTCTATATTTTTCAATATATAGATATATACATATATAATTCCTTTGCATATATAGATATCTAAAAATCAAATTATAGATATCATTTAGAAGGCTGAATTATAGATGTCACAATTTTCAATAATGAATAAAAGAAACTATATTATTGATATCAATAAATGTAATTATATGTTCTTAAATATTTAACATCTTTCCATCAAATAAAATATATCTATAATTCGAATTATAGATGTCCCTAAATGCATTATGTATATCATAAAATAGATAATAGATATCTAATATTATTTATACATATCTAATAATATTTATTGCAATCCAATAATTTTATTATAGATATCAGAAATTTTATTAACAAATATCTTGAAATTAAAGCTGACCTCGGTAGCTCAGTGAGATGTAGGTCTGACTGGTGATCAGAAGGACACGTGTTCGAGTTATGTCGGTGTCGGCAACATTCTTTCCTGGACATGGATCATGAAATCCATTTTACAGTCATTTTCTCCATTCTGCTGATTCAAGAAGGGCAGTTGTCCGTTTCTGTGAAAGAATGTGCACTGTACTTATCATGAAGCGCGTCTATAAAGCGTTTGACCCTCTTGAACCCCACTTTTATATAGTAAAACTTGGGTTGGCAGGGGTAAACCTTTTATTTCTTATTTCTGCTCCAAAATATAGATTGTGGGTACTCGTTCGAACCGCCTCGGGGAAGCGGTTCTAACATGTAACCAGAATCTCTATTTTAAGCAGAAATAAGAAAAATATCAATTTTTCATCTTTAAAAATTCCTTTTTGTGGTGATAAACTTTACAATGTATTTGTATAGGCAGTGTTTTCGAAATGTGGTTAACAGCTTACGTATAAGCTTGCCCACTAAAAGTGTGGAATGGTAAACTTACCGGCTTAAAAATGACCTAAATAGTTAGGACTGGGCCGTTTAACTCCAATACAAACAAACAAAATCTTGAATTTCAATTAAATAGTAAAATGGCACCTCATAAATGAAGGTAGGTAAGGATTTGTTAAAGGATACTTTGTTTGATGCAAAGAAATTATGAATTTATTATGGAATGTAAAAAAAATTATATAAGATATCTTATATCCTATATAAGATATCTGATATAACAATTAAGATATCTTATATCCTAAAGAAGATATATTATATCCTATATGAGATATCTTATTTAATTCTGCAATTCAGATATCTGATATGATATATGTTTTAGTAAACAAGATATCTTATATGTTATATAAGATATCTTATTTAACATATAAGATATCTTATATAACATATAAGATATCTTGTTTACTAAAACATTTAAGATAACTTATATGCTATATAAGATATCTAATATACTAAATAAGATATCTTATATAGCATATAAAATATCTAATATAACATATCAGATATCTGATATATTATATCAGATATCTTATTTATATTTTAAGACATCTTATATAAGTTTGATAAATAAGATATCTTAATTAACATATAAGATATATTATATAAATTGGAAAGAAATGACAAATAATAGTCACTACCTCTCCATTAGACTGCTACAGAGGACTGGAGAAATTATAATTATTAATTATAAACTGTAATTGTACATATGTGTTTATAAATAAAACAGGGTTCCCAAACACGTGCGATCAGATTAAAGACAACATCTTTCTTTTTTGAGAGAGAGAGAGAGAGAATAAATCCAGCTTGCTTTTGTTTGTATAATTTAATTACCTTTCCTTACAAGATAGTGGAAGTATAAATTAACTTCAAACTTGAGTTATGCCAAGCACTGCTCGTTGCATGTATTTTGACAAAAACAAAAAACAAAGACTCTCACCAGACTGTCCATATATTCAGCCTGGTTTCTGCCTCTACTTTTCGCATAATTAGTTCAATTTTTCTTTGTCCCTTTTATCTTTTCTTTTTTTTTTAACCAAATGCAATCTTCCTGCTTATTTAGGACAGGAGCCCATTTCGAAAATTAGGTATGACACATGATGAGAGGTTGTGTAATCTGAATAAAGCTGAACATTTTATTAATAGTGTAGGCCCTGATCTGATCTGGGCCTGCACTGTTTGCCAGGGTTTCTGGAATGTTAGGCATAAATGGGGGTAGTCATTCCTTGGCAGTTTCGGGGAGACTTCATTATTTTTTTGGTAAAATATATTAGATATCTTATTTGTCATATAAGATATCTTAAATAGTTAGGTAAATAAGATATCTTATATATTATATAAGATATCTGTTATGCTATATAAGATATCTAATATATTAAATAAGATATCTGATATAGGATATAAAATATCTTATTTACTGGAATATATATCTGATATGCTAAATAAGATATCTAATATACCAAATAAGATATCTAATATAACATATAAGATATATTATATAATATATGAGATTTCTTATATACCATATAAGATATCTTATTTCCCTTATTAAATAAGATATCTTATAAATTACATAAGATATCTTATGTAATAAATAAGATATCTGATATGTTATATAAGATATCTTATATGCTATATATCTTATTTAGCATATCAGATAGCTTATATATTTTGGTAAATAAGATATCTTATATATCATACTAGATATCTTATATCCTATATTAGATATCTTATATCCTATATAAGATATCTAATTTAGCATATAAGATATCTTATATAACATATCATATTCTTATATGCTATATAAGATATCTTATTTATTATATTAGATATCTTATATATGTAAGATATCATATAAAATAAATATATAATATAATATGATATCTTTTATGATAAATAAGATATCTACAATTCATAATAAATAGACTGGCCCCGATAGCTTAGTTGGTAGAGTGACCGCTCCGGGGAACAGGGCGTCACGGGTTCGATCCCGGGCCGCGACATACCAAAGTCGCTAAGAATGGTACTAGCTGCTCCTCGCTTAGCACTCAGATTTACGGGGTTGAGCTAGGACTGGTCGACCCAGTGTCAGGATAATGTGACTGGGTGTGGTATCATGTAATGTGTCTGGGACATTATACTTCAGTGAGGCAGCACAATAAAAGTGAGCATTGAGCTCCCTGTCGCTACCAGACACCGTCGTGATATGACTGAAAAATTGTTGAAAGCGATAAACCCGAATTCACACACACACACACACACTCTCCATAATAAATAGTAAAATGGCTTGCCATACTTCCCAGTCACCACGGGATACAAGACCCTACCTTCACAGTGACATTTGCCGTTCTAGGACCATGACGAATTTATTGACAATTTTCTCTCCAGCGGACAATTCAGCTGATAGAGGATGTATGATTACAAATACCATGTGTAAGAATTAACATATGACACAGTCTTATTTCTAGTGTGTGTGGATCATGAGAATTAATTATTACATTGATAAACCTAAGACTTAGTATTCTCAGGTGAACAGGTTGTCAGTCAGTTGGTTGTAAATAATAAATCGAAAGTAGGAAATCAGGCCGGAAATGCAAAACGTGGAGCCAGCACTCCAGTCGGCGCATGCGTATTGCATGGTGACTTGCATGGTTACTGATTCCACTAACCATCTCCGTACATACCTCAAATATGAACCGAATCCATAATTTGGTTTAGAAAATATGACCTCTTACAAAATAAAAAAAATGAAGTCCTTTACCTTGAAGTCATGGGTATGGGCAAAACTTTAGTCCGACATCTATCATCATATCAAATATGAACAAATGTTACCATGCAGTTTAGCAAGTATAAGCTCTTACAAAAAATAAGCATAAATCCTTCAAGTCCGCGGCCTTGACCTTGAAATCATGGACATGGGCGAGGGGTACTGCTGAATAATACGTTGGACCTATACCTATCACCATTCCAAATATGAACAAAATCCATCGTAGCGTTTGGAAATTATGAGCTTTTAAAATCTTTAACGTAAATGAGGACGCCGATGTCGATTCCAACGTCGACGCTAACGCCAAAGTCAACGCCAACGGTAACGCCGACACCGAGGGTAGTGCAATAGCTCTTCCTAGACTTGCTCCAGGCGTGTTAAAACGTATTAAATTTCATCTGAAATATACCACTTTTGAATCACGCCTATACAAATACAGTTTAAATTTTACCGCCGGTAAAAACGAAAATTTTAAAATGAAAAATGGCGATATTTGTTCTTATTTCTTCTCAAAACATAGATTGTAGGTGGTTCTAACGATTACCCACAATATATGTTTTAGAGCAGAAATAAGAACAAGAGGCCCATGGGCCACTATGCTCACCAGAGCTCAGGCGGGCACTGCCCACTTGCAGCCATGTATAATTTTAATTTGTCGATTATAAAGTCTCCAAAACGAACCCCCTTTCCCAAATGAGCACCCATGTGGACTCTGCATCTGAAATATTAGGCCTTTTATGAAGTGGGGGGTGGGTGGGGGGTGGGACATGGGCTCAACAGAGCCCAGGTTTGTATCACTGAATGCGTCTTATCTTCAGGAACAAGAATACATATGGTTTAGGGGTGTGGATGTGTACAGTTCCTGAGATGTAAGATCTTTTAAGCTGTATAGTGGTTGGAGCATGGCCCTGGCAGACCCCAGGAAATCCAGAGGAGAGGAATGGTCCCTATGGACGGTCAAGTTGGTGTGACTGAATGTGACTAATCATAAGGAACAAGAATATACATGATTATGAGGTGGGGATTTTAATGGTGTTTGAGATATATGGCCTTTTTATGAAGTGGAGGGGTGGGCCATGGCATCGACACATTGCCCTAGCACAAAGAGACCCCAGGTTGATGTGACTGAATGAGTCTTATCATAAGGAACACGTTATCATAAGCGTTAGGGTTGGGGATCATAACAGTTTCTGAAATAAATGGCATTTTATGAAGTGGAGGGATGGGGCATGGCCCCAGCGCACCTTGGAGACCGCTAGGTTGGTATCACTGAATGTGTCTTATCATAAGGAACAAGAATATGTATGGTTTAGAGGTAGGGATCTAAAGTGTTTCTGAGATATTGGGCCTTTTACAAAGTGTAGGGGGTCGGGCTTGGCCCGGGCACATCCCAGGGGACACCCAGGTTGGTGTCACTGAATGCGTCTTATCAAAAGAAACAAAAATATATATGGTTTTGTGGTGAGGATCTGAAAGGTTTCTGAGATATATCGCCTTTTATGAAGTGGAGGGGTTGGGCATGCCCCCGGCGCATCCCGAGAGACCCCTAGGTTGGAATCACTGAATGCGTCTTATCATAAGGAACAAGAATATATATGGTTATGGCATGGGGATCTGAACGGTTTCTGATATATTGGGCCTTTTACGAAGGGGAGGGGTTGGGGCATGGTCCGGGTACATCACGTTTAACATAAGAAGCATGAATATATATAATTTATGGTTAAGTGGTGGGGATCGAAACGGTTTCTGAGATATTTGGCCTTTAACGAAGTGGAGGGGGTGGGGCATGGCCCGGCTCATCCCAGGGGATCACCAGGTTGGGGTCACTGAATGCGTCTTATCATAAGAAACAAGAATGTATATGGTTTGGGGCGAGGATCTGAATAGCCCCCGCCCATAGGGGCTTGAAGAAATATATGGGCTGCATGATGCTTCCACGCAGAGCTGAATCCGGCCCGCACACTAGTACCGGTAAACCGCTTAGAGGATCTAAGCCTGTCCAGGAACCGCGGTGCGAGGCAGACCGTCCATGCTAATAAACCATATTGGTTTCATTGGGCGACAGGGCTTGAGGTGTCATTTCATCTCAATGTCGGGTAAGAGTCCCACAAAATTGGAAGCAACGTCTCCAAAATGACCTTTACAGTGTTGACGGGGACGTTAAACATCAAATCAAACAAAAGCGAGGATCTGAAAGGTTTCTGAGATATATCAACTTTTATGAAGTGGAGGGGTGGGGTATGGCCCGGGCACACCCGGGAGACCCCTAGGTTGGAAACACTCAATGCGTCTTACCATAAGGAACAAGAATATATATGGGTTAGGGGTGGGGATCTGAACGGTTTCTGAGCTACTGGGCCTTTTATGAAGTGCAGGGGGTAGGGCATGACCCGAGTACATCCCAGGGAATCCCCATGTTGGTGTCACTGAATGCGTCTGATCATAAGAAACAAGAATATATATGGTTCTGAACGGTCTCTGAGATATATCGCCTTTAATGAAGTGAAGGTGTAGGGCATAGCGCAACCTGGGATACCCCCAGCTTGGTATCACTGAACGCATCTTATCACAAGGAACAAGAAAAAATATAGTTTAGAGGTGGGGATCGAAACGGTTTCTTAGATATTGGGCCTTTTACGAAGTGGAGGAGGTGGGGCATGGCACGGGCACATCCCAGGGGACCACCAGGTTGCTGTCACTGTATGCGTCTTATCATAAGAAACAAAAATGCATGTAAATATGGTTTTGGGGTGGGGATCTGAAAGGTTTTTGAGATATATCGCGTATTATGAAGTGGAGGGTAGCGGTATGGCCTCGGCGCATCCCTGTAGACACCTAGGTTAGTATCACTGGATGCATCTTATCATAAGAAATAAGAATATATACTCACCGGAAATAGAAACTATACACTCATTTTTAAATTACCACTGGCAGAACATTTTAATGAAATTTGAATTCCAATATTACAAAGTATCATCAGTGGTATGTCTGCTTTATCGAATAAAATGCTTGATGATAACTACGATTTAATGGGTAAAGCCACAGGTTCAAAGCAAGGGTCCAAATCTTGCTGTTCAATTTTCCATTGAGTCAAACATTTTGTGTCGCGAATGTGATTCCCATTTTTACCAGTTCTTTCTCATCATCTAACGTTGGGAATATTGTTTACAAAATGAAAATTTACACAATCGTTGAAAAGTTATCGACCTTTACATATTGGACCAAACCACCGGAAGTGAGCGAAAGGTTTGGTATTTCTGATTGCGGTTTTTGTTTTAATTAATATTTAAGACACATCTGAAGATGCTAAAACGATTGAAGGAACTTTTTGGTCGATTTTGGCTTGCAACATTATTTTGAATATTTCGATGAAAAAACCAGTTCTTGAGATTACAAAAAAAATTTTTGTTTCTCGATAATTTTTTGTTTTTACATTATTTTTAATTCCTTGCTTTTAACTTATTACCTATACGGAAAATTGTTGAAGTCAAAATTCGATTACAAACAGATTTTGTGAAAAATGCACCTTTTTACATTTTCCCCAAAACCTTTTATTTTGAACACCAGATTTTCTTTAAATTGTTACAGGATTCATGTCTATAGTTAGTAAAACCCTTAATCAGTAATTTTTAACTGAAATATCCATTTGTTTTGTTGGGGTAGCCCCTATGTGCTTTAAGCGCCCGGTTACCTTACAAAATCTATCAAGTCAAGTCACTTGTTTTGTCAGGCGAGACAAATTAAAAGTGTATAGTTTCTATTTCCGGTCAGTATATATGGTTTAGGGGTGGGGATCTGAACAGTTTCTGAGATATTTGGCCTTTTACGAAGTGGAGGGTGTGGGGCATTGCCCGGGCACATCCCAGGGGACCCCAGGTTGGTGTCACTGAATGCGTCTTATCATAAGAAAAAAAATACATATACTATAGGGGTGGGGATCTGAATGTTTCTGAGATATATGGCCTTTTATGCACTGGAAGGGGTGGGGCATGGCCTTGGTACACCCTGGGGACCCCAAGGTTGGCATAAAAGCATGTGGCTAAAAGAAGTTCACTTAAGAAATATTTCTATAAAAGTTTTCTCAAAATATCCGAAAAGGCTTGACAGTAAATGACATTTTTCTATTTTCCCCATTATAAGTCTTTTGGAACTATAAGTTGCCATAGCAACCAAAACTAATGAGCGGATTTGCATTAAAAACACAAACTTTCAATCCCCTAGCCCAAGGATGTTTCGGATGAAATTTGTGCTGAATCGGCCCAGTGTCTTCAGAGCGGGCGATGTCGTTTGAAAGTGTTGACGCCAGACTACGCAAACGACGACGACGACGACGGACAACTGCCTATCCTATAAGCTCCCACGGAGCCTTCGGCTCTGGTGAGCTTAAAATAAGGTTTACTCTTGTAAACCCCAGTTTTACTATATACAAGTGGGGTTCAAGGGGATCAAAATTATAAAGGCACGTTTTTCGTGGTACTATACTGTCTAGGTACATGTCGTTTGCTATCATATTCATTAGAAAAACGCATTTGTTTGACATATAGCTATCTTTTATTGTGCTGAAAATGACATTTTATTGAAGAACCTGTTTGAATTTCGTCTTCTTAATGCCTTCCTGCTCTTAATGCAGATTGTGTATACTCAATAGAACCCCCTCAACGAGTACCAACAATCTATGTCTTGGAGTAGAAATTAACATGTGAACAAGCCAGTGTTATGGACACCCTCTAAACCCATCTTTATTCAGAGAAAACTGGGGTTTACAGGGGTATACAATATTTCTCATATTTCTGCTCTAAGAACTCGAAGTTCCCACCTATGCGCCGGGCGAATGGGACAACCACTGGGCGTAAAATTTTGCCTACGTAACGCTGGCCAGTCAAGTAACCTTGAACGATCATGGTAACTTGACTGGCCAGCGTTACGTAGACCAAATTCCAAGACGACAACACACGCCCACATCGAGCCCGTGTTGCCGTCGAATTTCTGAGACAACAAGGTGTAAGGACACTACCGAGGCCAGCCAAAACCCCCGATATGTCGCCGATTGAGCACATTTGGGATGTCTTGGGTCGCCGCGTGTGCAACAGACCGCAGCGTTGTAACAATCTGCAACAGCTTGGCCGAGCATTGCAAGAACAATGTCGACGGATACCAAGGGAGATAATCCGTAGCACAATCACTAGCATGCCCAGAAGGTGTCGTGCATGCATCAATGCTCGTGGTGCACGGACCAGATACCGATCCACTTTGCATATAAACCTTCCCTGTGCCATTGAAGTTTCGCTTCTTTCTATTTGAATTTCGGGATTTCCTTATTTTTTGTCCCTAGTATAAATAGTCGTTTAGATATCTTGCTGACAATATTAAAATAAGGGGTATGTCTGAAAAAGGATATATCAGAATTAGTTAAAACGTTTACTAAATCATCTACTTATTATACCTAATCTATCCATCAAGTTTTAAGACACTATCTTAATTCTTTTTTGGGATATTTTGCTGACAATGTAAAATGCAAATTACAAAGGGTCAAAACAATGCCCATTACAAAGGGTCATAACACTTGAAGCATTTCAAAGTTGATCAGGTCATCTGCTGATCACCAGACATATACTTGTTCATGAAATTTCAAGGTTCTAACTCCAGCAGTTTTTGACATATTTAGCATACATGGAAATACTTCCAAAATTTGCAAAGGGCCATAACTCATTAAAATTTTTTCAAAAGTATTCCTAAGTTAAACAAAAAAGCTACTTATCACTAGCAATCTATTTAAGTCCTTTTCATGATTCGTTCGTGTTTTTATAAGCTTCAAGCATCTCCACCACCTCTGTCATCCAGAAGAAAGTTCTTTACGTAGAGAAGCCATCTTGAAACAACTAATATCACGTGGTCAACTCACCAGCCACTCTGATTTGCTGTATGCTCTCTCCAACCAGGAAGATAAAGAATATCCTATATATAGGACAGGAAATAGTCCAGATTACTTCAGCACAGGAGCAATAGGTACAGGTAAGATTACTTCAGTAGTGTATTAGTGAAACTTCAATGAGATGAAACCTAAGTCAAACAGAATTGTTTTGTAAAAAAATAAAACGAAACGCAAGCCAGGAAATAGAGTCTGTCATGCATCTTCGTTGTGCATGATTAGGCCTGTCCAAAAAGTTAACGAGCCTTAGGCTTTGGGGTCGAATTTTTTATTCCTGCTCACCCATATAGAGTACTAATTCTGACCGAGATCAATTGCCACAGAAAGTGGCGTATGACCCTGGTCTAGACTGTTTGATAGAGGTCTGCAAAATATCCAATAAATTCTTGATTGATTGATTGATTGACTGATTGAATGGACATCAGTCCAGTCAGTCAGACATCCATCTCTACATACATTTGAGCACAGGACATAGACGTTTCATCAGAAAACCTAAAAGAGCCCTCGCAGTGGTCTAAATCCACTTTTACTATAACAAGCAAGCTTCGGTGCATTGCATGCAGAAAAACTCCTGAAGGGGTACCTTGGCAAACAGTGCAGGCCCAGATCAGACTGACGCCGCAGAACGCGGCATCTGATCAGGACCTGCACTATTTGATACCAGAATTTTCCGTCAAAAATAGAATAAAAACAACAACAAGAGGGCCCAGAGGGCCCTGGTTCGCTCACCTGTGTGTCACTGTCTCGAGTACTTACTATTTTAAGCTCTGGTTGCCATCTTGTTCATCAGCAGTGATTTTAGCTTATTTGGTATGGGGTAACCTAGGCAACATTCCTGTGAACTTTGAATCAAATTGGCCTTAGGGTTTAGGTGGAGTTTCCGTTTGAATCAAATTTACAATATGTTTCTATTTTTAGATCTGGTGGCCATTTTGTTCATAGAAGTGGGATCGTTTTAGCCTTTTTGGTAGAGGGTCATCTAAGCAACATTGTCGCAAGGAACCTACATGCTAAATATGAAGGCTGTATCTCAAATGCTTCAAAAGTTAAGACAAAGTAGGTCAAAGCTCAAGGTCATGGGTCAAAAGTTTTGAATGGTTGAAAAACCTTGTCACAAGGAACATACATGCCAAATATGAAGGCTCTATCTCATATGGTTCAAAAGGTATGATAAAGTAGGTCACAGGTCAAGGTCATAAGTCATATCTTTATATGAGTGTGAAGCCCTTGTCACAAGTAACCTACATGCCAAATATGAAGGCTCTATCTCAAACGGTTCAAAAGTTATGACAAAATAACCTATTGATCTACTTTTTGATTTGACATGACCCATATTCGAACTTAACTGAGATATTGTCCAGATGATCATTCTGGGCAAGTTTTATGATGATTTGACTAAAACTGTGGCCTCTGAGAGTGTTCAAAACGTTTTTCTATGATTTGACCTGCTCACCTACTTTTTGACCCGAAATGACCCATATTCAAAGTTGACCCAGATATTGTCAAGATGATCATTCTGAGCAAGTTTGATGATGATCGGACCAAAACTGGGGCCTCTAGTGTGTTCACAAGGCTTTTCAACAATCTGACCTACTGACCTACATATTGACCAGATATGACCCATATTCGAAATTAACCGAGGAGGTATTGTCAAATGATCATTTTGAGCAAGTTTGATGATGATAGGACCAAAACTGTAGCCTCTAGTGTGTTCAGGGGGCTTTTCTATGATTAGACCTACTCACCTGCTTTTTGATCTAACATGACCCATATTTGAACTTGACTGAGATATTGTCAAGATGATCATTCTGGGCAAGATTGATGATGATAAGACCAAAACAGGCCTCTAGTGTGTTCATATGGTTTTTCTATGATTTAACCTACTGACCTACTTTTTGACCCGACATGATCTGTTTTCAAACTTGACCCAGATATTGTCAAGACTATCATTCTGAGCAAGTTTGATGATGATCGGACCATAACGGTAGCCTCTAGTGTGTTCACAAGGTTTTTCTCTGATTTGACCTACTGACCTACTTTTTGGCCCAACATAACCCATATTCGAACTTGACCAAGACATTGTCAAGATGATCATTCTGGGCAAGTTTGATGATGATTGGACCAAAACTGTGGCCTCTAGTTTATTCACAATGTTTTTTCTATGATTTGACCAACAGACCTACTTTGTGACCCGACATGACCCATATTCAAACGTAGTCAAGATATTATCAAGATGATCATTCTGGGCACGTTTGATGATGATTGGACCAAAACTGTGGCCTCTAGTGTATTCACAAGGTTTTTCTATGATTTGACCTTCTGACCTACTTTGTGCCCCGACATGACCCATATTCAAACGTGACCAAGATATTATTAAGATGATCATTCTGAGCTAGTTTGATGATGATTGGACCAAACCTGTGGCCTCTAGTGTGTTCAGAAGGTTTTTCTATGATTTGGCCTACTGACCTACTTTTTTACTCGACATGACCCGTATTGAAACTTAATCCAGATATTATCAAGACTATCATTCTGAGCAAGTTTGATGATGATCGGACCATAACGGTAGCCTCTAGTGTGTTCACAAGGTTTTACTCTGATTTGTCCTACTGGCCTACTTTTTGGCCAAAATGACCCATATTCGAACTTGACCAAGACATTGTCAAGATGATCATTCTGGGCAAGTTTGATGATGATTGGACCAAAACTGTGTCCTCTAGGGTATTCACAATGTTTTTCTATGATTTGACCTACTGACCTACTTTGTGACCCGACATGACCCATATTCAAACGTGACCAAGATATTGTCAAGATGATCATTCTGGGCACGTTTGATGATGATTGGAACAAAACTGTGGCCTCTAGTATATTCACAAGGTTTTTCTATGATTTGACCTTCTGACTTACTTTGTGTCCCGACATGACCCATATTCAAACGTGACCAAGATTTAATCAAGATAATCATATTGAGCTAGTTTGATGATGATTGGACCAAACCTGTGGCCTCTAGTGTGTTCAGAAGGTTTTTCTATGATTTGACCTACTGACCTACTTTTTGACCATACAACACCTATATTTGAACTTGACTGAGACATTGTCAAGATGATTATTCTGGACAAGTTTAATGATGATCGGACCAAAACTGTGGTCTCTAGTATGTTCACAAGGTTTTACTCTGATTTGACCTACTGACCTACTTTTTGACCCGACATCACCTATATTCGAACTTGACCGACATTTTATCAAAATAATCATTTTCAGCAAGTTTGATGATGATAGGCCCAAAACTGTGGCCTCTAGTGTATTCACAAGGGTTTTCTATGATTTGACCTACTGACCTATTTTGTGACCCGACATGACCCATATTCGAACTTGACACAGATATTGTTAAGACGATCATTCTGAGCAAGATTGATGACTATCGGACTAAAACTGTGGCTAAAGTGTTCACATGGTTTTTTCTATGATTTGACCTACTGACCTACTTTTTGACCCAACATGATCCATATTCGAACTTGACCGAGATATTCTCAAGATGATCATCCTGAGCAAGTTTGATGATGATCGGACCAAAACTTTGGTCTCTAGAGTGTTCACAAGGTTTTTTTTAATGATTTGACCTACTGACCTACTTTTGACCTGACATGACCCATATTCACATTTGGCCAAGATTCTATCAAGGCAATCATTCTGAGTAAGTTTCATGATGATTGGACTTAAAATGTGGCCTCTGGAGTGTTCCCATGGTTTTTTATGATTTGACATACTGACCTCATTTTTGACCGGACATGACCCATATTCAAACTTGAACAAAGGAACCAATATCTTATGGTGGTTTAAGTTGTGTGCAAGGTTGGTTAAAATCAAATCATAAATGAAACGGCTTTTGTGCAGATAAGACCAAAATAGGCAATTTGTGCCCTTTCAGGGGCCATAACTCTGGAACAGATGATGGGATATGGGTGGTTCAACAAAAGAACCAAGATCCTATGGTGCTTCAGGTTGTGTGTAAATTTGGTTAAAATTATATCATAAACAAAACAGCTATCATGCAGACAAGACCAAAACAGCCAATTTTTGCCTTTTCAGGGGCCATAACTCTGGTACCCTTGATGTGATATGCCTGATTCAAGAAAGGAACCAAGATCTTGTGGTGGTACAAATTGTAAGTTTGGTTAAAATCAAATGATAAATGAAACGGCTATTGTGCAGACAATACCAAAATAGGAAATTTTTGCCTTTTCAGGATCCATAACTCTGGTACCCATGATGGGATATGGCTGGTTCAAGAAAGGAACCAAGATTTTGTGGTGGTACAAATTGTGTGCAAGTTTAGTTAAAATCAAATCATAAATGAAATAGCTATCATGCAGACAAGACCAAAATAGGCAATTTTGCCCTTTCAGGGGCCGTAACTCCGTAACACATGATGGGATATGGCTGGTTCAAGAAAGAAACCCAGATCTCATGGTGGTACAAGCTGTGTGCATGTCTGGTTAAAATCAAATCATAAATGAAGATGCTATCGTGCGGACAAGAAATTGTTTACGCACGCACGCAAGCACGCACGCAAGCACGCACGGACGACGGACGAAATGTAATCACAAAAGCTCACCTTGTCACTACGTGACGGTTGAGCTAAAAAAGGCCTGACACACAAATGGACTTGTCCAACATATAGCAATGGAATGGAAGCAATGGAAGATAAGTTTCACTAATATAACGTCACTGTACTGTGGTTTGCGTTTACAAGGCTGTTCTAGGAATTACAATCTGAAACATTCACGAGAAGAAGAAAAGTGAAAAGAATTTTAATGTTACTGTTTTATTTTTACAGGTATGTTCGACTCTTCTGCTTTGACAATGACAGTTTATGACAATCTTCCTATAAGCTGTAAGGGACAAGAAATACACATTTTGAAATACATGGTTGTCTAACAGACTACAGTTCTTTCTCTTTCTTTTAGAATGAAACTCATCCCATATCAGCCTAGCGTCCCATAACATGAAAACTGGCAAACGTGTAGACCCAGATCAGCCGTCACAGACACGGACGGCGTCATGACGTACCGTACCAGTTATCATTTATTATGACACATTTTGGGGTCGATAGTTTATCAATCGACCTAAAGTTATCAGGACAAAACCAATATCAGTACTGGAGTCCATCTGGCCCCCGCCCATCGGGGCTTGAAGAAATAGATGGGGCTGCATAATGCTTCCAGCAGAGCAGAGCAGACACCGATCGCACGCGATACTGGTACATTTGTAAATTGCTTTCAGGTCCTCAACCTGCCCAGGAAAAGTGGTGCGAATCGGACCACCCATGCATATAAACCCTGTTGGTTTCAATGGGTGGCAGGATCTGACATGTCATTTTATCTCAATGTCGGGTAAAAGTAAAAAAAAAAATATGGAATCTAGTCTCCAAAATGACCTATACAGTGTTGACGGGGACGTAAAACCTCAAATCAAACAAACAAACAAAGTGCTGGAGTCCACGTGACTATCACTTATTTATAGGAAATCTTTGTAACTTTTTTTTATAGAATTTCGGCGTGGGAATCATGGGTAGGTGTAGGCAAACAGTGCAGGCCAAGATTAGACGCCGCAGTACACGGCGTCTGATAAGGGTCTTCACTGTTTGCTTACAGTACAGGAATTTAAGGGTCAGACGCCGAAAAGTGTCTGATCAGGGCCTAAACGGTTAGCTTACAGTACAGGAATTTAAGGGTCAGACGCCGAAAAGTGTCTGATCAGGGCCTAAACGGTTAGATCACAGTACAGGAATTTAAGGGTCAGACGCCGAAAAACGCAGCGCCTGATCAGGGTCTGCACTGTTTGCTTACAGTACAGGAATTCAAGGGTCAGACGCCGAAAAACGCAGGATCTGATCAGGGAATACACAGTTTGTTTACTGTACAGGAATTTAAGGGTCATACGCCGATAAACGCAATGACTGATCAGGGAATACACAATTTGCTTACAGTACAGGAATTTAAGGGTCAGACGCCGAAAAATGCAGCGTTTAAACAGGGTCTACACAATTTGCTTACAGTACAGTAATTAACGGGTCAGACGCCGAAAAATGTAGCGTCTGATCGGGGTCTACACTGATTGCCTACAGTGCAGGAATCTTAGGGTGAGACGCCAAAAATGCAGCGTCTGATCAGGGTCTACACGGTTGGCTTACAGTATAGGAGTTTAATGGTCAGACACCGAAAAACGCAGCGTCAGATCAAGGACTAAACGGTTTGCTTTCGGTACAGGCATTAAAGGGTCAGACGCCAAAAATCTGATCAGGGTATATACTGTTTGCTTACAGTACAGGGATTTAAGGGCTAGACGCCGAAAAACGAAGGATCTGATTAGGGTATACATAATTTTATTACAGTACAGAAGTTTAAGGGTCAGACGCCGAAAAACGCAGCGTCTGATCAGGGTATACACGGTTTGCTAACAATACAGGAATTTAAGGGTCAGACGCCGAAAAACGCAGCGTCTGATCAGGGTATACACGGTTTGCTAACAGTACAGAAATTCAAGGGTCAGACGCTGACAAAATCAGCGTCCGATCAGGGTATACACTGTTTGCTAACAGTACAGGAATTTAAGGGTCAGACGCTGACAAACTCATCGTCTGATCGGGGTATACACTGTTTGCTTACAGTGCAGATATGTAATGGTCAGACGCCGAAAATGCAGAGTCTGATCAGGGCCTACACTGTTTGATTACGGAACAGAAATGTAAAATGCAGGATCTGATCAGGGTCTACAAGGTTTGCTTACAGTACAGGAATTTAAGGGTCAGACGCCGAAATGCAGCGTCTGATCGGGGTTTACACTGTTTGCTTACAGTGCAGGAATTTCAGGGTCAGACGCCGAAAATGCAGCGTCCGATCAGGGTCTTCACGGTTTGCTTACAGTACAGAAATTTAAGGGTTAGACGCCGAAAATGCAGCATCTGATCAAGGTATACACGGTTTGCTTAAAGTACAGGAATTTAAGGGCCAGACGCCGAAAATGCAGCGTCTGATCAGGGTATACAATATTTGCTTACAGTTCAGGAATTTAAGGAATAGACGCCGAAAATGCAGCGTCTGATCAGGGTCTACACAGTTTGCTTAGGGGCTTGAGGAAATATATGGGCTGAACGATGCTTCCACGCAGAGCTGAATCCGGCCCGCACACTAGTACCGGTAAACCGCTTAGAGGATCTAAGCCTGTCCAGGAACCGCAGTGCGAGGCGGACCGTCCATGCTAATAAACCCGATTGGTTTCATTGGGCGACAGGGCTTGAGATGTCATTTCATCTCAATGTCGGGTAAAAGTCCCACAAAATTCGAAGCAACGTCTCCAAAATGACCTTTACAGTGTTGACGGGGACGTTAAACCTCAAATCAAACAAACAAACAGGAATTTAAGGGTCAGACGCCGGAAACGCAGGATCTGATCAGGGTCTACACAGTTTGCTTACAGGGCAGGAATTTAAGGGTTAAACGAAACAGTCTAAGTCGTAGTTCAGGCCCATTTTCCAAATCTACACTCAGAGACAATCGACTCACCAGTACTCTCAGTGCTTTGATTTTGACAAGTTATCCACTTCATAACAGTATCGTTATATAATAATAATAATAATAATTATAATAATAATAATAAAAAATTTGTTTTTGTTTGAGTTGAAGTTTAACGTCCCCGTCAACACCGTTTAGGTCATTCTGAAGACTTTGCTTCCAACTGTGTGGGACTTTTACCCGATATCAAGATGAAATGATATCTCAAGCCCTGCTACCCAATGAAATCAAAATACTTATACGCATTGGACGATCTGACTCACACCACGGCTCAGTTCTTCTAAGCGGTTAACCAGTACTCATGTGTGGCCAGTTTCAGCTCTGCGTGAAAGCACCATGCAGCCCAATATGTTTTTTGGCGGGGGCGAAATAAAATAATAATAAAATAATTTATTATTTTTGTCAATTTTGTTTTTGTTTGATTTGAAGTTTAATGCCCCCGTCAACACTGTATAGGTCATTTTGGAGACGTCGCTCCCAATTTTGTGGAACTTTTACCCGACAAACTAACCAATACTGACAGTTATATTAAGCAGCATATCGTTTGAACCCCGTCAGGACAGAACCAGTCCTGAGTGTGTTACCAAGACAACCGCCCATCTACTCAGACTGGCAAGTGTCTTAAATTGTTAGACATTACGAAAACACGCCTATACAAACACATTGTAACCTTTATCGCAGAAAAAATGAAAATTTTAAGATGAAAAACTGTGATATTTTTCTTATTTCTGCTCAAAATATAGATTGTGGGTACGAGAACCCACAATCTATATTTTAGAGCAGAAATAGGAAAAATAAGGTTAACCCCTGCAAACCCCAGTTTTACTACACAAAAGATAGGTTCGAGGGGGGGGGGGTCAAAATTATAAACAAACAAAACAATACTGGCAGTTATATTAACCCTTTACCACTCAGATACGTGTTTTTACGTGTCTGCACCCCCTCCCCCCATTTTAAGCCCCAGAAGCACCTAAAATCTGCATTTCTACCCCTGGATAGTTATGTTTGTTTTAGGATTTGTTGGGCAAAAAAGTGACCTGTTTTTTCGCGCGCCTCCCCACTAAAAATATTCTGGGGGGCATTGAAAGGGGGGGGGGGGGGCAACGCCCCCCCCCCCCCCCATCACATCCCGAAAAATTTGGGGTGTATGGCCCAACCGGCTACTAAAATTTATATCTGAGGGTGTCTGGGACCAGAAATGCCTGAAAATTGATGCTGATAAAACATGCTGCAAACAGTGAAAAGGGCCAGTGCCAAACACCTTAATTGTTGCCTTGACAGCTGTGTGAAGATTAAAATGTGGTCAAAAATTCATGTGAAAACACACTTTTTGCCAACTTTGAGATGCCCCCGCTTTACCATGACAACCATGATCAAGTCATGAAAGGTTGCATTTGAAAGACTACTGCCTATTGAACATTCATACCGAGTTTGGTGTAAAACAGACCATCCATTATGAAACAATGGCAAGTTGAAGTTGCTGTCAAGTGCAACACTGTGAAAATCAGCAAAATTGACAAAATCCCTGAGAAATAAAGGGTTAAGCAGCATATCGTTTGAACCCCGTCAGGAGAGAACCTGTCCAGAGTTTGTTACCAAGACAACCGCCCATCTACTCAGACTGGCAACAGTCTCAAATTGTTAGACATTACAAAAACACGCCTATACAAATACATTGTAACCTTTATCCCAGAAAAAATGAAAATTGTAAGATGAAAAATTGATATTTTTCATATTTTTACTCAAAATATGGATTGTGGGTACTCGTTAGAACCGCCTCATCCAGGCGGTTCTAACGAGTACCCACAATCTATATTTTAGAGCAAAAATAAGAAAAATTAGGTTTACCCCTGTAAACCCCAATTTTACCATATAAAAGTCGGGTTCGAGTGGGTCAAAATTATATAGGCGTGTTTTCGTGAAGATGTAGAAATTTTACTATTTGAGTTGCGAAGACAAATATACTGATCAGACTGTGCGCACTGGACCAAACCACAGCGCTTCCGCTTCTTCATACAATTTATAAAAATTGTCACGTGGGTTAATTGTATCGATTCCTGATCATTGCCTTCACTTCTATTTAACAAATGACCTTTTTTTGGTCGGTTATTCTTCTATTTATGTCCCCACTCAATCGGCCACATAACGTATGCGCAATATCACAGCAACGTCGGTGCTACGTCTTGCAGTTGCGACATGTCTTAGACTCATATGCTCGCTTGGAGAACTTGTCTGTTACAATTTAAACAGATGGGAAAGCACAGCGTGTACTGAGCTAATTTTGAAATTTATGGTATTGCCATGAAAACTGAACAGACAAGCGGCCCTTTTCTGAATCATTAGCAAACAGTGCAGACCCAGATCAGACGCCACAGAAAGTGGCGTCTGATCTGGGTCAACACTGATTGCTTAAAGAACTTTCATGTTGGTAAAATTTGCCAAAAACAATTACAAACCTGACACCCCTATAATTGGAAATGAACCATTCCAAACTTACAAAGTGGAAGATCCCATCGTTATGTAGACGGGTCTCCGTGGCCTAGAGGATAAGAGCGCTGACTCTTAATCATCATGTCTCTAACCGCTGTGGTTCGAGCCTAGCTCGGGTCACATGTAAGCCGCCAATTTCTGCAACGGAAGATCAGGTGGTTTTTCTCCGGGTACTCCGGTTTTCGCCCTCCTTTGATTAATGATCGGCTCGATATGAGTGAAATAATCTTGAAAGGTAAACAAAAACCAAAAAATCCAACCTTATATATGGGTTTAATAAAGTGTGAAATATGAAAAAAAGTAAATAAAAAAGGTACCAGAGGCCCACGGAGCTGGAAACTGGCAAACAGTGTAGGTCCAGATCGAACATTGCAGAACGAAAGTTAGGGGCGCAAGGTTGTGTTTTCTTCAAAATTTATTTGGATAATGGCTGAACTTTTTGCAAACAGTGTAGGCCCTGATCAGACGCCGCGTTCTGCGGCGTCTGATCTGGGCCTGCACTGTTTGCCAACCACCCGTTTTTGGGTTTCTGATACAAAATGGGTTAAGTATAGTATATCGTTCGAACCGTTAGAGGAAAACTTGTTCAGAGCTGGTTACCAACTAAGACACCTTCCCATCTACTCAGACTAGTCACAGTCTAACAATGTTAGATAGAGGAGAACCTGTCCTGAGTTTGTTACCAACTAAGGCACCTTCCCAGCTACTCAGACTAGTCACAGTCTTACAATGTTAGATGTAGAAATTGTTCTATTTTTTAAGTGGCGAACACAAAGTTGCTGATCAGACTGCGCGTGCGCGTCTTTGTTGTCCGCGTCTTTGTTGTCCGCGTCTTTGTTCGTCTTTGTTGTCCGGGTCCGCGTCTTTGTTGTCCGCGTCCACGCAGTCTGATCAGGATCTTTGTTGTTTGCAAATGACAAAACAGGATTTCTCATGACGTGGTTCATTTTATCTGGTATACATATAGTTTGTTTTGTCCAGGGCAGCCCACGATGAGTTTATTGTTATCTGGTGTAAGAGCTACGCACACTGGCTCTTTGATTCCATCCGTCGATGAAAGCAAGTTTGATTTCTTTTTACCGTCCGCAGTAACAATCTGAACATTGTTAGAGCCTTCCCCACATACAATAATATTATCCTCGTCATCGACACAAACCCCTCTCGGCACTTTCATGTCAGAATCCTTGTATTGGTATAACACCCTACCATCTGACTTCAGACATGTTACTATATCAGTATCAAAATCCGTGACATAAATGTTCCCTGACTTTGGATTCACTGTGATATAGTATGGTATGGTGAACATAAATGTTCCGTCTTGACAAACCCCAAGTTTTCTTTTCAAGTCTCCTTCCCTACTGAGCACCCACACCTCTCCTTGTCCAGGCCAGTTATGACAAGTAACAAATATCTCCTCATTAACTACTTCTACTCCCCAGACCATCTTATCAAGCTGGAGAACACGTCCAGCTTTCAGAACAGGGTTAATCTCTATGTACTGTAGTTGTTTTAGTCTAGGCAATGTGATTATTACATTGTCTTTGTCTACCACTGCAATATCTCCCAGCCAGGACTTAAGCTGCAGACTATCTTTCATTTCAAATGAACTACTTAAGACTTTAACTGTCTTGTTGGCATAGTCACATAGTACAACTTGACCATCTGGCATGATCACGCAGCCATAAATAGATGGTTGTATTTTATCATCAGGAAATTTAATTTCTACCTGACTTCTGTTTTCGATTTTAATGTTTTGAAATGACATAATATCAACAGAACAGGCCGTCTGATAGACCACATTTATCTTTCCAAATTCTGTAATTTGATTTTGAATTCCAGTTAATGACTCATTTCTTACAAAGGTCAAGGTAGGAGCCTTGATTTCTCGACGAAGATCTTGCAATAACGTTTCATAGTCTTTAATGTGACGAGAAGTTTTTACCTTTGCTGCATACATGTTGATATTGTTTGAAGATCTGGTGACTTTATCCAGAAGTAATATTTCTCTTTCAAGAAGCTGCTTTGTCTCAGAGCTTGAGCTCTCAAAGTTTTGCAGTTTCTGTTGTTCCAACATCTCGCATTTTTCTAATTCTCTCATAGCCTTTTGTTCAAGCAAGTCTAAGAATCCATTAAGTTCCTTTCGAATATTTCCGATTTCATTTTTACACTTTTCCTTTCCGGAAAGAATGTCTTGTATATTTGACTTCGTGCTTTTCAATATTTCATCAAACTCGTCCTTCAGTTCTACCACTTTCTTAACAAGTCTATCAAGTGACGATTTATCAAAGGTTGTACTTAATTCGTCAATTGATCTTGTCTTACATTTTCTATGCTTTATGGAGTGACAGGACTGGCATACTACAGCGTTGTGGTCCTCGCAATATGTGACAACTCCTAAATTTTGACTACACTCACACAATACAAGGGAAGAAACTCCAGTGTTTGGTGACTGTGGTGCAGATACATCACTTACTGGTAATACTTTATGATTTCTGGATATTTTAAGTCCTTTATGTGACTCTGCGCAAGAGGTGCAAAGGTATTCTTGGCAATCGTTACAGTAATTCGTAGCCTCTTTACTGGTTCCACCATAACAGCAGGGGTCACATGGATGTGAAATTAGCTCATCTGACATTGCAAGAAGAGACCGGGATCCATCCACTGATGCCATTATTCTGTGTAATAGACTGAAACAAAAATGTGAAACGACACTTGAAAAATAGGGCTCGGCACATTGATTGCGTGAAGTTTCTGCTAGCAGCAACAGCTCAGGATGAGACTGCGCTTATGCGCATGCCCACTTGATCTATTGCTACTTACAATAACACATCTCTCTGGCATATTGCATTCTTTCATATCTCCAAAATGGTTATATTTTCTGATGAAAATTTGTGACATTTTTTTCTTATTTATACTCCAAACGTAGGTTGTTGGTGCTCGTTAGAACTGCCTCATTGAGGCTGTTCTAACGAGTACAGACAACCTACATGTGTCTTAGAGCAGAAATACGTAAGATAATGTTTACACCTTTAAACCCCAGTTTCCTTTATATAATGTGTGGTTTAATGGGGCGTCAATTTCACGGATGGTTAAGTATTGCCAATAATAACTCTTTTCTCACGAGCTGGGCTACTGAGCCGCGTCACGAGAAAATGAAACTTCAAAATCATCTGATCAGTAATGTAACAAATCAGCCTGTTACCACAGATGAGACATTACTGTTGACCTTAGGTAAAGATCGTGCATCTTTGCATCTTCTTGCGGTCAGACTGCGTGAATGTAGAGCCTGATATAAGCCGTTGATGACCGTCTTTGTAGAAGCCTCCATGGTGTAGTGGTTACGCTACTCGCCTTGTAAACCAGGGGTCGCAAGATCGATCCCGGGCTTCTCCAGACTTTCGGATGAGTCTTTAAACCGAGGTCCCGTCTCCGTATGACCTTGGATGTTGGTGTGACGTAAAACTCGAACACTCACTCATTCATGACCGTCTTTGAATATACAACACGTTTTCTGGTGACTCGGCTCATACATATTGTTTTATTATACCTCATTTATATTCATTGACTGTTCTAGATTTCTGATCCGTCGTGAACATGCCACGCGCAGGGCAATAAATTATCATACCCCACCCCCATCCCCCACCCCCACCTCCATCCCCCCGGCAATATTCCCCTCTGACGCCACTGCACAAAAATAAAAGTGTATTCATTCACTCAAAGACTCTCTGGAAATCAGAATTCGGTGTAATAAATAATTTATTGCCCTTGTGTGAACTCTCGGGCAATATTACCTACTCGGTTGAACAAATCGTCATATTCCCTCGACAGGTAATATTGCCTGGGTTACCTACTCGGTTGAACAAATCGTCATATTTCCTCGACAGGTAATATTGCCTGGGCTACCTGCTCGGGTGAACAAATCGTCCTATTTCCTCGACAGGTAATATTGCCTTGGTTACCTACTCGGTTGAACAAATCGTCATATTTCCTCGACAGGTAATATTGTCTCGGTTACATGCTCGGTTGAACAAATCGTCATATTCCCTCGACAGGTAATATTGCCCCGATTACCTGCTCGGTCGAACAAATCGTCATATTCCCTCGACAGGTAATATTGCCTTGGTTACCTGCTCGGGTGAACAAATCGGCATATTTCCTCGACAGGTAATATTGCCTTGGTTACCTGCTCGGGTGAACAAATCGTCATATTCCCTCGACAGGTAATATTACCTCGGTTACCTGCTCGGGTGAACAAATCGTCATATTCCCTGGACAGGTAATATTGCCTGGGTTACCTACTCGGTTGAACAAATCGTCATAGTCCCTCGACAGGTAATATTGCCTTGGTTACCTGCTCGGTTGAACAAATCGTCATATTCCCTCGACAGGTAATATTGCCTCGGTTACCTGCTCGGGTGAACAAATCGTCATATTCCCTCGACAGGTAATATTGCCTCGGTTACCTGCTCGGTTGAACAAATCGTCATATTCCTCGACAGGTAATATTGCCCCGATTACCTGCTCGGTTGAACAAATCGTCGTATTTCCTCGACAGGTAATATTACCTCGGTTACCTGCTCGGGTGAACAAATCGTCATATTTGCTCGACAGGTAATATTGCTTCTGTTACCTGTTCGGTTGAACAAATCGTCATATTCCTCGACAGGTAGTATTGCCCCGATTACCTGTTCGGGTGAACAATCGTCATATTCTCTCGACAGGTAATATTGCCTCTGTTACCTGCTCGGGTGAACAAATCGTCGTATTTCATCGACAGGTAATATTGCCTCTGTTACCTGCTCGGCTGACGGCCCCCGCCCATAGGGGCTTGAAGAAATATATGGGCTGCATGATGCTTCCACACAGAGCTGAATCCGGCCCGCACACTAGTACTGGTAAACCGCTTAGAGGATCTAAGCCTGTCCAGGAACCGCGGTGCGAGGCGGACAGTCCATTCCTCCTGTCGTCCCGGAGAAAGGGAGAAAAAGAGGAATAAGTGATAGTCAATTAGTTCAAGGGGGGGGGGGGGGCAGAGGAGAAAGAGGAACATTAATGGAAGTGAAGCAGAAGAAACAATATTCCCCCTCTATCCTTACCTGCTGCCAGTGATGTAAGATACACATCACCTTTGCTTCACCCAGCCGCCCCTATGTATACAGACCAGCTACCGGTAATAACCCATTTTTTTTTTGTTTCGCGGAGAAACCGCCTAACGCGAAATCGGCTATTTTCTCCGCAAAACAGCGAGAAAAGATTAAATGAGCGAGAAATTTCTCACTGAAATTTCTCCCGGTTTCGCGGAGAAAATTCTCGGCGAAAATTTGACCAATTGCTTTCATTGAAAATGAAATTACCGGCGTTTCGCGGAGAAAAAAAATACAACTGGGCTTACGTGAAATTTTCGGCTCATTATTATTTCTTCGTTTGTTTGGCGTTGTTTTTGTAAACGAAAGCAAATTGTAGTCATTGTTCAGTCATAATCAAATATTCTTTCATGTTCCTAAAAATTCTATTAGTCATTTATTTTTTAAAAGTCCCACGACAACTTTTATTCACATCACGAAAATACGCCTAATATTTGTTATCCACTTAAACCCCACTTTTAACTGGAGTTTACAGGGGTATATATTATTTATCTAAATTCTGCTCACATAGATTGTGGGTACTCGTTAGAACCGCCTCGTCGAGTCGTTTTAAAGTGTACCCAAAATCTTGAGCAGAAATATGAAACAATGCCAGAATTTTTATCTGAAAATTTTCCGTTTTGAGTGGTAAAATTTTACAATATATTTGAATAGGCGAGTTTTCATAATGAGTCGTACATGTAGGTTATTAACACCATAATGATGTGTGACATTTACCAAAAGCTAAGCTTGATGAAATAGATGGGCTGCATGATGCTTCCACGCAGAGCTGAAACGGACCCGCATGCGAGTACTGGTAAACCGCTTACAGGATCTAAGCCTGCCAAGGCAAAGTGGTGCGAGTCGGACCGTCAATGTTGGGTAAAAGTCCCACAAAATTGGAAGCGACGTCTCCAAAATGACCTTTACAGTGTTGACGGGGACGTAAAACCTCAAACAAACAAAACCAAAAGCACAGATTCGCCTCATTTATTTATGATTACAAACTGTCAAATTGATACAGCAAGCGGTGCTTTGAATGCAAAGTTAGTGACCAGTTAACGAGGAACACATGAATTCCGCCGCAGGCTAGGTCTATGTCGCGAACGAACGGACGAAAAACCAGACACCTATATCGGGCCATGCTTCATGCAGGCGCGTGAATAAGGACATGCTACTTTGCATTCGCATGCATTATTTGCGCTACCAAGTCTACTTCCCCGACCCCTCACCCACCCCTAACTAATAAATACTCCCAGTTGGAGCAAATAGGTGGTGTATCAACATGTTTATAAAGCCCATGTAATGAACGAACCCCTATTCACCATTTTACATGCACACATACGTGTATAGAGAGAACTGGAGTTTACAAGGTATACATTTTCCTTTATCTGTTCCTAGACGTCCAATGTAGGATGTGGGTACTCGTTACCAACTACATGTATGTGGCCCGAGCGAGGCGCAAACCACAGCGGAGAGACCTAATGATCCGATGATTAACCCTTTTTGTACCAAATGGAATCTTCCTCCTTATATATACAGGAGTCCATTTTGCAACTTAGGGGTGTCAGGTTGTTTTTTCTTAAACAGTTAGTTCGGGAAATGGCTTAACGCTTTGCAAACAGTGTAGGCCCTGATCAGACGCCGCGTTCTGCGGTGCCTGATCTGGGCCAGCATTGTTTGCCATGGGACCCCTTCAGGGGTTTCTGATACAGAATGGGTTAAGAGTGAGCACTCTTATCCATTAAGACACGGGGGCCAGTACAAACTTCACTGATTATCTTGGAGAATTTTGTAGTTCTGCTCCAAGTTAGAGATCAGACTTATATGCAGCCTTGGAATGCTTGCCGCGCAATTTCCCCATATTAACCCTTTTTGTACCAAATGGAATCTTCCTCCTTATATATAGCACCCGTCCATTTAAAAATGTAGGGGTTTCAGGTTGTGTTTTCTTCAAAAATTAGGCAAATGGCAGAACTTTTTGCAAACAGTGTAGGCCCTGATCAGACGCCGCGTTCTGTGGCGTCTGATCTGGGCCTGCACTGTTTGCCACGGTACCCGTTTAGGGGTTTCGAGTCTGAAATGGGTTAATGTATATGTATGACCAAAATTGAATTGTAAAGGCAAGAAACACAAGCGGGCCTCCGTGACCTACTCTTAAACATTAGATCTCTCACTCGGGCTACATTTGAGCTTAAGTGTAAGCATCAGTGATGTTTAATTACTCTCAGTGTAAGAAAAAGATCAACCAAAATGTAGAGTGAGATCAGCGCCCACACACACATGTAGGCAGGTTCCCCGTTATTATATACATTGAGTTTGATTTTTCTAAAATATTTACTTGAGAAATAAATAAAGTACTCCCAATATGGTGAACCGATAGAAAATCAACAGTTTTCAATTAATAAAACGTTTACACAACAGTAAAAAAAGGAACACAGAAAACATTCATCATGCTCATACTGCGTTATAAAGTGCATAAGATGCAAATCATTATGATTCCAACCGGATCAAAATCATACATTACGATGCATTTCGTCATATGCTTCAAACTTGGTGTACCAAATTTTAATGCATGAAAAAATACATGCACTTGAACAAATATACATGTAGGTATAGGCAGATTTCGCGGAGAAACACCGTGAACGACTTCACCTGTACTGAGTGAGTGTTTTGAGTTTTACGTCTCACCAACAGCTAAGGTCATACGGAGACGGGGCCCCGGTTTAAAGACTCATCCGAAAGTCTGTAGAAGCCCGGGATCGATCCTGCGACCCCTGGTTTACAATGCGAGTAGCGTGACCACTACAACACGGAGGCTTCTCTTCACCTGTACTAATTGGCTTTCTCCCAGAAAAATCGATGTTCGCGGAGAAATTTCGCGGCGTTTCGCGGTGAAATTAAACGCTTTGAAACGCGATTTTTTTTTCTTCTCGGCGACATTTCTCGCTTGTTCTCCGAGAAAAAAAAAAGCCTGTTACCGCGGAGAAAAGAAATAATATGGGTTATTACCGGTAGCTGGTCTGTATCTGGAGCATAACTTTCAACCCTGTACCCTTACCTGCTGCCAGTGATGTAAGATACACATCACCTTTGCCTCACCCAACCGTCCCCGTGTATATCTGGAGTATAACATTCCACCCTCTACCCTAACCTGCTGCCAGTGATGTAAGATACACATCACTTTTGCCTCACCCAACCGTCCCGATGTATATCTGGAGCATAACATTCCACCCTCTACCCTTACCTGCTGCCAATGATGTAAGATACACATCACTTTTGCCTCACCCAACCGTACCCATGTATATCTGGAACATAAGATTCCGCCCTCTACCCTTACCTGCTGCCAGTGATGTATGATACACATCACCTTTCCCTCACCCAACCGTCCCCATGTATATCTGGAACATAACATTCCACCCTCTACCCTTACCTTTTGCCAGTGATGTAAGTTACATATCACCTTTGCCTCACCAAACCGTCCCCATTTATATCTGGAGCCTAACATTCCGCCCTCTACCCTTAGCTGCTGCCAGTGATGTAAGATCCACATCACTTTTGCCTCACCCAACCGTCCCCATGTATATCTGGAGCATCATCTACCCTAACCTGCTGCCAGTGATGTAAGATCCATATCACCTTTGCCTCACAAAACCGTCCCCATGTATATCTGGAGCATCATCTACCCTAACCTGTTGCCAGTGATGTGAGATACACATCACCTTTGCCTCACCCAACCGTCCCCATGTACATCTGGAGCATAATATTCCACCCTCTACCCTTAGCTGCTGCCAGTGATGTAAGATACACATCACCTTTGCCTCACCCAACCGTCCCCATGTACATCTGGAGCATAATATTCCACCCTCTACCCTTAGCTGCTGCCAGTGATGTAAGATACACATCACCTTTGCCTCACCCAACCGTCCCAATGTATATCTGGAGCATAACATTCCACCCTCTACCCTTACCTGCTGCCAGTGATGTTAGATACACATCACTTTTGCCTCACCCAACAGTCCCCATGTATATCTGGAGCATAACTCTCCGCCCTCTACCCTGAGCTGCTGCCAGTGATGTAAGATACACATCGCCTTTACCTCACCCAACAGTCCCCATGTATATCTGGAGCATAACATTCTGCCCTCTACCCTTAGCTGCTGCCAGTGATGTAAGTTACACATCACCTTTGCTTCACCCAACCGTCCCCATGTATATCTGGAGCATAACATTCCGCCCTCTACCCTTAGCTGCTGCCAGTGATGTAAGTTACACATCACCTTTGCCTCACCCAACCGTCCCCATGTATATCTGGAGCATAACATTCCGCCCTCTACCCTTACCTGCTGCCAGTGATGTAAGATACACATCATCTTTGCCTCACCCCACCGTACCAATGTATATCTGGAGCATAAAATTCCGCCCTCTAACCTTACCTGCTGTCAGTGATGTAAGATACACATCACTTTTGCCTCACCCAACCGTCCCAATGTATATCTGGAATATAACATTCCGCCCTCTACCCTTAGCTGCTGCCAGTGATGTAAGATACACATCACCTTTGCC
The DNA here is from genome assembly GCA_963580285.1 of Lucinisca nassula. NCBI lineage: Eukaryota > Metazoa > Mollusca > Bivalvia > Lucinida > Lucinidae > Lucinisca > Lucinisca nassula. Next base: position 29,746,799 of record OY757018.1, read on the forward strand.
TCACCCAACCGTCCCCATGTATATCTGGAGCATCATCTACCCTAACCTGCTGCCAGTGGTGTAAGTTACACATCACCCTTGCCTCACCCAACCGTCCCCATGTACATATGGAGCAGACCCTCTACCCTTACCTGCTGCCAGTGATGTAAGATTCACATCACCTTTGCCTCACCCAACATTCCATCCTCTACCCTAAGCTGCTGCCAGTGATGTAAGATACACATCACCTATGCCTCACCCAACCGTCCCCATGTATATCTGGAGCAGATCCTCTACCCTTACCTGCTGCCAGTGATGTTAGATACACATCACCTTTGCCTCACCCAACCGTCCCCATGTATATATGGAGCAGACCCTCTGCCCTTACCTCAGCAGCTGCCAGTGATGTTAGATACACATCACCTTTGCCTCATCCGACCGTCCCCATGTATATATGGAGCAGACCCTCTGCCCTTACCTGCTGCCAGTGATAATAGATACATATCAGCTTTGCCTCACGCAAAATTCCATCCTCTACCCTAACCTGCTGCCAGTGATGTAAGATAACATCACCTTTGCCTCACCCTACTGTCCCCATGTATATCTAGAGCATAACATTCCATCTTTACCCTTACCTGCTGCCAGTGATGTAAGATACACATCAACTTTGCCTCACCCAGCCGTCCCAATGTATATCTGAAGCAGACCCTCTACCCTTACCTGCTGCCAGTGATGTAAGATACACATCACCTTTGCCTCACCCAACATTCCATCCTCTACTTTTACCTGCTGCCAATGATGTAAGATACACATTACCTTTGCCTCACACAACCGTCCCCATGTATATCTGGAGCAGATCCTCTACCCTTACCTGCTGCCAGTGATGTAAGATACACATCACCTTTGCCTCACCCAACATTCCATCCTCTACCCGTACCTGCTGCCAGTAATGTAAGATAAACATCACATTTGCCTCACCCAACCGTCCCCATGTAGATCTGGAGCAGATCCTCTACCCTTACCTGCTGCCAGTGATGTAAGATACACATCACCTTTGCCTCACCCAACATTCCATCCTCTACCCTTACCTGCTGCCAGTGATGTAAGATACACATCACCCTTGCCTCACCCAACATTCCATCCTCTACTTTAACCTGCTGCCAGTGATGTAAGATACGCATCACCTTTGTCTCACCCAACCGTCCCCATGTATATCTGGAGCATAACATTCCATCCTCTACCCTTACATGCTGCCAGTGATGAAAGATACATATCACCTTTGCCTCACGCAACATTCCATCCTCTACCCTTACCTGCTGTCAGCGATGTAAGATACACATCACCTTTGCCTCACCCAGCCGTCCCCATGCACATCCGAAGCAGACCCTCTTCCTTTACTTGCTGCCAGTGATTTAAGATACACATCATCTTTGCCTCACCCAACATTCCATCCTCTACTTCAACCTGCTGCCAGTGATGTAAGATACACATCACCATTGCCTCACCCAACCGTCCCCATGTATATCTGGAGTATAACATTCCACCCTCTACCCTTACCTGCTGCCAGTAATGTAAGATAAACATAACATTTCCCTCACCCAACATTCCATCCTCTACCCTTACCTGCTGCCAGTGATGTAAGATACACATCACCTTTGCCTCAACCAAAACTCCATCCTCTACCCATACCTGCTGCCAGTGATGTAAGATACACATCACCTTTGCCTCACGCACCATTCCATCCTCTACCCTTACCTGCTGCCAGTGATGTAAGATACACATCACCTTTGCCTCACCCAACATTCCATCCTCTACCCTTACCTGCTGCCAGTGATGTAAGATACACATCACGTTTGCCTCACCCAACATTCCATCCTCTACCCTTACCTGCTGCCAGTGATGTAAGATACACATCACCTTTGCCTCACCCAACCTTCCATCCTCTACTCTACCTGCTGCCAGTGATGTAAGGTACACATCACCTATGCCTCACACAACCGTCCTCTACCCTTACCTGCTGCCAGTGATGTAAGATACACATCACCTTTGCCTCACCCAACTTTCCATCCTCTACCCTTACCTGCTGCAAGTGATGTAAGATACACATCACCTTTGCCTCACCCAACCGTCCCCATGTATATATGGAGCAGACCCTCTGCCCTTACCTGCTGCCAGTAATGTAAGATACATATCAGCTTTGCCTCACGCAACATTCCATCCTCTACCCTAACCTGCTGCAAGTGATGTAAGATACACATCACCTTTGCCTCACCCAACCGTCCCCATGTATATATGGAGCAGACCCCCTGCCCTTACCTGCTGCCAGTGATGTAAGATACATATCAGCTTTGCCTCACGCAACATTCCATCCTCTACCCTAACCTGCTGCCAGTGATGTAAGATAACATCACCTTTGCCTCACCCTACTGTCCCCATATATATCTAGAGCATAACATTCCATCTTTACCATTACCTGCTGCCAGTGATGTAAGATACACATCAACTTTGCCTCCCCCAGCCGTCCCAATGTATATCTGAAGCAGACCCTCTACCCTTACCTGCTGCCAGTGATGTAAGATACACATCACCTTTGCCTCACCCAACATTCCATCCTCTACTTTTACCTGCTGCCATTGATGTAAGATACACATTACCTTGCCTCACACAACCGTCCCCATGTATATCTGGACCAGATCCTCTACCCTTACCTGCTGCCAGTTATGTAAGATACACATCACCTTTGCCTCACCCAACATTCCATCCTCTACCCGTACCTGCTGCCAGTAATGTAAGATAAACATCACATTTGCCTCACCCAACCGTCCCCATGTATATCTGGAGCAGATCCTCTACCCTTACCTGCTGCCAGTGATGTAAGATACACATCACCTTTGCCTCACCCAACATTCCATCCTCTACCCTTACCTGCTGCCAGTGATGTAAGATACACATCACCTTTGCCTCACCCATCTTTCCATCCTCTACTTTAACCTGCTGCCAGTGATGTAAGATACGCATCACCTTTGTCTCACCCAACCGTCCCCATGTATATCTGGAGCATAACATTCCATCCTCTGCCCTTACCTGCTGCCAGTGATAATAGATACATATCAGCTTTGCCTCACGCAACATTCCATCCTCTACCCTAACCTGCTGCCAGTGATGTAAGATAACATCACCTTTGCCTCACCCTACTGTCCCCATATATATCTAGAGCATAACATTCCATCTTTACCATTACCTGCTGCCAGTGATGTAAGATACACATCAACTTTGCCTCCCCCAGCCGTCCCAATGTATATCTGAAGCAGACCCTCTACCCTTACCTGCTGCCAGTGATGTAAGATACACATCACCTTTGCCTCACCCAACATTCCATCCTCTACTTTTACCTGCTGCCATTGATGTAAGATACACATTACCTTGCCTCACACAACCGTCCCCATGTATATATGGACCAGATCCTCTACCCTTACCTGCTGCCAGTTATGTAAGATACACATCACCTTTGCCTCACCCAACATTCCATCCTCTACCCGTACCTGCTGCCAGTAATGCAAGATAAACATCACATTTGCCTCACCCAACCGTCCCCATGTATATCTGGAGCAGATCCTCTACCCTTACCTCTACACATCACCTTTGCCTCACCCAACATTCCATCCTCTACCCTTACCTGCTGCCAGTGATGTAAGATACACATCACCTTTGCCTCACCCATCTTTCCATCCTCTACTTTAACCTGCTGCCAGTGATGTAAGATACGCATCACCTTTGTCTCACCCAACCGACCCCATGTATATCTGGAGCATAACATTCCATCCTCTACCCTTACATGCTGCCAGTGATGAAAGATACACATCACCTTTGCCTCACGCACCATTCCATCCTCTACCCTTACCTGCTGTCAGTGATGTAAGATACACATCACCTTTGCCTCACCCAGCCGTCCCCATGCACATCTGAAGCAGACCCTCTACCCTTACTTGCTGCCAGTGATGTAAGATACACATCATCTTTGCCTCACCCAATATATATATATCATGTATATCTGGAGCATAACATTCCATCCTCTACTTTAACCTGCTGCCAGTGATGTAAGATACACATCACCATTGCCTCACCCAACCGTCCCCATGTATATCTGGAGTATAACATTCCACCCTCTACCCTTACCTGCTGCCAGTAATGTAAGATAAACATAACATTTCCCTCACCCAACATTCCATCCTCTACCCTTACCTGCTGCCAGTGATGTAAGATACACATCACCATTGCCTCACCCAACCGTCCCCATGTATATCTGGAGTATAACATTCCACCCTCTACCCTTACCTGCTGCCAGTAATGTAAGATAAACATAACATTTCCCTCACCCAACATTCCATCCTCTACCCTTACCTGCTGCCAGTGATGTAAGATACACATCACCTTTGCCTCACCCGACATTCCATCCTCTACCCTTACCTGCTGCCAGTGATTTAAGATACACATCACCCTTGTCTCACCCAACCGTCCTCATGTATATCTGGAGCATAACATTCCGCCCTCTACCCATACCTGCTGCCAGTGATGTAAGATACACATCACTTTTGCCTCACCAAACCGTCCCCGTGTATATCTGGAGTATAACATCCCACCCTCTACCCTTACCTGCTGCCAGTGATGTAAGGTACACATCACCTTTGCCTCACCCCACCGTACCCATGTATATCTGGAGCATAACATTCCGCCCTCTACCCTTAGCTGCTGCCAGTGATGTAAGATACACATCACCTTTGCCTCACCCAACCGCCCCCATGTATATCTGGAGCATAACATTCCATCCTCTACCCTTACCTGCTGCCAGTGATGTAAGATACACATCACCCTTGCCTCACCCAACCGTCCCCATGTATATCGTCCCCATGTATATCTGGAGCATAACATCCCACCCTCTACCCTTATCTGCTGCCAGTGATGAAAGGTACACATCATCTTTGCCTCACCCAACATTCCATCCTATACCCTTACCTGCTGCCAGTGATGTAAGATACACAACACCTTTGCGTCACCAAACCGTCCCCATGTATATCTGGAGTATAACATCCCACCCTCTACCCTTACCTGCTGCCAGTGATGTAAGATACACATCACTTTTGCCTCACCAAACCGTCCCCGTGTATATCTGGAGTATAACATTCCGCCCTCTACCCTTACCTGCTGCCAGTGATGTAAGATACACATCACCTTTACCTCACGCAACCGTCCCCATGTATATCTGGAGCAGATCGTGGTAACAAGGCTGTGAAATGAACATCCCTCTAAACCCCACTTTTTATAGAGAAAACTGGTGTTTACAGGGGCATGCATTACATGTATTTTGCTTATTTCGCTCCTATGCATAGGTTACCCGTTATAACCGCCTCGATGACAAGGACAAAAGGTCTTGTCCGACTGTAAGCCAATACCAGTTAGACGCCCCAGTGATGTAAGATACACATCACCTTTACCGTCCCCATGTATATCTGGAGCATAACATTCCATCCTCTACCCTTACCTGCTGCCAGTGATGTAACATACACATCACCTTTGCCTCACCCAATATTCCATCCTCTACCCTTACCTGCTGCCAGTGATGTAAGATACACATCACCTTTACCGTCCCCATGTATATCTGGAGCAGATTATGATAACAAGGCTATGAAATGAGTCTCTCTAAGCCCTACTTTTTATAGGGAAAACTGGGGTTTACAGGGGCGTACATTGTTTTACTTATTTCTGCTCTTAGACATAGGTTGTGGGTACCCGTTATAACCGCCTCAATGAGGGTGTTCCAACGAGCACCAACAACCTATGCTTGGAGTACAAATATGAAAAATATCACAAATTTTCATCGGAATTGTAGACATTTTAGGGACATGGAAGAGTGCACGTGTCGCACGGGTGTGTTGCTGTAATAAATGGGAAGAAATGTCTTGGGTCTAAAGGTCGAGTTCAAATGTCAGTTTGCTGTATATCGACTCGAGTAAGTTCAGTAAATCTGGTTTTCCTTAATTGTACCAATAGCAAGAAAAAATATGTTCCAAACGGTTGTAAATAGAGGTGGATAGAAAACCAGCGCTTTGCACAGCTTCCGAATTATCCCCAGAAGCTCCGTGTCAATATAAACCAACAACAGCGTTTGACTTTTCCGGCTCAGCGTCTGCTATTTGGCGCCAAAACATAACCATACATGAGATCGTAGAAAAGTCCATTTTTATTACCGTTAGATGTAGCTAATTGTCTGAGGAGCGATTAAATCATTTTCACATTGATTGTGGATTAAATTTTATGATTGACATAACTTGACCATATTTTCACACCTTATCGACACGCACAGCAGGGTGGCAATTAAAAGGGATTAACAATAGTGTCATACTTGAACCGTAATAAATACACAAATGGTTTGTCTTTGAATTGACAGTGCAGCAATTATTGCGATTTACTTACTGGTATAGTTTTACCGGATTTAAGGACTGACAGTTATAGACGATTTTTTTTGCACTTGTCCGACCGGGCGTCATAAGGTCAAAGTGCAGTTGCCCGGTCAGCCGGGAAATGGATTTGTCAGTCCTGTCGTCTATTAAATAGGTGGAAGAAAAGGTGTAAAATACGCGTTTCAGTAAACGGCTTAAGTCGGCAATAACCGGGATCGGACTTCTTTTTCTTTTTTATATATTTTTTTTTCGCCACTAGTTTTCGCCAAATGACACAGATTTGCGCCAGATTTATTTTCTTTTCGCATTTGGCGACTTTGGCGACCGCTAGTGCGAACCCTGTGTTCGGAGCTCTTTATCCGCTTACACGTATTTTCAGAACCTTACAGCCGGGACTCAGAAGGTTTTAAGCCCCCCGGTGGAATTCGTTTCCGCAGACCGTTCCAAGGCGGTTCTTTTGTCGCGGTTTATTTCTGTTATGGTTTGTCTTAGGGTGTTTGTGTCGCTTATGTTATTTTATTTTGGATAGCCTATTGGCCATTTTGTGGTAAAGTAACTTTCCTTTCGGCTTTCCGCTGTTGGTTTTTACATTATGGTCTGTTGTTTCATGTTTGTGGGTCTTTCCCTTTGGTGTCTCTGACGGGAGCTGTGGGTTGATTGTATCGATTTCCGATCATTGCCTCCACTTCTATTTTACATCAATCCGTTTTATTTATGCCCGAAGCCGTAGCCTGTTGGTTAAGAGCAATATCTCTTAAAGAGTCTCGCTGCATGATTTTTCGCCTCGCCCGGGTCACAAGCCTTGCAACACATTTCCCCCGACTTTAGCACGTCATAGATTAACGATAGGCTAAATATAAATGGAATAATATTGAAAGGGCCGTAAACCCCAACTGAAAATAAAAATCACTGACTTTGTGTACTCAGAGGCGCTAAGAAAAACTGCAATGTGTTTATTGCTGTCTCCTATAAATTATTGCAAAGTTTCTTTTTTTTGCATAAAGGCAAGCAGTGTGAGTCCTGATCAGACTGCTCTTGGAGGAGTCTGATCAGGGTCCACACTGCCTGCACAACAAATCAGACGACAATTGAAGAGTTGAAATAGAAATAGGATCAAATATCCAAGTTGTGATACTACATTTTTGATTTGGGTGAATGGTCATATTATTTGGTTTGTGTACAAACTAGTGCTGCACAAGGAAGTACAAAGATTTCGTGAATAGCCTTCAGATTGATCAATCGACGTTTCCTTATGATAACAGATTTTTTAAAACTTAGCCTGACATAAAAAACTTACGTAGTAATCCCTTAACCCCTACTTATTAGCACATATAACGTAACTTCGACTCCCAAAAATGGCGTCCGCGTTCCGAATTACATGTAGCTGTCACATGACTGGTGTCATGGCAATTATGAACCACGACAAGTGAAAATATGTCTTCGGACATTTTAACCCTTATCTTGCTGTTCACGACAACCCCTATCTTTGCAAACAGTGTAGATCCAGATCAGCTGGCTTCTGAAGAAGCCATCTGATCAGGATCTACACTGTTTGACATTCAGTTTATGAATTTGTAGGAATAAATTACATCAAGGAATTTGATTGGTTGGTAGACAGAAATGGGTGTGACTTGAATGAATATTCAGCAAGAGAAGAGTTAACACAGTGAAGAGTTTAATCAGCCTGCGTATCGATTGACACAGAGTCAAAACACACCATTCCTTAACTGCATTGAGCTTGAGCTGTCTGCAAAACAAAGCAGACGACAATTCTTTTGTTTGTTTGTTTGTTTGATTTGATGTTTTGTTTGTTTGTTTGAGGTTTAGCGTCCCCGTCAACACTGTACATGTCATTTTGGAGACGCTGCTTCCAATTTTTGTGAGTTTTTTTTACCCGACACTGAGATGAAATGACATATCAAGCCGTTTCGCCCAATGATACCAACAGGGTTTATAAGCATGGACTGCATGGCCTCGCACCGCTTTGCCTGGGCAGGCTTAGATCCTATAATTTAAGCGGTATACCAGTACTCGAATGCGGTCGGTTTCAGCTCTGCATGGAATCATTATGCAACCTATCTATTTCCCCGATGTCTTCAGAATTTAGTCAGCCTGGGTATCGATCAATTGTCGCAGTCAATATGACGGGTCTAGCAGAAATTTGTATTGGGCTCGCTACCATTCTTCTTGGGCTTGCTAACAGTCTTCTTGGAGTATAATTTATATGGGGAACTGACAAAAACTATCCTTGAACCAACATTTTTATTTGTCTCTCAATTGTCGCAGTCAATATGACGGATCTAGCAGAAATTAGTATTGGGCTTGCTACCAGTCTTCTTGGAGTACAATTTATTTGAGCGGAACTTTTTATTGGCTTGCAGCGACGGCTGCAAGCCAGTTAGATTGGAAAAGTGGTTCCGGTTTTAGACTTCTCTTTCTATGTTATTTTGGATCATAAGGTGTTTTTTTTTAACAAAAATCAGAGATACAGTCTGCTTTTTCCGGTGTTCTGGTTCCCTCACCCTATAGCTCAATAGCTTTCGCATATTTTAATAGAATACAGGGTACCAGTTTAGATGGTCTAGTGACAGAGCTATCGTTTCTGTGCGAAAGTTTAACTAAACACCGAAGCGAATTTATCCACTAGGCCACGGTCTACTCAGCACTACCGTCAATACAGTTTACCTGACCAAATTCATAAATCATCTGTGTAGCAGTCTACAATTCACTCGAAGGTCAAATCTCGATGGGTTTTGTTGAAATTTTATAGGGTAGATTCCTGACGCCAGAATTGTTAACTAGAGTAGGTCATCTGAACTGCTGCGCCGTGATTTTGCGAGTGTGTGACCCGATTCATACTGGTTCCCCGCATTCTTTACACAATTGAATTCTTCTCCAGACTTTCGGACGAGTATTTAAACCGAGGACCCGTCTCCATATGACCTTAGCTGTTGGTGGGACGTTAAACTAAAACTCACTCCATGTTTCAAATATTTCCGTACAGATGAATGCATTCTAAAAATGGATACATTGTGGACCCACAGAGTTCGGAAATATTTGAACTATGGAAACCTTCAATAATATGTGCGAGTACATATTGGACATAAAGGTGAATATTATACTTTCCACATTTTCAATTACCTGCACGAATGAAAATGAATAATTTCATGTGAGAAATTAGAATAATAGCATTTACTGAAAATTATGATTCACCTGCCTGAAACCGCCATGGATTCATAATGTATATGTACAAACTTATTAGGGCCCCGCACTGAAAGTGTGGGTGCTCTATAGTAATCACTCTGTCCGTTCGTCTGTCTGTCCGTCCACAATGTTTTTTATCCTCCATAACTTTCTTATTCCTGGATGGATTTAAATATATTATACTTGGCAGAAATGTTAACCGTAATGTGATGGAGTGTTGCGCACAAGACTCAGGTCCGTACCCCAAAGGTCAAGGTCATACTTAGAGGTTAAAGGTCAATAAAGGGTCTTTGTCGTGTCCAATCAATAACTTTGTTATTCCTGGATGGATTTAAATATTACTTAGCAGAAATATTAACCATAATGTGACAGTGTGTCACGCGCAAGACCAAGGTCCGTACCTCAAAGGTCAAGGTCATACTTAGAGGTAAAATGTAAAACAAACATCTTTTTATCGTGTCCGATCAATATCTTTCTTATTCCTGGATTGATTATCGAATAACTTGACAGTGATGTTAATCATCATGAGAGGATGTGTTGTGCGCAAAACCCAGGTTGGTTTCTAAAACCGAGTTATCATGTTCAAAATGATTCTTTGAGCTATGTTCTTTCATTTCCTTGTTCTTTATAGTTTTTTTAACATCAACATTTTCCGACTCCTCTGATAGCGTTGAGCCCCGCTACCGGCCATGATCGTTTATGTGAGAACATTTGGTAGTTTGTGTCGGAGGATCGGAGTCTAGTACTGGTAATTTCCAGGAACGATGGTTAGGAAACTACCCGCCTGTATATGACTGAAAGATTGTTGAACGGGTGTAAAACCTAGCAAAACAAACAGTATGTATGATGTGTTCTACCACATTATTGTCTCCCATAAATCTGTTAGGGACATTTATTTTGTTTTGTTTGTCCATTTCTACTTGCCAAATCGCATATCGTCAGTGCTCCATAAGTCCATTATTCCTCCTGTCTGTCTGTCAACAATGTCTTCTTCCAACTACTATTCAGATACTACTGAGCAAATTTCAATAAAACATGGTCATCACAATGATCCCTTACTATCATAGTTGGTCAAAAGTGAGAATGTGATCATTGGGTCACATGTCAATGCCTCAGTTACCTTAACATTGAAATATTTCTTCCAATAAATGTCAGGGTAGTGCCACATAGAAAATTGACACCTCATGGGTTTGTCCATTCCAATGTGTAGATAAACCATATATTGCCTTTGAGTACACTGCATCAAAAGTCTATGTCCCATTAACAAGAACAGTGCAACTTGCTTCCTCACCAGTACTTTCATCTATATCAACTCGGATATCCATCTGGCGGCAATATGGCTACATTTACACCAGGAACAGTACCCTTAAAACAAAGCAAGCCTTTTCTTTTAAAAGGAATCTTTATCGTATATCATATCAGTTAAAATTTGGTTTCGTTGACCTACGCTTATTCATCGCGATTAGTCCCAGTGTGCATTGAATCAAAATTACGTTACTAAACCAATGTCCTTACGGAGGGCAGGGATACCCCGCCATTTGCCCCCTTGGCAGCTTGAAGGTTAGTCTCAATCCAAAACGCTCATCAGAAAACCTATTTATTTATTTGATCGTTTCTTTTTTTCAATTTACATGACTATATATATTTTGGCATGCAGGAAGAATAATGAAAAGAACAAAAGAAAGAAAAGGAAATGGAGAAGTTAGAAAGAATAAATACGAAAGAAAGAACGATGATTAGATCAAAACAGATTTCTCCCTGATCTTTTATAGACTTTGTCGCATACAATATTTAATCACGTTTTTTGATGGAAGTAAGACATGAAATTAATTATTTAGGAAGTTCAGTAGTGGTACAAGAAATAAGGTCTTTTGTGAAGTTTAGGCATAAGAGATACGCACAGCAAACTTGGTACATCTCTCTTCAGCCAAAGGCTACAGTTCATATGATAGGCTTTTGTACCACCAAGTTCTTGCTGAAGAGTATTTACATAGTGGAGCCGTCAAACAACGTCAAATAAGCCTGCACAAGAACCTGATTTAAAATTCAGAAAATGTCCCGTTTACTTTGTACAGAAGTTACCGGTCAATAATTTTCAATATTGCTTGAAGCCAAGTTCATATTGCCCGTAGATGAGCATTCTCGTTCACAACAGAACTATATGTACTGTCAAATTTGTCCATTTCGATACTAAATATCGGCAACCATCTTGTCGAGCGTATCGACACAAAGAACGTAAAACAAAACGAATATAGACTTGACAAAGTGTGCAAAGTGCGTGACAAAGTGCGTAAAGCACACTACGTAAGACCTACCTGCAATCTGTTTAGATACTCAAAATTTTCTTTCTGAAAATCAAGAGTAATTTGAAAGAAATAAACCGGACACTTCGGAAAAAATAGCATCCAGCGTTGGGAAACGTCAATGTTTTTAATGGCGTCGCATTCACCAACGTTAACGCCATCTTCACTTTGGCGCCAATGGGCGTGGGTTTTCAACGTGTAGGTAGACACTTAACGACCTGCATTATTTTCCATTTCAAATCACTTAATGATGTACAATCTGGATTTACATTCAGAATTCTATGTCAGGCAATCCTGAATTCTGACAGACAGTCCGAGTTTTGAGTATAATAAAAAGGTTATTGACTTTATATCGTTCATATGGCGTCCTTCTCCATATGAACTCGTGTCGAGTATTTCACAATATAAAGTCAATACCGTATATGTACAGTAATTACAAAGATTTAAAGAGAGGTTCTGATTACATTTTACACTAAGAGTTACCTTCCTTGCTGTTACCTTCCTTGCTGTTACCTTCCTTGCTGTTTCCTTCCTTGCTGTTACCTTCCCTGCTGGAGTCACCCAGGCTGGGTTTCAACAGAATTTTCATGAACTTTGAACATTAAGTTACGTTCTTGACTTGAGGAAAATTCAATGATGCAATGGTTGCTTTATTCTTTCTTTCTTTCTACTTATACTGTGATCGGCCACATCTGACCATTACTCGCCGGTGTACTTTACATACACACTAGATTTGCAGGATGAAAGCCTACCCAGTAGTAATGTAGTTGCGATAGGGGTCTTTAACCTGCACAGGGCAGGGCATGACTCTACGGCCCCCGCCCATAGGGGCTTGAAGAAATATATGGGCTGCATGATGCTTCCACGCAGAGCAGAATCCGGCCCGCACACTAGTACTGGTAAACCGCTTAGAGGATCTAAGCCTGTCCAGGAACCAGGGTGCGAGGCGGACAGTCCATGCTAATAAACCCAATTGGTTTCATTGGGCGACAGGGCTTAACATGTCATTTCATCTCAATGTCGGGTAAAAGTCCCACAAAATTTGAAGCAACGTCTCCAAACGGGGACGTTAAACCTCAAATCAAACAAACAAAGCAGGGCATGACTCTTCCTGCACATGTGGCCTCCAGTTACATGTAAGGATGGTGCACTTTATGCAATTCATCCCTCCAAATTATGCCAATGGTGCGTGTTCGGATACAGATTTTTTTATCGCCGTTGTCGGGGTTCGAACCCGGGACCTCTAGCATCAAAGGCAAGTGCACTAATCACTGAGTTATCACGCTTCTATCTAAATATCTAACTCTCGTCATTCAGATACATGTTTGACCCAAATTGTGCACAGAAACGTGTGTGGTGTTCTCAACATGGTGAAGCAAAGGGGAATAAATTTACAAAACTGCATGGTGTACATCCTTTCATTCAGATGAGACAATTGCGGTCCTCCGTCACCTAATGGGTAAGAGGGCTGACCCTGTGTCCAATGATTAAAAGCGCTTATTCTTAATCATAAGGTCTCTCACCGTTGTTGTTCGCGTCTCGCTCGGGCCGCATGTGAGACACCAACTTCTGCAACGGTGGTTTGCTCAAGTGTTTTTCTACAAGTACTCTGGTTTTCGCCCACCTCTGATAAACGATCGAAATAAGTGAAATGATCTTTAAAGGGCCGTAAAACGAAAACATGAAAGATCAAAACAAGGCAGACAAAAATCTATCTTCGGACATGTGCGGCCAGAAAGACCGAAAACAGCCAGCGGGCACATGACGTAATTGTGACGTGACATCAACGTCGTTACAACGGCATGACGTTTATGCAACGTCAAATCAACGTCGGTGCAACGTCACGATTTTGCACCGACGTTGATTTATACATTGTAAATTTTACCGCCGAGAAAAGATAAATAAAAATAAGATGAAACATTTTGCTATTTTACTTATTTCTACTCAAAATATAGATTTTGGGTACGCGTTAGAACCCCCCCCCCCCCACACACACACATGATAATGATAAGGTGGTTCTAACGTGTTTGTTTGATTTGAGGTTTACCATCCCCCTCAACACTGTTTAGGTCATTTTGGGGATTTTGCTTCCAATTTTGTGTGACTTTTACCCGACATTGAGATGAAATGACATCTCAAGCCCTGTCGCCAAATGAAACCAATAGGGTTTTTAAGTATGGACGGTCCGACTAGCACCGCTTTGCCTGGGCAGACTTAGATACTCTGAGCGGTTTACCAGTACTTGTGTGCGGTCGACTACAGCTCTGCGTGGAAGCATCATGCAGCCCATCTATTTCTTCAAGCCCCGATGGGCGGGGGTCTAGGTTCTAACGTGTACCCACAATCTACATTTTAAGGCAGAAGTAAGTAAAACAGCATTTACCCCTGTAAACCCCAATTTTACTATATTAGTGGTCTTTCTCTCCCTAGAACAAATTTAACCTCACCACGGTTTGTGTTAAGGGAATGTGTGGTGGCCGTGAAAAGTCTCCCTATCCTTCACCACTCTGTAGATTTATATTCTAGTTCTTTGGGATCATTGATTACATTTCGGAATTGTTGAGGCCTAAATGGCCGAAACTAGCTAGTCTGGCCAGAAAAATCTTGTATACAGTTTTCAGTTCTGTCTTGTTGTCCTTTCTCTAGAACATATTTAAGGGGGCTCAGAATTATATATGGGCGTTTTCGCTCGTAGAACAGTGGAAGTCTTTGTGGATAGTGCTCATCAAAGACTGCACAGTCTGATCCGGGTGATTGCTGAACGTAAATATCCGAGGACACATATTTAAATCTTTGACTTAAACGGTATATGTAGGATCTTACGTGAGTGTACATGTATTATTGAATTTATTAAATGAGTTGAGGAAAAGGAATAATATGGGAGGCAAATATGCAAATTAGTTAGATGCGCCCCGTAACGTTACATGTACGGCGTCCTTAACGACGTCGCGTTTACTAATGGCGAAATAGTGGCATTTTTATAAAACAATCGTGAATAAAATGAGTTTTAAATGTCATATGATAAACAGAATCTTGCATTCGTGCTCATGTATTATTGAACTTATTAAACTCGTTAAGGAAAAGGGACGAAATGCTCGGCAAAGCCTCATATTCTATCCCTTTTCCTAAACTCGTTTAATAAATTCAATAATATATGGACACTCATGTAAGATCCTCTCTATATTGTGAAATATTCGGCATTCCTTCATATGGCAGAGACGCATTTGCAAGCTCGTGCGTCCTTCGCCATATGAACTCGTGCCGAATATTTCACGACAATAACCTATAACCAGTGCTTCAGCTGAAGTGCACGACCCGCCAGATGCTTTTAGCTTTATGAGTGTTACCATATATGGGTATGGCGGCCATTTTGGTCATGTGACCTGGACCTAAAACGGTTCCCCCAATAAAAGCGCGTAAGGAACAAAAATATATCTGATACTTTAGTACTGTATTCTGAATCGTTTGCAGGATAAAATGCATTCTCACTTTTCCAGTACAAAAGCATATGTGTCAAAGTTTGACCTAGGCACAAAGAAGGTCAAGGTCAACCCAGGGTCACCATTTTAGCAATTTATTATGGACCTACGTCCTAGATGCTATTTATCAAGTTTCGTGGAAATCTGCCCGGGTGGTTCTGGAGAAGACTATTTTTGAAGGGTTTTTACCATATATGGCTTGGCGGCCATTTTGATCATGTAACCTGAACCCCATGAGCAAATTTTGGTTTCCCTATCCCATAGAGGCTCCATATGAAAGGGGGTCTTTCAAGGTATAGGAAATTTGCATTGGTTTCTGCCCACGCTTGGATTTTGATGAAATTATGCACAATACTTGCCTTGGGTATAACCATTGTAATTACGATTAATTCACTTTTAAATCTTATTTCCGTAGTAAATTTATTGCATATTTTATGAAGTCTCTATCACAACAGAGAGTACTCTCATATAAACTTGTCTACAGTATTCATAGTTTCATATATCTAATGCTGCTATGTTTTATGAATTAAAGCCATAATTGGTGAGTTAGTTGATACTTTGAATGACCTCATATGTCTAGTAATAGTGGCTGGGCATTTAGTTTTCTTTGATGGTGTCCCCATATTTCAGCTCCTATTTTTGTATTGATTAAAATTTTATATGCATTTTTACCATGTTCCAATTTTTGTCAAGACACCATTTCAGCACAAAAACTACCCACATATCTTAGGAACATATTGATGAATTTTGATGGAAATTGAGGACCGGTAACATTGTGTTTTAACAGACTGAATACTGATAGTTCTGATTCAGCAAAATGTGAAATTATATGATTATCATGTTTTGATCATGCTGTTTAATAATACTTTACTATTGCTTTCAATTTGGATGGCTTTAGTATAGTATGGTTTACGTAAGTAGTTCATAGTATAATAATAAGTATTATTTCAAAATATCCATTTCGGTAAATTTGCCCCCTATGGAACAAACTATTTTGTCTACAGAACTATACCGCAAAGGTTTTGATGACAAACGTCATCAAACGCACCCATGTAATCATGTGCACAGTTTTCTTTCTGTCTTTCTTGTCTAATTTCGTAATGGTGCTAAGGTGATGTTTAGATTTAACATTCAAATCAACAACATACCAGTCACTTTAGATGTTGCTTCAGATTTTGTGAGATTTGTTATCCGACTCGAGATAAATGACTCTCAAGTCAAACTGTTGTTTGTTTATTTAACCCTAACTGTCCATTTAAAAAGAAAGGTTTACTCTAGGGAAAATCAACCACACTTGAGATTACTTTTCCTGGACATTAAGTTTTCAGAATTTGTATCTGCATAGGCACTAGCCAATCTATCTTTTTTGTATAGCCCCTATGAACGAAATCAAACGGCTTCCTGAAGCTGTATTCCAAAGCCATTTGTGCTTTTAGAATTCATATGGTCGTACATTTTGTCAGTGTTCCAAAACTTATGTGATCATGATTTTGTTGTCTATATATTTGTATAGGTCTTTCACTTCATTTATCTATCTCAGCAGTTGTTGCAGTAATTACAAAGCACATTATGTAAGATATCAAGAAGCATTTAAACTGTTGATAATAATTATTCAATCTGTGAGTAGTTATCACATTAATAATAGGATTTTAAATTATTTTCAGTAAATACATTGTGATGCTTTTTCTGTCCAAACACTGCAATGCTCTTTCTAAGCTGAGAGATACATTGCACAGAAATGTTCTGGTAATCATTAATGAACAAAAAGCAAGCAAGAACAGTGCTTGAAAAACAGTGAACTTGCATTCAGCAGAAACATTCAAGAAGTGGTTGAAACCAGAAAAAAATACTAAAAGCTCACTTCCGATAAATTAACCACTATATTGACAAAGTAAATAGAAAAAAATAAGACACTAAAGAAACGTCAACAATTACAATACCAATGCAGAAGAGACATATTTATGTATGTGTACTATAAGGAAGGAAACTGTTTCTCTCGCTGTCTAATAGCAAAATTTCTCTAGGTCATGGAACAGCTTTGTTTACACCAAATATTCTACGCCTCATCCATCAGTGATATCTTTTGCAACAGAAACTCAATATCAGTGACATTTCGATTTTTGGAAATACTCACCAATAATTACTGTAACTTTTTTTGTTAGGATAATAATCCAGCGTTCATAAAGACAGAGTATATCTAAGGCTTAATCTGGCCAAGAATTTATCAACAGAACTACTACTAGAACTTTTACTAGTAACAACAAACCACTGACCATTGCGTCCTTGCATACCAGCTTGGTATGGAAATGAAAATAATGGATCTCCTTGTCTTACACCTATTTGAGTAGCATGAATTATGCAAAGTCATTAAATAAAGTTTCACATGTTCACAATAATTTTGCTGCTAATAAAAAGCAATATATGTTGTTAAGCCTAATTTGTTGTTTAGAATATCTTTTGATTTAGTGTTTTACTATCAACTATTTTGGATAGATCATAGTGTATAAATGAACGGAAAATATCAGAAATTCATGATATTTTAATGGTTTCTAAGCTAGATCAGCTCAATATGTATTCATTTTGATTTGTATAATCTCATTTTTATTACGTAAGTGTTACGAATTGCCTTTTTGTAAGGTTCTTGGATGATTTCAATAAAATAGTAAATTTTGCAGAAACGACTTACATCCATTAAAGGTGTAAAACTACAGTGTTACCGGTTTCGGATTTTCATATATTTAGCCATAGCTAAAGAAGATACATATGGCAAGTTTTCCTAGCAAAATGAAATCTTGACAAAGACTAGAACGGGATTGAATTTTGATAATTTTTTAAAATTTTAATTAAAAAATGAGATTTTTGATAATTATTTTTTATCTGAAAATGTAAACTTTAATTAATTCAAAAGGTTTTTTAGTATCAAAGGAATGCCTATGGAGTTCTGCATTCAATCCAGTTCACAGATCTTGAAACTAAATAAAACATAAGATTTAAGATGCACTTATTTAGAGACAGACACCAGCTCATGGAGGGGGTCAGTTAGAGTGGCCTCCTGAGTCCTACGATGATTTATATAATTTACTAAATACATGTTTATAGGCTGTATATGCTAAGTTATTAATATACAAAGTTTAAAGAAAAAACATGCATGGGCACAAATGAAAGACCCCCTTTGACTTCAAACGGCCCAACGGATTCCGAGGAGAAGCGGTTCGAAAATTTTCACATTTTCGTCTCGGCGAGGCTATACTAAATGGAATGTAATATTTCGCAAGTTCATTTGTAAGATCTCATTGATATCTATCAGTATGCCAAAAATTGTTTAATTATTTCAAGCGGTTAAGTCACTATCACCAATTTTCAAAAACGGGGTAAGGACGCACCCAAAGAAGGTCAAGGTCAACCCAGGGTCACCATTTTAGCAATTTATGATGGTCCTACGTCCCAGATGATATTTATCAAGTTTCGTGGAAATCTGCCTTGTGGTTCTGGAGAAGACTATTTATGAAGGGTTTTCACCATATATGGCTTTGCGGCCATTTTGGTCATGTGACCTGGACCCCATGAGCAAATTTGGTTTCCCTATCCCATACAGGCTCCATATGAAATTTGACTTAAATCGGCCCAACGGTTTCCGAGGAGAAGCAGTTCAAAAATTTTCACATTTTTTACTTGGCGAGGCTATACTAAATGGAATGTAATAGTTCGCAAGCTCATTGGTTAGATCTCATTGATATCTATCAGTATGCCAAAAATTGTTTAAATATTCCAAGCGGTTAAGTCACTATCACCAATTTTCACAAACGGGTTACGGACGGACAGACAGACAGACCATATATGGCTTTGCGGCCATTTTGGTCATGTGACCTGGACCCCATGAGCAAAGTTTGGTTTCCCCCATCCCATAGAGGAAATTTGACTTCAATCGGCCCAACGGATTCCGAGGAGAAGCAGTTCAAATATTTTCACATTTTTTGCCTCGGCGAGGCTATACTAAATGAAATGTAATATTTCTTAAGCTCATTGGTTAGATCGCATTGATATCTATCGGTATGCCAAAAATTGTTTAAATATTCCAAGCGGTTAAGTCACTATCACCAATTTTCACAAACGGGTTACGGACGGATAGACAGACTGACAGACTGACAGAATGACACGGTGATTTTAGGGCACTCTTAGAAATCAACCAACTTCAGTCGGTTGCTTTTTCTGCGGGTCGTGCAATTATTACACATCGTTATTTCATTCTCAGACGCGACGTCATGTGATAAATTGAATTTCGATATTAATCCACAAACATATTTTACACAAAACACATTTTACTCGATCCTGAAAGGTTTTTGTTTGTTTAATTCGAGTTTAACGTCCGCGTCAACACCGTATAGGTCATTTTGGAGACGTTGCTTCCAATTTTGTGGGCCTTTTACCCGACATTGAGATGAAATGACATCTCAATCCCTGCCGCCCAATGAAACCAAAAGGGTTGATAAGCATGGACGTTACGCCTCGCACCGCTTTGCATAGGCAGGCTTAGGTCCTCTAAGCGGTTTACCAGTACTCGTGTGCGGTCGGTTTCAGCTCTGTGTGGAAGCATCATGCAGCCCATATATTTCTTCAAGCCCTATGGGCGAGGGCTGATCCGAAAAGGGTACATACATATAAGTTGCAATTATACGGGTGAAATGAAACATATCTACTTATTAATAAACCAAATATGCAGAATAAGCATATATACTTATTAATAAACCAAATATGCAAAATAAGCATATCTACTTATTAATAAACCAAATATGCAAAATAAGCATATCTACTTATTAATAAACCAAATATGCAAAATAAACATATCTACTTATTAATAAACCAAATAAGAAAAATAAGCATATCTACTTTATAATAAAACAAATATGCAAAATAAACATATCTACTTATTAATAAATCAAATATGCAACGGAATATAAAATAATCTGTAGAATGGCAGAGTAGGAAAAATGACATTTATGCAAACTATAATACAAAAACAAAACGGTTTTCATGTTCATAAACTGTAATGATTGTTTAAGAGTTTTGTTCAACACAATCAAACAATAAAAGTATGTATACGATTTACAGTCAAACCAAAGAAAATTCAATCTGAATTGCACAATAGTATCGCTTACAAATGGGGACCAGTCTTACAAAAGATAATTTTCTCCAAAGAAGGGTCGAATTCTTTCCTTTAAAAGTGTTTTTGTTTGGTTGTTTATATTTGAGTTCAACGGCCCAGTCAACACTATTTAGGTCATTTTTGAGCCGGTCAGTTAACCTATCCACACTTTTCCTGGGCAGGCTTATGCATAAGCAGTTAACCAGCACGATGCACATTCTTTCGCCAGAAACTGACAACTGCCCTTCTTGAATCAGCGGAAGGGAAAGAATGACCGTAGAAAAGATTTCATTATCAATCCCCTTGGAAGCATTTTGCCGACCCCGGCAGGTATCGAACCCGCGTCTTCCTGATCACCAGTCAGAAGCGCATTCGACTGAGCTACTGAGACCTGCCCTTTAAAGTGGTACCCGTGTTGAAGGGAACTCTATCAGGCCTTTTATGCGTAACGTGCCTGATGTGAGTTATGTTTAAATGCATATTTTGTGACTTCATTTTTTCATTTGTAATATGAAGGCATTTGCGTGCATGCATACGTGCGCGTGTGTGTGTGTGTGTGTGTGTGTGTGTGTGTGTGTTCTTGCGTAAATAACTATAAAAGTCATGCAACAAAAGCTTACAAAGACGAACGAAAAGTTAGGCTCTAAGGCACATCTAGCAAATTACGGTTGGTGTAGACAACTGATAACATACCCATGTGACAAGGTGAATAACAAACCCATGTGATAAGATGAATAACATACCATGTGACAATGTGAATAACATACACATGTGACAAGGTGAATAACATACACATGTGACAAGGTGAATAACATACCCATGTGGCAAAATAAATAACATATCCATGTGGTAAGGTGAATAAAGTACCCATATAACAAGGTGAATAACGTACCCATGCGACCAGATGAATAACATACCCATGTGGTATTGTGAATAACATACCCATGTGGCATGGTGAATAACATACTCATGTGACAAGATGATTAACATAAACATGAGGCATGGTGAATATTATACCCATGTGACAAGACGAATGACACACCCATGTGACAAGATAATTAGATACCCATGTGACAAGGTGAATAACATATCCATGTGACAAGGTGAATCACATACCCATGTCGCAAGATTAATAACATATCCATGTGACAAGGTGAATAAAGTACCCGTGTGACAGGGTGAATAACGTACCCCTGCGACAAGATGAATAACATACCCATGCCACAAGATATATAACATACCCATGTGGTATGGTGAATAGCATACCCATGTGGCATGGTGAATAACATACTCATGTGACAAGATGAATGACATAACCATGTGGCATGGTGAATAATATACCCATGTGACAAGACGAATGACACCCCCATGTGACAAGATGAATAACATACCCATGTGACGAGGTGAATAACATATCCATGTGGCAATGTGAATAACTTTCCGATGTGGCCAGGTGAACCACATACCCATGTGACAAGATGAATATAATACCCATGTGACAAGGTGAATAACATATCCATGTGGCAAGGTGAATAACTTACCGATGTGGCAAGGTGAACCACATACGCATGTGACAATATGAATAACATACCAATGTGGCAAGGTGAATAAAATACCCATGTGACAATGTGAATAACATACACATGTGACAAGGTGAATAGCATACTCATGTGCCAGATGAATTACACACCCATGTGACAAGGTGTATAACATATCCATGTGACAAGGTGAATAACTTGCCAATGTGGCAAGATTAATAACATACCGATTTGGCAAGGTGAACTACATAGGAATGTGACAAGATGATTAACATACCTTTGTGGCATGGTGAATAATATACCCATGTGACAAGATGAATAACATACCAATGTGACAATATGAATAACATACCAATGTTGCAAGGTGAATAACATACCCATGTGACAATGTGAATAACATACACATGTGACAAGGTGAAAAACGTATCCATGTGACAAGATGAATAACATTACCATGTGACAAGGTGAATAACATATCCATGTGACAAGGTGAATAACATACCCATGTTGCAAAATATATACCATATCCATGTGGCAAGGTGAATAACATACCTCTGCGACAAGATGAATTACATGTCCATGTCACAACTTGAATAACATACCCATGTGGTATGTTGAATAACATACCCATGTGGCATGGTGAATAACACACTCATGTGACAAGATGAATTACATAACCATGTGGCATGGTGCATAGTATAGTCATGTGACAAGATAAATTACACACCCATTTGACAAGATGAATAACATACCCATGTGACAATGTGAATAACATACACATGTGACAAGGTGAATAACATACTCATGTGATACGATGAATAACACGCCCATGTGACAAGGTGTATAACATATCCATGTGACAAGATGAATAACATACCAATGTGACCAGATGAACAATGTGGCAAAGTGAATAACACGCCCATGTGACAATGTGAATAACATACACATGTGATAAGGTAAATAACGTACCCATGTGACAAGATGAATAACAGATCCATGTGACAAGGTGAATAAAGTACCCATGTGACAAGGTGAATAACATACCCCTGCGACAAGATAAATAACATATCCATGTCACAAGATGAATAACATACCCATGTGGTATGGTGAATAACATACCCATGTGGCATGGTGAATAACATACTCATGTGACAAGATGAATAACATAACCATGTGGCATGGTGAATAATATACCCATGTGACAAGACGAATGACACACCCATGTGACAAGATGAATCACATACCCATGTGACAAGGTGATTAACATATCCATGTGGCAATGTGAATAACATACCGATGTGGCAAGGTGAACTACATACGCATGTGACAAGATGATTAACTTACCTTTGTGGCATGGTGAAAAATATACCCATTTGACAAGATAACAAACCAATGTTGCAAGGTGAATGACATACCCATGTGACAATGTGAGTCAAATACACATGTGACAAGGTGAAAAACATACTCATGTGACAAGATGAATAACACACCCATGTGACAGGGTGAATAAAATATCCATGTGACTAGGTGAATAACATACACATGTGACAAGATTGAAAGCATACCCATGTGACAAGGTGAACTACATACGCATGTTACAAGATGATAACTAGAATACTGTCAATGGCGCGCTATCGCAAATCCCCACGCTTTCTACAGAGGGGCCAAGTACCAAAAACCCCTAACCCTGGGCCCTAATTTGACCCCATGGTCAAAATATTACCTATATTATTTTCTACTAATCATGCCCTTCAATTTGATATGCAACATGACTATGTTCCAAAAAACTTGAATTTTGACACTTTGACCCCTCCCCCAGGGCCCCAATCTGACCCCAGGGTCAAAATTTTACTTGTAGTTTATTCTACTCATTATCCCCTTCGCATAGATATGCAACATGACTATGTTCTGAATAACATTAATTTTGACCCCCGACGCCCCCCCCCCCACCCAAGTCCGACCCCCAGGGCATGACCTAGGAATCACAGCCAAAATCCCGTTCAATATGTTTTACTTTTTTCATAACTAAGTACATGCGCAAAGTTTGGCATCAAAATCTTCAAAATTAACTTTGTAATTGAATTTTATTGATATTTGACCTTTTGACCCCTCCCCAGGGCCCCAGGAGGCGGTGTCAAAAATGAACGTGATCTCGCGCAAGCCATTAATGTAAGCAACTCACATACCGAATTTGGTAGGATTCCGGACAACAGTTTAGGAGGAGATCGCCGGACAGACGGACGGACGGACAGACGGAGGCGATAACAATATCCCCACTTTTCTTCGAAAAACGTGGGGATAAACATACCTTTGTGGCATGGTGAATAATATATCCATGTGACAAGATGAATAACATACCAATGTGACAAGAAAAATAACATACCAATGTGGCAGGGTGAATTACATACCAATGAGACAATGGGAATAACTAGTGTAGGCCGCATTGTAAGTCCCGTGTGCATGACTTGTTAATTTTTTTTTTCTTTTTTTCGTAAATATGACCCATTTGAAGCACAAAAAACGATGTTGACATTTGTTTTGGTTTCGTTTTGGGGATTTATGCCCTTATTCAAAAATGAACCAAAAAATGAGCGCTTTTCTGACATTAAAAAGCACAAAAACTGTATATAATTGCCAAAGGTAGTTAACAAACGGTATATTTTGGTGGATGTGATTATGTGGCGCATATCTAAATCAATCGAGGAGACTTTCTGTCTAATTACCATACATACATGTTTTTTTTTTTTTTTTTTTTTTGCCCCTTTTGGGCTGTTTTTTTTTTCTCCATTTTTATATATTTTCTTGTACTCACGAAAATTAAAACAGAACACACAAAACGCTCATTTGATAGAAACATGTTCCTTAATATTCAAAGGATTTTTTATGATCTTTATATAACAGCCACCAGTTTTTTTTTGCCTCACCAGAAATTAGGCAAACTCACCTAGTCTTTCTAACACTTTTAGGTGGCTTTCAATGCATTTAGGTAATAGCTTAGATCTATGCAAATTATTTCTATATGATTTGGTGAAGATATACATAACGGTTTCTTGGCAAACCGGGGTGAAAGGGTGAAAATCCCGCAGGATTTTTGAAAATCCCGCGGGATAAAAATAATCCCACGGGATTTTTTCTCCACTCCCGCGGGATTAAAATCCCATAAAAATATCAGGGATTTTTCTCCCACGGGAGAATTTCAAAATTTTAAATCTTGCTTTTAACTATCAAAATGGACCTACTTAACATTAAAATACATGCACAAAAAATATGGCTGCTCCTGCTCTAATTTCAATTTCTCCCGCGGGATTTTTCTCCCATGGGATTTTTTACGGAGAAAAATCCCGCGGGATTTTTTTATTTTTTAAAATGCTCTGGAATGAAGGTGTAATATCTGTTTTCTATTAATAAGGTCAATTAGAGAAGCTTACAATGAGTAAAGCATGAATATAACTATTTTAAAAAAATCCCGCGGGATTTTAATCCCATGGGATTTTTATCCCATAATCGAAAATAGGATTTTTCTCCCGTGGGATTTCACTAATTTCCAATTTCCAATAAATCTGCTTTGTTCGGACAAAGCTATAATAATTTTGTCCATTTATGTATAAAACATGCATAATTTATTTGTTTAAAGTAACTAATATTGACTCCATTAAAATTAACTCCCGCAGGATTTTTATCCCATTTCAGAGCACAGGATTTAAATCCTGTGGGATTATTTTATTTATTTCGTTTTCTTTTTTGGCTGTTAACCCATATTGTAGCAGAAACCCCAAAACGGGTACCCTGGCAAACAGCGCAGGCCCAGATCAGACACCACAAAATGTGGCATCTGATCAGGGCCTACATGGTTTGTGAAAAGTTAAGATATTTTCAAAGTAAGTTTTAAAGAAAACACAGCCTGACGCACCTTAACTTTGGAATGGACTCCTGGTATATATAGGGAGGAAGATTCCATTTGGTACAAAAAGGGTTAAATTTAAAAACAATGTAAGAAAATCAGACTTCAGGTCCTTCTTTCCAGTTAGTGGATTGGCCTTTCTCAGCTTTTAGGGTAAATTCTAACTTTCTTTGTCCACATCAGGTCAACACCCCATCTAAACACTTCTTTAATAATAGAAGCCTTTAAGATACAGAAACTTCTGTAGTGATCAAAAGCTTTGAACAGACTGAGTGAGCTAAAATGGCTGATTAGATTTTTTTTTTTTTTTTGCCATTACTGTAAAAATCCTAAAAATTCAAACACAGCCAGGCTTTGCTGTAATAATCTCCTAAAATTTTAACAAATTTGTTTCATGATCCAGCAGGGGGGGGGGGGGGGGTCCAAAAGGAACAGATAGAATGGCAAATAGTGTTGACACTGATCAGACTGCTTCAGGAGCAGTCTGATCTGGGTCTGCACCTATCTGTACCAATACTTAGGATTATTATGGTACCAGGTTTTCTTTCAGAGTTGCTAAATAATGAAATAGATTTTATTGCATATTGCTATATGATCAGCCTTAGCAATGTGCTTTATGGACAGCCTTGATACAAAGTAGCTTCATCACATTACAATAATATATATCCATGTCCTAAAACTTCATTTTATATCACACTCCAATGAATTTCATTTTGTATTTTTCTGGTCTCTATAGTAAAAACATATGTTGTGGGTGCTCTGTAGTACTGCCTCATCAATTTAGTTCTAATGAGTACCCACAATCTCTGTTTTTGAGCAAAAAAGGAGAATAAATTAAACCCTAATGTACAGAACCCTGGTTTTCTTTACGAGGTAGGGTTTAGAGGGGTGTCCATTACACAGGCTTGTTGACCTGATGCAGACAAAAAAGTCTGAGTTTACCATAAAAATTCTAAGAATTAGGACACCTTGAGGACTTGCTATAGTTCTCCTAAAATTAAAAAAAACAAGATGTGTTTGTGAAACACGAACATGTCGCCGGGCATGGTCATTTTTTATTCAAAGTTGCTCACAGTTCAAGGTTTCTGTTTGTGTGGGAAGCCCTTGACACAAGAAACTTACATGCCAAATATGAAAGCTCTATTTTAAACGGTTAACCTACATGGCAAATATTAAGGCTCTATCTTAAAGGGTTCAAAAGTTATGAACAATTTTATTTTTTTCTTTTAAGTAGGTCAAAGGTCAAGGTCCAAACATTTTGCATGAATGAAAAGCTCTAATCACAGAGAACCTACATGCCAAATATGAAAGCTCTATCCCAAACGGTTCGAAAGTTATGACCAAAAATGTTTATTTTTTTAAGTACATCAAAGGTCAAGGTCACAGGTCAAAATTTTTGCTTGAATGTAACGCATTTGTCACAAGGAACCTACATGCTAAATATGAAGGCTGTATCTCAAACGGTTCAAAAGTTAAGACAAATGTTAACTATTTCTTTTATGTAGGTCAAAGGTCAAGGTCACAGGTCAAATTTTTTTGTGTGAATGTAAAGCTCTTGTCACAAGGAACCTACATGCAAAATATGAAGGCTCTTACTCAAACCGTTCCAAAGATATGACCAAAATGTTATTTTTTTATCTTAAGTAGGTCAAAGGTCAAGGTCACAGATCAATTTTTTGCATGAATGTAAAGCTTTTGTCACAAGGAACATTCATCCTAAATATGAAGGCTGTATCTCAAACGGTTCAAAAGTTAAGACAAATGTTAACTTTTTCTTTTATGTAGGTCAAAGGGTCAAGGTCACAGGTCAAAAATTTTTGTGTGAATGTAAAGCTCTTGTCACAAGGAACCTACATGCAAAATATGAAGGCTCTATCTCAAACCTTTCAAAAGTTATGACCAAAATGTTATTTTTTTATTTTAAGTAGGTCAAAGGTCAAGGTCACAGGTCAAAATTTTTTGCATGAATGTAAAGCTTTTGTCACAAGGAACATACATGCTAAATATGAAGGGTGTATCTCAAGTGATTTAGAAGTTATGACCAATGTTATTTTTTTTCTTTTAAGTAGGTCAAAGGTCAAGGTCAAGGTCACACATCAAATTTTTTTGCATGAATGTGAAGGTCTTGTTACAAGAAACCTTCAGGCCAAATATGAAAGCTCTATCTCAAACGGTTCAAAAGTTATGGCCAACGTTATAGTTGTCCACGTACAAACCAACAAACAAACAGACAGGGCAAAAACAATATGTCCCCGCTAACGCTACCGGGGACATAAAAATGTTTAACAATCCAGCAAGGAGTCAAAGAAGTGCCGCTCGAATAGCAAACAGTTTGAATTCAGCAAGGAGTCAAAGAAGTGCAGCTCAAATGGCAAACAGTGCAGACCATGATCAAACTGAAGGAGCAGTCTGATCTGGGTCCACACTGTTTGCCGAGCCTGACTGTCCCAATACTAATGATCAGTACAGTATACATGCTTGTTATAGACACCTCTGAAGACACATTCTCACTAGATGTGATTTTTTTGTTTGTTTGTATATGATGTTGTGAAAATAAATAAATGTGCATTAACTGCCAAATCTTTGTTGTTTTTCACAGTTGAGATATCAAATCAAATTATGATAGACCTGGTGCTCAACCCTTTTTAAGTTATGTCTATCAGGTCTGTAAATCTTTGTTCTGTATAGGCATATACAGTTGATAATTTCAGAACACTTTCTTACACCCTTATCTGCAGTGGCTGAGCCTGAACAGTTTTGAGTTTAGATTTTGCATCCCAGTCAATTCTATTAAGGTCACTTTGGAAACAATGCTTCTGATTTTGTGCGACTTTCCCTGTCATTGAGATGAAATGGCATGTTAATCATTGTTGTTAGAATTCCAACACATTTATTTACTATGTTGAGGGTACATTTTGGAATTGCCTAATCGAGTTGATCCAGAGAGTATCAACAACCTATTTTAGTGGAGAAATATAAACAAATAATCCCAAAATCATACACATGCCCTTAAAACTGCATACAGCACAATTTAGCCTGGTAAATAAAGCACGATACAAAAATACAATGTACTTTGCATTTTCATTCCAAAAGAAGTTGCAAATGTTCATGTGTTTAAAGTTTACCCTTATCCCATTGTTGATGACTAACCCTGCCTTTGCAAACAGTGTAGATCCAGATCAGATGGCTTCTCATCAGGATTCAAACTGTTTGACATTCGGTTTCTGAATTTACAATAATACATTACATCAAGTAATCTGATTGGAACAGAGTCAGAAAGGGATGTGGCTAAACTGAATATTCAGCAGGATAAGGGTTAACACTATGCTCAGTATGTACTGTACTGAAGAATAGCAGATGATCCCGTCTACCACAGGAACTAGAGCCATTACAGTCATGATCAGAGCCCCTTAGTAGCAAACATTTTGCAGGGCCGTAATAAAAATTGTTCCCTTTAGGAGGCTGCGGTTTCAACACCTGCCGGGTCAGCAACATCCTTTGTTACAATTTTAAAAACTTTCCTGTAGTTATTTGCTCGCTTTCTCTGATTCGAAAAGGGCATGCAGTTGTCAGTTCCTGGCGAAAGAATTTGCAGGCTTAAGTATCAGCATTGAAGAAAGTGTGGTTAGATATGCTGACCAGCTCATTATGACCTAAATAGTGTTAACTGGGACATGAAACTCCAAACAAGCCCTTTAGCGGGTAAATGATTTTGTAGCTTGTTTATAATGATTCTTTGGTCTGCATATATTTTCTCATTATGACAACACTACTGTGCAACCTTGCGTCCTTTGACACCACAGATCTGGACAATTTTTATATCCCCCAATATCAGGACAATAACTCCATAACTGGTTATGCCCCTCAAACATGATACATAAACATAAGAGAACAGAATTCACAAGCTCAATTTTACTGAGTTTCTTCAAACATTCAATACCGTAATGATCCTAAGTATTTGGACAGACAGGCCTAAGCAAATAGTGCAGACATAGATCAGACTGCTACTGCAGTCTGGTTCAGGGTCCACACTGTTTGCCATTCTGCCTACACTTTTTTAACATCTTGCTGGATAGTGAAATTTAAGTTGTTATAAGTTTAGGAGAATTAACCCATTTCAGACTGGAAACCCCATAAAGGGGTACCCTGGCAAACAGCGCAGGCCCAGATCAGACAGCGCAGAACCCGGCGTCTGATCAGGGCCTCCATTGTTTGCAAAAATTTCAGCCATTTTCCAAATAAATTTTGAAGAAAACACAACCTGACCCCCCTAAATTTTGAAATAGACTCCAGCTATATATAAGGAGGAAGATTCAATTTGGTACAAAAAGTGTTAAAACAAGTCCTCAAGGTATCCGAATATTTAGGATTTTAATGGAATATTCTTCAAGGCTGCATATTCCATCCAGTGCTGGCTTTCAGTTGTTTTCCATTTTCAAAATAACCAGAATCGATTCAATATACGTATCATAATCTTTACACAGCACAAAAACTTATGAGGCATTACTGAAGCTTGTAGAGTCACTATCTTCCTGGAGATTCTGTACAACTGAATAGATGAGGCATGTGACATACACCAAGATTTAATTCTAAAGCAATAACCTCCACATGCAGCAGCAATAATCTGAAATGGAAAGCAAGGCAGTTTTACTCTTACATGCTTTACACCTGTAGAAATACAGAGATTTCTCAGTGAAATAAAAATCGATATTGTCACTCTTTCAAGCAGTGAAATTACGATTTTAAATTTTCACACTTTGTGAATTTGATGTACCATTGAAAAATAACATACATTTTCATAGCTCGTGAGACAGGTCAACTGGAGGCATCAGACAAGAGACGCCTACCTTAGGACTTATAGGCGTCCCCCACCGAGCCAACATCAGCAAACATGGCCCACACTTCACAGAAATCCCCGGCATCAGGAAGGAGATGTCCAAAGTAGCGAGACTTGCAAAATTTAAAATATATCAAAAAGTGGCAACCAATATTATACCAAGTTAATACACTGAACACATCTAAATCGATGCGAAATCACCATGAAACATTTTTTTTCCCCATGCTGACGGCTGACTCTTTAAAATTACTTTAATAATTACAGTTTAAAGCATATAAGAAACAGAAAATTTTATTTTTTCAGTGTAAGATCAATTTTTATTTCACTAATGAACACCAAAACAAATAATTCTCTCATGGCTTCGCCACTCTTGCAAATACTTATTTTTGGTGTTCATTCAGCTGACTCTTTAAAATTACTTTAATAATCACAGTTTATTTAAAGCATATAAGAAACAGAACATTTGATTTTTTCATTGTAAGATCAATTTTTATTCCACTCATGAACACCAAAAGAAATATTTTCACTCGTTGCTTCCCAATCTTGAAATACTTCTATTTGTGTTCATTTGGTGAAATATAAATCGATCTTACACTGAAACAATCAAATATCCCCTATATCTGCACCAGGTACAGGAATGGAGGATTGCTATATTTTTTTTCAGATCTACTTCAAACTTTTTTGTAGGGTTCTCATTAGAACTCCCTCATAAATATAAAATGGGTTGTCATGTGACCCAAAGCTATAAGAACAAATGCTCTTCAGTGCTGATGTTCACACGTGACTATCACTGATTTGTAGGAAGTCAACATAACAGTTATCTCTAGAAAACAGTTGTGCTATTCTTGTTGTTGTGACATCAGAGTGCTGTGTAAAAGAAAGATTGTCATACACTGACTTGTAATAACTGCTCGACTTTGGCAAACAATTTAGGCCCAGATAAGATGCCACAGATCATGGTGTCTGATCAGGGTCTATTTTTTACCTGGCCCCTGCCCATCTGGGCTTGAAGAAATGGATGGGCTGCATGATGCTTCCACGCAGAGCTGAAACCTATTCGCACACGAGTACTGGTTAACCACTCAGTACTTATAAACCCTATTGGTACGGGCCTCCTTGGCCTAATGGATAAGAGCGCTGACTCTTAGTCATTAGGTCTCTCACCGCCGTGGGTTCGAGCCTCGCTCGGGTCACGTGTGAGACGCCAAGTTCTGCAACGGAAGGTCAGGTGGTTTTTCTCCGGGTACTCCGGTTTTCGCCCACCTATGATTAACGATCGGCTCGATATGAGTGAAATAATCTTGAAAGGGCCGTAAAACCCAAACCAAAAAAAAAAAAAAAAAAACCCTATTGGTTTCATTGGGCAGCAGGGCTTGAGATGTCATTTCATCTCAATGTCGGGTAAAAGTCCTACAAAATTGGAAGCAACATCTCTATAGTGACCTTTACAGCGTTGATGGGGATGCTAGACCTCAAATCAAACAAACATCAGGGTCTAAACTCGTAGAAATTACAGGAATTTATGGGTAAATGCAAATCAGTCTGATTTTTCATTAAGGGCCACTTTCCCAGCTTAGAAACAATAGATCCAACAAAGCTTTTTTTTTTTTTTTTTTTGGTTTTATGGCCATTAAAATTAATTCACTTATTCTGAACCCTTTTTTAATTAGAAGTCAGTGATCAAGAGCTTCACAAGTGGGGCATTATTCGCCCATGGCAAGTAACTGTCTGTTCATATGACCTTGACCATGGGGGTACTGACCGGAGTCTTGCACGTGACACATTGTTTCATAATGCTTAACATTTGTGAAAAGTAATTTTAAAATCCATTGATGAATAAATGAAGGTGCTAGCAGGTTAAAAATAGCCACAGTGACCTTGACCTTGAGCCAAGTACCCTGAAAGTCAAACTTGCTTGAGATATTATCAAACCCAACCCTTGTATGAAGTTATATTAAAATCCATCAGGAAATAAATGCCCTAGAGCGATGACAGAGTTTTTCTAAAATAGCCATAGCGACCTTGACCTGGACCTTGTAAGTCTAACTCACTCGAGCTATCATCACACCCAACATTTGTGTGAAGCTATATTAAAATCCATCAATAAATGTAGGTGCTAGAACGATAAAGTTTTTCTAAAAATAGCCAAAGTTTTTCTAAAAATAGCCACAGTGACCTTGAGCTTGAGGCCATGACCTTGAAAGTCAAATTTGCTCGAAATATTATCAAAAGCAACATTTGTTTGATGTTATAGTGAAATCCATTAATAAATACATGCGCTAGAGTGATGACAAAGTCGAACTCACTCAAGATATTATCATAGGCAATATATATTAACCCATTTAGTACCAAATGGAATCTCCCTCCTTATATATAGCATGAGTCCGTTTCAAAATTTAGGGGTGTCAGGTTTTGTTTTCTTCAAAATTTATTAGGAAAATAGCTGAATTTTTTGCAAACAGTGCAGGCCCTGATCAGACGCCGTGTTTTGCAGCGTCTGATCTGGGCCTGCACTGTTTGCCAGGGTACCCCTTTAGGGGTTTCCAGTCTGAAATGGGTTAATTCTCCTAAAACTATAACATAGCTGAACTTTTTGCAAACAGTGTAGGCCCTGATCAGATGCCGCATTCTGTGATGTATGATCTGGGCCTGCACTGTTTGCCATGGTACCCGTTTTGGGGTTTCCGGTACTAAATGGGTTAAGAGCGATGAAAAAGTTTTTTCTAAAAATAGCCACAGTGACCTTGGCCTTAAGGGCATGACCTTGGAAGTTAAACTGGCTCGAGATATTATCATAAGCAACATTTGTGTAAAGTTATTTTAAAATACGTCAATAAATGTAGGCGCTAGAGTGACGACAAAAGTACATACGTACAGGACAAATTCTATATATTCCCCCTCACAAGTTTGTTGTGCGAGGGGATAAAAAGGATCATACCTCTCAGTCATAATAATTGGCAGATTTTACCCGAAATAGAACTTGATCTGCATTTTATGATAATACATGTATACCTGTGTATAAAATTTGATTCCAATCCACAAAGGTTTTTAAAAGATATATTCTATGGAAACCATTTCTCAAGTAAAAATAAAGTTGAAAAAGGCCATAACTCTCATAATAATTGGCTGATTTTAACCGAAATCGAACTTGGCCTGTATTTTATGATTATATACCTGTGTATAAAATATGAATCCAATCCATCAACATGATCAAGGTTTTCAGAGACCATTTCATTCATAATAATTAACTGATTTTACCTGAAATCGAATTTGACCTATATTTTTTTATTATACACCTGTGTATGAAATTTGAATCCAATCAACCCACCTTTTCTAAAGATATCGTGTGTGTGAATTCAGGTTTAACGTCACTTTCAACAATTTTTCAGTCATATCACGACGGTGTCTGGTTGCGACAGGGAGCTCAATGCTCACTTTTATAGTGCTGCTTCACTGAAGTATCATGTCCCAGACACATTACATGATACCACACCCAGTCATATTATCCTGACACTGGGTCGACCAGTCCTAGCTCTACCCCGTAAATCTGAGTGCCAAGCGAGGAGCAGCTAGTACCATTCTTAACGACTTTGGTATGTCGCGGCCCGGGATCGAACCCGTGACCTCCCGTTCCCCGAAGCGGACACTCTACCAACTGAGCTATCGGGGCCGGTATCTAAAGATATCGTACCAATCTTTTCTAAAGATATCACAAGGAAACCATTCCGTCAGGGACTTACGGACTGACAGAGGTTATACAATATCCCCACCCCCCATTTGAAAATGTTAGGGGCATAAAAATAATCAAAAGGGAATAACTCGGGAACTAAGGATGGATATAGAATCAAACCATGATAGACCTATTTTTCAAAATGGGCATATAAAAATGCAGATGGAATATCAAAAAGAGAAGACCCTGATCAGGAGCATTCTGATTTTGGTCTACACTGTTTGCATTAGCCTATATGACCCAATACTTAGGATCATTATGGTATATGCATTATTTCATAACTTACCTGATAAGACTAGTTTCATAATGTTGCTCAAGTGTCCATTCTAGTAAATATCTGTTGACATATTGGCCATGCATCAAGTCTAAAAGAGAAAAAGTATGCAACAACTAAAAATGTGTCAATACAACACAGATGCCCCCGCACAGTGGCCCACCTCACCCCCCCCTAAAAAAAAACAAGAGTTGTCAGAAGACAACATAGCTCGCCTTTGGGGGCCTAAGATGGATGAGGGCAAGTTATCAAAAAAATTTCTTCTGTAAAACAGCCCAATAGACTGCAGCAAATGAAAGAGAACCAAAATGTACCCCTAATCATCCTGTTTTCAAGCCTTTCCACTGAAAAAAAAAATGAAAAAGAAATCTATAATATTTGATAAAAAAAAAATTCTACAAACTACCAAGTAATAACAAGGCATCACAGACGATACAAAACCCCTTGAGCAAGACAAATTAAAAAAAATCCTAGCCTAGCATTTGTGTAAAATTACATTATATCCATCAATAAATGTAGGTACTTAAAGACACATTTTTCGATTACATAACATCCTAATGACCGTTTATTGAAGAATCCAGCATTGAGATAAAATACATTTGGGGTATTCAGGCTGTCATACAGGTAGGGGACCAAGAGAGGGTAATAAATTACCTAGGGATATGGCTTTGACAAATGACATCTATTCATTTATACCTAAGTCCTTATTCTGATTTGCATGGAAGAAACAACAGCACTTTTTTCCGATTTTATATTTAGTAGCCATTATTTATAATCATTACAGAAAATGCCAATTCAAATACATTGGTAACTTTTTCCACCAAAAATGATTTTTTTTTTCAGATAAAATCCTGATAACTTTATTATTTCTGCTCTAAACATATATTGTGGGTACTCATTAGAACCACCTCGGCGAAGCGGTTCAGACGAGTACCCACAATTTGTTTTTAACAGTGTGACTGCTCCATGAGGCGGTTCTAACGAGGAAACACAATGTATGTTTTTGAGGAAAAGGGAACATCCCCTAAACCCCATTTTCTATAGAGAGAATGGGGGTTTAAGGGGGTATACATTATTTTCCTTATTTCTGCTCCAAGTCATAGGTTGCAGGTGGTCGTTAGAATCGTCTCATTGAGTCATAGGTTGTGGGTACTCGTTTGAACCGCCTCAATGAGGCGGCTCTAACGAGCACCCACAACCTATGTTTGCAATAGAAATAAGAAAAATCAATTTAATTGTGTTTGTTATTTCAGTTTTGAACTTGAAAAGGTGAAAAATAAAATTTAAAAAAAAAAAATATCTTTTTTTTCTCTCTTTTCTGATATTATTGTGTCTAAAACAAAGAACATTTTATAGTTCGATCTTGACTGAAACTATAAATGCTAATGTTTTAGACATTATATGATTTGTGAATCACATACTTTCAACCAAAATAAAATAAATAAATAAAAATAAATAAATAAAGGTAAATTGATTGATTAAATTTTGAGGTTAATCAATTCATTTACCTTGTTTGTTTACTTCTTTGCTCTTTTGAGTAAAGGAAACAATGGATATCAGTGTTTTTCTTTACTTTATTTTAAAATAAAAAAGAAGTTATTTAAACAATATGTTGTTGGAAACAATCTCAGTAAATTATACTATCACTCAAGTACCCTTATTGAGCCCCCTATTAAACAAGAAATCCGCTCATAATCACCTCATAATCACTTAGATAAGATAAGCCTCTGATGTGCACTATGGTCCGAAGGAAATGTTTATTGAAGATCATTAGACAGGCCACCCCTTTTATATAAGGAAAAAAATGTGTCTTTAAGAGTGATGACAAAGTTTTTCTAAAAATAGCCAAAGTGACCTTAACTTTGAGCCCCAGACCCTGAAAGTTGAACTTCATACCCAACATTTGTATGAAGTTATCTTAAGATCCATCAATAAATCTGGACACTGGAGCAATGGTCAAGTTTTTCTAAAAAATAGCCACAGTGACCTTGACCTTCAGCCCCTGACCCGGAAAGTCAAAGTCACTCAAGATATCATCATAGCAAACATTTGTGTCAAGGTATATTAAAATCCATCAATAAATGAAGGTGCAAGAGCTATGACAAAGTTTTTCTAAAAATAGCCGCAGTGACCTTGACCTTCAGCCCCAGACCCTGAAAGTTGAACTCGCTCAAGATATCATCATTGCCAACATTTTTGTGAAGTTATATTAAAATCCATCCATAAATGTAGGCACTAGAGCGATCACAAAGTTTTTTTCTAAAAATAGCCACAGTGACCTTGACCTTCAGCCCCAGAACCTGAAAGTCGAACTTGCTAGAGATATCATCATACCCAACATTTGTGTTAAGTTATATTGAAATCCATCAATAAATTAAGGTGCAAGAACGATGACAATGTTTTTTCTAAAAATAGCCACAGTGACCTTGACCCCATGACCCTGAAAGTAGTGACCTTGACCTTAAGCCCCGGACCCTGAAAGTCAAAGTCACTCGAGATATCATTATACCCAACATTTGGGTGATGTTATATTAAAATCCATCAATAAATTAAGGCGCTAGAGCGATGATAATGTTTTTCTAAAAATAGCCACAGTGACCTTGACCTTGAGCCCCAGACCCCGCTATGTTTTTAAAAAGAAAAAAAGAAGAAAAAAGAAAAGAAAAAAAAAAATGTTCCTCCCCGGGGATTTGAACTCACGCAGCTTGCAGGTAAACTTTAACACAGAGAAGTAACGGAGGTAATACAGAAGAAAATATTAACTTCTCAAAAAGTCCAATTTAAGCCAAAAAACCTGTAAAATGAAGTACAGTGATAATGTTAAATATTGTTTTTTAGCAATTAATAATTATATATTCAAAATAAAGTTGTAAAACATCACATATAAGAGCTTGCAGGTAAACTTTAACCAAATGCGGACGCCGACGCTGACGCCGGACGCCCAAGGGTATGGCAATAGCTCCCCCTTACTTTCGTAAGGCGAGCTAAAAACAAACTCATATAACAATAACACTTTTTCATTGGACAGCATAACTCACCTGGAAAAGTGTCCTTGAGGTCACTGGCATAGGTTGGTGTTGGTGAATTGCTAATTAAACCTTTGAAAAATAACCAAATATGAACTCAATCCATTAAATGGTTTGGAAAATATGAGCTCTTAAAAATGTTAATATTAAAAAATGTTAATATTAAAAACTTCTAAGTCTGCAACCTTGACCTTGAGGTTATGGCTAAATGAAACTTTTGACCTGTACCTATCATCATTTCGAATATGAAGCAAATCCATCAAATGGTTCAGGAAATATGAGCTCTCAAAAGACATAACATAAAAAAATCTGTGTCTGTGACCTTGACCTTGAGGTCAGGGGTGTGGGGTATGGATGAATAAAACTTTGGACCTGTAAAGACATGTATCTTCATGCGAAATATGAAGCAAATCCATTGCGTAGTTTGGAAAATATAAGCTATTAACATACTTAAATGTGAAAATTTCTATGTCTGTGACCTTTACCTTGAGGTCATGTTCATTGGTAACCATAATGTTTTGGAAAATATGAATTCTCGAAAAATCAACATTAAAAATTTCTATGTGTGTGACCTTGGCCTTGAGGTCTTAGGCATGAATGTTTTGGAAAAAACTAACTCTTTGAAAACTTTAACATTAAACATTTCTAAGTCTGTGACCTTTACCTGGACTGGATGGGTGGGGGTATGGCTGAATGAATATTATGACCTACATCTATCATCATACCAAATATGAACCAAAATCAATTGTAAAAGTTCAGGTTCTATCTGGTACAAATATCTTAACCCGTGTCTTTAACATTAACAATTTGTAAGTCTGTGACCTTGACCTTGAGGTCATAGGCATGAGTGGGGGTATTGCGGAATAAAACTTTGCACCTATATATATCATCATACCAAATATGATTCCAACCCAACATATGCTTTGGAAGATATAAGCTCTTAAAGAACTAGAAATTGTCTTTGTGAAACACTATATGCTCCCAACCATATGCTTGTCTCTAAATGGGACAGTACCCGTACCTCAAATTTCCGAAGACTTCCGTGCAAATACGAGCAATTACGATCAAATATTGAGCGGAGTATTGGGACGTTTTCTACGAAGCAATTTTAATGGAAAAATCAGAAAGAAACAAAAAAAACAGCAGAAAATACTTTGAACTTTTCTACGCATGATCGTAGTTTGGGGAGCAGAGTATTGCGGAAAAAATTTACGCAGACTTACAATCATTCGTAGGAAACGTCCCAATACTCCGCTAGTTCGTATTTTGCTCCGCACACTCCGCTAGTTTGGATTTAGCTCCATATGACTGCGTAGTTGTCTCCGCATGATCGTAGTTTGCGGAGCTGAGCGGAGTATTGGCACAATATTTACGCATGCCTACGCAGACTTACGAACCATAGCATGCATAAGCTTCGTAGAAAATATCCCAATACTCCGCTGGTTCGTAATTAGCTCCGTTGACTGTGTAGTTGTCTCCGAATGGCCTGTCACAAGATATCTCCATGGCTTCGTAGTAGTCTACGAACCTGCGGAATTGAGCTGTATGAATGGATGGATGGATCGATCCATTGATTGACCAATGGATCGATCAATGAGACATATCAAACTGTTCATCCATGCAGTCCGTTCAATATACACTTCCCATATGTAGTTGAGTATTCCAAAATCAAAATTCTTATACTGCATTGTTTAAATTTAATTTAATAAAGATACGTTTGTCTAAGTGGTCACCTGTATTAAGCAAGCAATCTGTCTTAAGCAAGCAGGTATCCCTTTCCCTAAAAGGCAAATGCTTTAAAACAAACCTGTATTAATCAAACATCTGTCTTTAGCAAGCACATTTTGATTACCCCATTGGTGCTTGCTTAATACAGGTTGTACCTTTTATTTTGCAGAACCAATGAAATTAATTAATATGATCACCAGGAATGCTTCTTTTTTCTTGTAAGAAAAAGGAAATGAAATATATTAGGGTCATTTTGCAAGAACTTTTATTCACAAAAGACACTGAAATCTATTTAAAAGTTATTTATAGGTGTGTTTTGCATTAGCAGTACCGGTATACTTTGACAAAGTTTGTAGAGGAAAAATTAAAAAAAAAGGATAGAGGAGGACCAATTAACTATACCAAATTCAGTGACACAGAGGCCTTTCTGATATTTAATCTTCATCAGTCTCAACCCCAAAAGTTCTGAAACCGAAACGGATGATGGACAAGTCCCGACAAACACAGCACATCCCCCTCCGAGCACACACTGACCGACGCAGATCATGAGACATGTCAACTGGAGACATCAGGCAAGAGTCACCAACTGTAACTATGACCAACTGTAAGAACATGTAAAATTTGAACACCAGAGTAATAGGTACATGTCATTATCCTAAAGTGTGAAAAAGGTTGCTTTGTGAAAGAGAAAAGCATATAAAGTGTAGCTGGAATGGCAAACAGTGTAGACCCTGGTCAGGGGTCTCCTGAAACAGAGTCTGATGTGGGTCTTTATATCTCTGTCCAAAAACTAAGAACCTTTACAATAGTTTTTGTGATTCAACTTTACAAGTTGCTTATAATCTATTGAAATACGGTAGTGAAAATGACCACCAACCTTATGTTCAAGCCATTGAAATGAAATCTGTCATGAAATTCTCATGCACTACATCAATGTTTATCTTTTATAATATTCCATTTGTATGTAAAACACAAAAAACAAGCACATGTCTATTCCAGAATTTAAATTCTCAAATGTCTGAAACTGGCTGACTGCTTCCTTGCAGATGCTATAAAGAACTGAAATATTTGGTTCCAAAGCAATAAAGAGACTTGTTATAACTGATACCATCTTGTATCCATAGCAACAAATTCATCAGGGAGCTGATCTTTCTACCAGCTCCAAATTCTACGAAAGGTTACGAAGCCAAAATTGACTAAGTCCTCATCATGTCTTAGAAATTTCTAAGTTCCCTAATCTACGCTCATTTAAGAATCAAAATGAGTTTAAGTCCACATTCTACGCACTTTTCCATTCTGGAAAATGTCTAAGTTTCAGTTTTACGAAGAACTACGAACAGCGATCGGAGAAAGCTCCGTTCATTCGTAGATAACTACAAGTGCTTTCTACTTTGGTGCTGAGATATGTTCGTAAATGAGCGTATTTCCGCAGACCATCGTAACAAATTACGAAAAAATACGCAGTCTCCGATCCAAATTACGCAAAACTACAACAGATTCCGCATGTTTACGAAGACAACCGAGCGGAGCTTTCGGAAATTTGAGATACGGGCAAACAGTACCTCATGATCATTTGCATTCAAAATAAACCTGTCAAATATAAACAGATTTTAAACAAGTTATTCAGGTCATCTATGCCTTAGTAGCAAACAGACTGCCAAATATCATGAGCCTCTAAGCTCAAGCGGTTCTCCAGTTATTTTGTTCACAAGGTTTCCCTATAGCCACAATGCATAAGTCCAAAAAGAAGCATAACTCCATTAAATATTTTCGGAATTTCATCAGAAGTTAATCAGGTCATCTACACATTAGACCCAAACTGTATGCCAAATATCATGAGCCTAGCTCAAGGGGTTCTCCAGATATTTTTGTTCACAAGGTTTCCCTAAAGCCACTATGCATAAGTCCAAAAGGTGCATAACTCCATTAAATATTTTCAGAATTTCATTAAAAGTTATTCAGGTCATCTACACATTAGACCCAAACTGAATGCCAAATATCATGAGCCTAGCTCAAGCGGTTCTCCAGATATTTTGTTCACAAGGTTTCCCCATAGCCACAATGCTTAAGTCGAAAAAGTCGCATAAGTTAACTCCTTTCAAATTTTTTGGAATTTGGTCAAAAGGTAATCAGGTCATCTACACATTAGACCCAAAATGTAAGCCAAATATCATGAGCCTAGCTCTAGCGGTTCTCCAGATATTTTGTTCACAAGGTTTCCCAATAGCCATGCATAAGTCAAAAAAAGGGCATAACTCCATTAAATTTTTTTGGAATTTCGTCAAAAGTTAATCAGGTCATCTACACATTAGACCCAAACTGTATGCCAAATATCATGAGCCAAGCTCAAGCAGTTCTCCAGGTATTTTGTTCACAAGGTTTCCCCATAGCCACAATGCATCATGCTAACAAGTCCCTGAAATAAACACACCCTTACACCCCACTTTATATAGAGAAAACTGGGGTTTATGGTGGTATACATTATTTTCCTTATTTCTGCTCCTAGACATAGGTTGTAGATACTTGTTAGAACCGCCTCATTGACTACCCACAACCTATGTTTTGAGTATAAATAAGAATAATATCAAAAATTTTCTTCAGAAAATTGACCATTTTGGAGATGTGAAAAATGCACCATGATGCACGGATGTGTTATCGTAATGCAGTACAAATTGGTTAACCTTTCTCCTCCTGAACAAGATAACCCCTACCTTTACAAAAAGTGTAGAACCAAGAAGCCATCTGATTAATGCAGGAAAGAAAGTCACAGGAAAAAACATCACTGAAAAAAGTCATAGGTTGGGTATTAACCCATTGCATGCGAGTAGCTTGGCAAACAGTGCAGGCCCAGATCAGATGCCGGTCTGCACTATAATTTGCTTACAGGATTTTCAATCAAAAATAGAATAAAAACAAAAAATAGGCCTGACACCCATTATGACAAATTGACTTGTCCAACATATAGCAATAGAGTGAGTGAGTGAGTGTTAGAGTTTTACGTCCCACCAACTGCCTAGGTCATACGGAGACGGGACCTCGGTTTAAAGACTCATCCGAAAGTCTGGAGAAGCCCGGGAACGATCCTGCGATCCCTGTTTTACAAGGCGAGTAGCGTAACCACTACACCACGGAGGCTTCTATATAGCAATAGAAGAGTCCACTGGTTAAAAACAGTCACAGAAGAAGTCACAGAATTGGTTTCAATCATGTTCAATATTTTCTTAGTTTGAGTCAAAACATATTGTTGGTGCTCATGTTAAATCAGGTTAAAAGAACATCCCTCTACCCCCACTTTGTACAGAAAATTAAGGTCTTCAGGGGTATACACTGTTTGCCTTATTTCTGCTCTGAGGAAGGTTGTGGGTACTCATTTGAACCACCTCAAGGAGGCAGTTGCCCACGGTCTGTATTTGGCCTAGAAATATGAAAAAATTTGCTGCAGAAAAATACTAGATCAAAAGATACTGAAGACAAACATATTAATTTAATGAGAAGGGTCTAACAAGTATCCACCACCTTGAACAAAAATAAGAAAATTAATCAATACCCCCATAAAACCACACTTTTCTCTGTATAAGGTGAGGTTAAGAGGGATATTCATTGCACAGACTTGTTGACCTGATTTTTTTCTAGTAAAAGCATTTATAATTTGTCTGTGAATGAATGTCTATGCTCTATATACATGTATGCATCACATTGACAAATTAAAAATGAAGGCAATGATCTGTGGAATCAAATTCCTTTTAAATCCACTAAAAGTTATATATAGGAGGTTTTAGGAATTCCGTTCATGACGTCATTCTTGCACATGCGCAGACTACTGGCCGTCAATTGAAACGGCCATCGCTATTCAAATGTATAGGCGGAACATAGAATGGTGACAATATTCAGACATTTTGAGAGAAAATATACCCGTTCTCATTGAAATAATGCCTCGAGAAGGAAAGAATGATATTTCGCTTGTTTTTCCGAAATTCATTTATCCTAAATCCGTTTTTAATTGACGAAAATCTTTTCGTGAATGGCCCATGTCAATGGCTGTAGATACAGTTATTCACGAAAGCTTACTTACAAAATAAGTTTTTACTTAACTTTTGTTTTATTCGCTTTCCAAGTCTATCTATCTATCTATCTATCTATCTATCTATCTATCTATCTATCTATCTATCTATCTATCTATCTATCTATCTATCTATCTATCTTTCTTTCTTTCATTCTTTCTTTAGAAATCTGTCCAACGATCTGTCTACATGTGCAATTTAAATGTCCATACTGACAGTCGAAACAAACTTATGAGTGGACTGACGGAGGGCGTTTGAGTCAAAGTTGGTTCGACGTCATGCCGTCGACACCCACTCCAACTCACTTCATTGTCACATGACCGTTGGCATGAGAGAGAGAGAGAGAGAGAGAGAGAGAGAGAGAGAGAGGGGGGGGGCTTTACTGTCAAACTGACAGTAGACAGACAGACGACACACAGACCGACTGACTGAATGAATGACTGACTAACAGACGAACGGACGGACTGTTAGACAGACAAATAAACATACTGACAGTCGAAATAAAAAACAACAAAAAACAATGAGTGGACTTACAGACGGTCGTCGAGTCAACGTTGGCTCGACGTCATGCCGTCGACAACCACTCCAACTCACTTCAATGTCACGTGACCGTTGAGATGAGAGAGCGGTTTGACTGATCCCTGTATCAAAGAAGCCCATAACCCTTTTTGTAACAAATGGAATCTTCCTCCTTATATATAGCAGGAGTCATTTTCAAACTTTAGGGGTGTCAGGTTGTGTTTTCTTCAACATTTATTTGGAAAATGGCCGAACTTTTTGCAAACAGTGTAGGCCCCGATCAGACGCTGCGTTCTGCCGTGTCTGATCTGGGCCTGCACTGTGTGTCACTTACCCCTTTTGGGGTTTCCGGTACCAAATGGGTTAAGTAGACCTAAGGGCTGGGCAGGTTGAACCAATCTAAAA
Organism: Lucinisca nassula; assembly: GCA_963580285.1. Taxonomy (NCBI): domain Eukaryota; kingdom Metazoa; phylum Mollusca; class Bivalvia; order Lucinida; family Lucinidae; genus Lucinisca; species Lucinisca nassula. Next base: position 29,791,384 of record OY757018.1, read on the forward strand.
ATCTACCAGATTTCACTGTAAAATCTTGCAATTGCGAAGGAGTGTTTCATTTTTATGCACTGAAAGGGTGTTCTGCGTGTGTTTAGAATTAAATGTTCCAATCCCACTGAGTCTTGATGGGTCCAAGCACTGGGCAAATGGCATTTTATTAAGCAATGCCGTATTATCGCCAACGCAACGTTCTGGCGTTTCATCGACGTTGCAATGTCAAATTCAATGCATCGCTTTGAAGTTGGTTTGATGTAGACACGACGTTGTTGACACGCTACATGTCGGTTGACGTGGCGTCATTTAACGGCAAACTGTGATTTACATTTGTCTGCGCTCGCTTATTGTTGGTGCGCTAAGAGAGAGAGAGAGAGAGAGAGAGAGAGAGAGAGAGAGAGAGAGAGAGAGAGAACCCTGTTGGGTCGTATGTACAATATATCATTTTCTTAATGCGAAATTTCATATCTGGCAGCATATCGGTGTTTCTCCCTTTATCTTACATAAGAATTCGCCAAAAGTTTAAAAGAATTCCACTGTTTTACGCTGTAATTAACACTTTATCTGTCCCACTGCCTTTGAAGCAATACGACAGATGACGGCCAGGGCTTTTCCCGTTCTATTTTTAGAACCGGAAGTACGTCACGAAAAAAGCTCCTATAGGCAAAAGTCAGATTTGATGAGCAGGACCTGGTATTGTCAATATTTTCATTTATGGTCAACATCCTTTTAGTTGAAAATTTCTATACTTTCTTATTTGTGACTTTTCTCTGTAACTTTATTTTTATGACTCTTTTTTCCTGTGACTTGCCTTCCGATCACCTTACAAACAGTGTAGAACCAAAAAGTCATCTGATCTGGATCTACAAGCTTTGTCATGCAGTTTGTCAAGTAATTTAATCAGGATCTACACTATTTGTCATGCTGTTTGTGAAATGCATACATAATATCAATTAATTTGACTGGGGGATAGTCAGAAATGGGTGTGGCTAATTAATTTATTCAGCAGGATAAAGGTTAAACTCTGATCAGCCAGTCCTATTTATCTAAGTTAGTGTCACAAGGTCCCTTTTCAAGTAACATGTGTGACTACATAGAAGGCTTATCTATTTCATGCACTGGACACAACATTGTAATTCTTATCTTTCATCAATAAACACAGGTGACTGACTTGGACTCCCCACAGGGATTTGCAAGAAGTTTGAGAACTGGTTAACAAAGAGACTTATATTAAGTCTGATGAGATGTGACTTTTTTTTTTACAAAGTAATCCTTAGATGAAAATATGTACCCCTTCCTCAAATCTCTCTTGAGATCAGAGTGTTGTTTTTGAGTCAATCTGGGCTGGATTTGGCAAGCAGTGTAGACCCAGATCAAATGATACAGAGGGTGGCATCTGATCAGGATCTACATTATTTGCATAATGTATAGGAATTTAACTGTTTCCAAATGGGGTTAAAATGTTCAGAGCCTGAGCATTCCTGATATTCCATCACGAAAACACGCCTATATAATTCAGACCCCCTTGAACACTACTTTTATATATAGTAAAACTGGGGTTTACAGGTGTAAACCTTATTTTTTTATTTCTGCTCCAAAAGATAGATTGTGGATACTCATTAGAACCACCTCATGGAGGCCTAAAGTTTACCCACAATCTATATTTTGAGTAGAAATAAGAAATATATCACAATTTTGCATCTAAAACTTTTGTATTTCCGGCAGTAAATCTTACAATGTATTTGTATAGGGGTGTTTTCATAGAATGTAGGAAAGAAAGTATCAGGAAAAAAAGTATCGGATAAAAAAAGAATCTGGAAAAAAAGTATCAGGAAAAAAAAAATGTCAGGAAGAAAGTCTCAGTTTAATGTGACCAATTTGTGGGAATTTTACCAACCAGACATTGAGCTGAAATGACATCTCAAGCCCTGCCGCCCATTGCACACGGGTCCGACTTGCACACTTGTTTAATTGGAGGTTTAACATCCCCATCTACACTATGTATGTCATTTTGGAGGCGTTGCTTCTAAATTGTGGGACTTTTACCCGACAGCGAGATGAAATGACATCTCAAGCCCTGTCGCCCAATGAAACCAAATAGGGTTCATGAGCATGGAGGTCTGACTTGCACACTTTAGTTTCTTTAATTGGAGGTTTAACATCCCCGTCAACACTATATATGTCATTTTGGACTTTTACCAGACATTGAGATGAAGTGACCTCTCATCCCTTTTATAAGGTAAGGATTACAGAGAATTGCAAAATTGATTATTACACTGAAAAACAAATCAAAACATACAAAAGTATCCTAATCATCATATCATCGTAACATCAGAAGCAAATCTGATTAAAACTGAAACTTTGTTTCCAGATACTTTTTTCCCACCCAAAACTGATACTTTTATGCCTGATACTTTCTTTCTGATTACTGTTTTCATAATGCAACCTGAATGAGTACCCACAATCCACACCATTACACACATCTTTGTTGGCATATTTTGGGCTCAATATATTGATGGGCCCCAAAATGGACCATTGGCCCATCTCCTATTCATTTACATGAAAGAAAATCAAGATTTTGATGGGTCTTTTTGAATTTTTATGGGCCTTTTGGAAATATTTATGGGCCTACACATAACAGCATTGAGCAAAATAAATCAGATTCAGTCCATAGATTCTCACTAAAATAATTTTCCCATACAATGGCTTGAGTGGAATAATAAAATACATCCCCACCATCAAGCAAACACGCCTATATAATTTTGACCCCATTAAACCACACTTTTATACAGTAAAACTGGGGTTTACAGGGGTATACATTATTTTTCTTATTTCTACTTCAAAACATAGATTGTGGGTACTCGTTAGAACTGCCTTGCTTAAGGCAGTTCTAATGCATACCCACAATACATGTATATGCTTTGAGCAATAATTATCAGGATTTTTATCTAAAAAAATTTCTTTTAGGTGTTTTTTTTTTTTTTTTTTTCCAATATATTAGAATAGGCGTGTTTTCGTTATGTATTTTAAATAACTCTGCTTTTGAGTGTAGGACAAACGCCCACTGGACAAAAGCTAACTAGGCCAAAACCCAACTTGGACAATAGCCCACTGGGACAAAAGCCCATGCTGATATTTACCAGACGTTACTTTGTATGTGTATTTTAGTTAAAATTATGTCCCACCAATGACTAAGGTCATACGTATATGTGAATGTAGGAAAACAAGTCACAGTTTTGGGTAGGAAAACTAGTTGGCCACTGCCTGCATGTCGAACTGCCAGTGCTTAATGAAAAAAGTTAACATTTGTTAAGGAAAAAGGTTAACATAGGCCTAAGTACGTCCGGACGGACGCCATTGTGGCAACTACCGGTATGTCTCGCATTCGCTAAAGCGGCTCGACAAAAAGTCATGTGAAAAAGCCACATAATTGAACTTAAATCATTGTTTTCAGTATATATTTGTGAGTAACTGATTCAAATGGTGACAATTACGAATGACGATACACAACGGAAGTTTCCATCCTAAAGCTTGTTCATGTAACATGCCCATGTGATAAAAGTGTTATCTTTTCTGTCTCGAGGCCTAGCATAAATCAGATGGAAACTTATAGACTGTGGGTCATTGTTAGGACAGCCTCTATGTGGTTGTTTTAAATATTACTCGCAATCTATGTTGTTGAGCCTAAAATAAGGAAAAAAATGGCTGTTAAGTGTTTTGTGAGTTACTGATTGATAAGTTCCATTCCAAAGTATTGATGATGACTAGCAGAGTTAAATCCATATTTTAACCCTTATCCTGCTCTTCATGACAACCTCTGTCTTTGCAAACAGTGTAGATCCAGATCAGATGGTTTCTGAAGAGGCCATCTGATCAGGATCTACACTGTTTGACAGTCAGATTAAGAATTTTGTAGGAATAAATTACATCGAGTAATTGGATTGGTTCAAAGTCAGTGGCTAAATTGAATATTCAGTAAGAGAAGGGTTAAGATCCGTAAGAGTCTTCACATTACCATGACAAATTGCAACTACGCTAGAAATAGCATTTTTCAGATTTTATTTTTTTCTAATTTTTAGCCCGAACAGAGATTGTGGGAGCTAAATAGAACCCCCTCACTTGGATGCTTCCTACAGGTACCCACAATCTTTATTTTTGAGCAAAATAAGGAATGTAATGAATAGTACTTAAACCCCATTTTTCTATATATATAATGTGGGGTTTACATGGGTATTCACAACAAAAACTCGTTAACAGGATGAATACTACCACTTTGCCAAAAGACTAAGTGTATGTGCTTTCATTGTAATTTTGAAAATAAATTCCACAAGCAAATAACCTCATCAGCAAATGACCTAAATGACAATTACCCCAGCATCTTTTATTGATATCAGAAAATTTATTTATGTTTAACAACCTTTTTTAAGCAGATTTTTTTTTCCAAATTTTATTATTTGTGACTTTTTTCCTGCGACATTTTTTCACACACCAAAACTTGACCCTGGTTGAAAGCCGCATCCGAATGTCTTGATCAGATGCATACTCAAAAAATTATCTTGCTACAGATACAGTCTGATCTGGGTCTCCATTGATTGATTAGGCCTATCTGTCCCAATACACAGGATCAATACAGTATATGAACACATTGGTGTATATAAGTACATGTACAGTAGAATTAGGGGAGGAACTAATGTTGGCAGAACTTGTGGCCTGACCCTGTTGCTTGATTTATGATGCAATAAAATATGTTAATACTAATTCTGCTTACAGAACCACCCCTATTTTTGAACCATTATGCTATTTAGAATATTTTTTGCTAGACTCAAACTGTTTCCTATATATAACTAACTGTCATTTAGTAAGATTAAAACCACCCAGCTATTCAGTATTAAACTCCGTTCAGAAAATCTGAATCATCGATTTTTTCGTTTCTTCCTTTTAATACTCATTTTAGCCCATACATCACTATGGCAAAGTTTTAGACCTGACTCTCCGCCGATTTCTCCAACAAGTCCTATGCCTCTGCGACAGTCAAGAAAGGCTGTGATTATTTGGAGAAAATTGCAAAACAAAGAAATGAGACCACCGACTAAGTCCATTTGATGATGATTGTCAGGTAAAATAATAAATATTCAAATCCATGTGATACTCTTTATAAATAGATATGCAATTACGACATACCTTACATTCGAATGACCAGATAGAAGCTCTCTAGGAACGGGGAGCCACTAGTGGGATGTGCTGTCAACAGTGTTCAAAATGAATTATGCCGATATCAGATGTGGTGTCACAGCTAATGATTTCCCATTAAGTGATCATGCAAATAAAACAAAGACGCCCTTGTAATTTACAATGTGTCTTGAGCAGTAACCACTTCTATATATATATATGGCTTAAAAGGGTGTATCGAACCTGTCAGAATGTCTTAGTCTGTGAACGAAAATTTAGATTTTGCAATTTTCTCCAAATAATCACAGCCTTTCTTGACTGTCACAGTGGCATAGGACTTGTTGTAGAAATCGGCGGAGAGTCAGGTCTAAAACTTTGCCATAGTGATGTATGGGCTAAAATGAGTATTAAAAGGAAGAAACGAAAAAATTGATGATTCAGATTTTCTGAACAGAGTTTAACCCTTTTTGTACCAAATAGAATCTTCCTCATATATAGCAAGAGTCCATTTTAAAATTTAGGGGTGTCAGGTTGTGTTTTCTTCAAAATTTATTTAGAAAATGACTGAACTTTTAGCAAACAGTGGAGGCCCTGATCAGACACTGCATTCTGCGGCATCTAACCAAGGCCTGCACTATTTGTAAGGTTACCCATTTAGGGATTTCTGGTACAAAATGGGTTAAGACCACTTTTAAAAGACCAAATCTGTCATAACTGTTTGCTCTTGAATTATAACTGAAATTCCAATAGCCAACTTATTATATGCATAATTATGCATTTAACAGGTACAGTCTAATCTGGGTCTGCATTTGGTAAAATCAGGTCAGTTTTTTAAATTTTTAAGGTCATTTAAATTTTTTTGGTCAAGTCAATTTTCCAAAAAAATTTAAAAAGGTGTGAAAAACATCTGTTGGCATACAAGTGCTTATTATGAATCTGTGTTTTGGGTGTCACTGGCTATACCTTAGGATGATTAAAATAGTTTTCATAATTCTGCAATTTAGCAGCTGAATTTCCTCAGCTATTTAAGATTATGTTGGAACAATTGAATATGAAATAATGTTATAAAGCAGCATAATGTATAAATACTTAAAGTATAATTTATTATTCTTAATGTGCTTTTCAATGCTTTATGTATTATTATTAATGTGCTTTTCAATGCTTTATATAGATCTCGGACCCATCAATACCGAGTGTAGACTTAAAGACCTGTCTTATCTTCAAGACTTGGATACAAATTTTACAAAAATATGAAAAGAATGAACACTAAGTAAAGTATCTTCTAGCATTTGAAGTGATATAATGGGCCTAATTATACCTAACAAAAGAATTTAAATCATTCTTGCAAACAGAATTTCATTCACAAGTTCAATTATAAGGAGCACTAATTAGGTTACTTTAAGGGAGTCTAGAAAGTGGTCTTAAGATCGGAATTTCACTGTATAAGACACATTTTCATCTGGAAAAGAGACAGATTGGAAATTTGGAAGCCACAAAAGTATGCAGTAATTCATCTAGGTGCTTAAGTTTCCTGTTAGGATTTTATTCTTTGTGTGATTTGTGGTATAATATCCCCGTCAACACTGTAGGTCATTTTGGAGATGTTGCTTCAAATTTTGTGGGACTGTTATCAGACACGGAGATGAAATGACATCTCCAGCCCTGTTGCCCAATGAAACCAATAGGGTTTATAAGCATGGACGGTCTAACTCGCACCGCTTTGCCTGGACAGGCTTAGATCCTCTAAACAGTTTACCAGTACTGGTGTGCGGTCAGTTTCATCCCTGCATGGAAGCATCATGCAGCCCATCTATTTCTTCAAGTCCGGATGTCTTTCTATGTTTTGTCTTGTTTTAAACTCGGGAACTCCAACTTTTCACAATGAAGGATTTTTCTGTTCTGATCAGAAATGTGTCATGGAGCGTCACACATTTATATTATACTGGGGTATTTCTTACAAACCCAATGTATCCACAATCTGCTAGTGAGTATACTGCTGCTGAAACATTTGATCAAGGCAACTTATAATGATTCCTTAAGCCTGGGTAGATACAAAAATTTTGAAATTTCATGTTATGTTCAAAATGCAAAACTTGTGACAAGGCTTAATCCAGATTAATCCACATGTATTGAAATCAGCTTAATCCTTACACAGTACTTAAAGTCTTATTCACTGGAGAAAGCCGACAGATGACAGAGTGTCAATGCAAATTTTAAGCAGATAGCATTCTGAATCTCGTCAACATACAGAGAAATTGTTTGTTCGTATTGGATTTTAACGACCCAGTAAACACTATTTAGGTCATTTTAGTTGACCAGTTTACCTATCCACACTTGTCCTGGGCAGGCTTATATAAGAAAGCGGTTAACCAGTAGATAGCACACTCTTTTGCCAGAAACTGACAACTGCCCTTCTTGAATCAGTGGAAGGGACAGAATTACCGTAGAAAAGATTTCCTAATCAATCTCCATGAAAGAATGTTGCTGACCCCGGCAGGTATCGAACCTGCGCCGGGTATCGAACCTGCATCCTCCTGCGGATCACCAGTCAGACTCACATCTGACTGAGCTATTGGCCCCCGCCCATAGGGGTTTGAAGAAATATATGGGCTGCATGATGCTTCCACGCAGAGCTGAATCAGGCCAGCACACTAGTACTAGTAAACCGCTTAGAGGATCTAAGCCTGTCAAGGAACCGCGGTGCGAGGCGGACCGTCCATGCTAATAAACTATTTGTTTCATTGGACGACAGGGCTTGAGATGTCATTTCATCTCAATGTCGGGTAAAAGTCCCACAAAATTGGAAGCAACATCTCCAAAATGACCTTTACAGTGTTGACTTGGACGTTAAACCTCAAAACAAACTGACTGACTGAGCTACAGAGACAGGCTTCAATTTACAGATAAAATCAGTCCCAGTATTTCATATGAATCATTCGCAAAGAGATGGTCACTTTGGCTCTTAAGCATGTTAAGTAAGGGGGTTGTCTCCTTTTAAGCCCCACGTTGTTGTGGACTTGTTCAGTCACTTGTACTCAAATGAGTTGAAAAGTTGTTTCCTTAAAACTTACATAGCATCCATTTAAAACTTAGAAATTCATTGAAATATGTAATTGCCACATATTATTGGTATTTAGTATCAGTTGATACACGAGTTAATGTTTCCAATTTTGATTGAAATCATTAACATGATGTTACATCCGTTGTTTGTTTGATTTGAGGTTTAATGTCCCCGTCAACGCTGTAAAGGTCATTTTGGAGAGGTTGCTTCCAATTTTGAGGGACTTTTACCCGACATTGAGATGAAATGACATCTCAAGCCCTGTCGCCCAATGTAACCAATAGGGTTTATAAGCATGGACAGGCCAACTTCCACCGGCAGGTTTAGATCCTCTTAGCGGTTTACCAGTACTCGTGTGCGGGTCGGTTTCAGCTCTGCGTGGAAGCACCATGCAGCCCATATATTTCTTCAAGCACCCATGGGTGGGGGTCGTAACATCCTTTATCTTAAAGACAGACAGTGGTAGAGGAATCCAATCATTTATTAACCCAAAAGTTTTGAGATGTAGAACTTTGAATTCCTATTCTTTGAGAAAGCAATAAGAAAAAAAATAACAGAAATGGCACCCAGGAGTAATACGCTGTTTATGGGTTAATAGTATGGAGTGTATGTAATGTACACCTGCATGACACCCTCGTGAGGGGTGTTACAGTGTAATTATTATAGAACGAAAAATAGTACACCACAACCTCTTTATAACACTATTGTTGGGGACCAAAGCAGAAATTGTATTACTTAAACAACTGTGTTATATCCGAACTTTGAATCCCCATACGCCACCCCATTTTTATATAAACTGGAGTTTACAAGGGTAAATAATATTATTTACTCAATAACTGACCCCCTTAGGTCACAAGTAGAGGGTCCCCTTCAGGAATGGGAGGTCATGGGTTCGATCCACGGCAGCGCCATACCAAAGACGTAAAAAATGGTACTAGGTTCTCCTTTGGCTGAGAGTTGCATTATCAGTGGTAGTCCTAGGAAGATAAGTGGAAGGTAGTTAAGTATTTTTTAAAGCATACTTTGTCTCGATAAAAGCTCTATAGGGCTTAATGTTATTTGTTTCAAATAAGCGATGTTAAATATAGCTCCATCTTTTATTATTTTCCTTATTTCTGCTCAAAACCATAGACCATGGGTACTTGTTAGAACCACCTTGTCTCGGCATTCCTAATGAGTACCCACAATCAGCCCAGCATGCACATGATGTAATTGTGACATATCAACCTTGGTACAACGTCGTGACTTTTATGCAATGTGATAGCTAGAAACGATGTCATTTCGACAAATGGGCTTTTTTTTATTTTTGTTAGATTTGCCCATATTGACCGAGTATCGTTACTCGGTAGTGATCTCATTTCTATGTGACAGAATTTTTCATATGAAAATGTTCATTTTTTTTTTTTTTTGAATTGTTTGTTTGTTTGGTTTGAGGTTTAAAGTCCCCATCAAAACTGTAAAGGTCATTTTGGAGATGTTGCTTCCAATTTTGTGGGACATTTACCAGACGTTGAGATGAAATGACATCTTTTCTTTTTTTCTCCTATTACTGCTACTCGCTCACATCTGAGCATTACGAGCAGGATTTCCTGAGAAAAGCTCAGATGTGAGCGAGTAGCAGTAATAGGAAAAAAAAAAATAAAAGATGACATTTCATCTCAACGTCTGGTAAATGTCCCAATGAAATCAATAGGGTTTAAAAGCATGGACGGTCCGACTCGGAACCGCTTTGCCTGGGCAGGCTTAGATCCTCTAAGCAGTTTACCAGTACTTGTGTGCGAGTCTTCTTCTTCTTCTTCCGGTTTCGCCTTAACCCCCGGAGGGGACACAGACGGTGTATTTCATACACTCCAGTTTTGCAGGATGAAAGCCTACACAGTAATCATGCAATTATGGTAGCTAGGGTTCTTTAACCTGCACAGGGGATGGTTCTCCCTGCACAGGGGGCCTCCAGTTAACGTCCCGATCCGAAGGACTTAGCTCTGCGTGGAAGCATCGTACAGCCCATCAGGACTGTTTTTTTTTGTTTTGTTTTTTTTTTTTAATAGAAGTTTTTTTTTTTTTTTATTGTTCTATAAATAACGGCATAACTAATGCTGTGGCGTGGGAAACTGAGATCCTTACCTGGATTTTGGACTAACAATGACTAATGAAATGTTCACTCGTCTGTCCAAACCACATTTGAGGTTGCTTCCACCAAATTAATTCTGGCTTGAAGACAAACAAGATACTGTTGTTGTTTGTCTATCTATCGCGCTGCTTATAAACAACAATTTTCTTGTTGTTGTTGTATATCAATAAGTCATTTTATCAATTTTCAAACAAGACATTTTCAGAGATTCACATTTTGGGGTTTCTCGATTAGTCAAGTTTAGTGTACGCCGAGTTCTACAAGAGAACAGAATAGAATACAGTATTTTTCATTCTCCAATAAGGACAATAAACATCTCATCACCAATAAATCACGGTCTGACAAATTTCAGATCATGGGGTAACAGACAGGTATGCCTTGTGTTAATATGACTGGAATAGGCCAGGTAGCTCCTCTGTTGATCTGCCCTTAGGCTATATATCTAGGTAACTGAATGGTTCGTGGAGTGTTGGGGACATATGAAATATTTTGTGAAAAATATACAAAATTTGATTAAATCCTTAGCTTAAAACACATTAACTCCAATGGCTATATATAAATGCCGACTAACTAATATTCAGGTATGAAAATATCGAAAGATATTGAAAATATTATTTTTCATTTTTATTTATTTTTCATTTTTATTTATTTATTTTATTTTATTTTTCACATTCATTCTTTTTTCCAATTTCTCTCTTTCTTTCTTCCAATTGCGCCTTAACCCCAGTAGGGGACATACTTTGTGTATTTTATATACACTCAAGTTTTGCAGGATGAAAGCCTACACAGTAATCAGGTAATTATGGTAGCGTTCTTTAACATGCACATGGGATTGCTGTCCCCGCACATGGGGCCTCCAGTTAAAGTCCCGATCCGAAGGACGACACACTTTATGACATTCATCCCTGCAAATGATGCCAATGGAGCTTGTTCAGACACCGAAATTATCACCACAGCCGAGGATCGAACCCGGGACCTCCAGCATCAGAGGCAAGTGTCATCGGAGCGTGATAGCTATCGGAGCGTGATAGCTATCGGAGCGTGATAGCTCAGTGGTTAGTGCACTTGCATCTGATGCTAGAGGTCCCGGGTTCGATCCCCGGCAGCGGCGATAAAATTTCGGTGTCCGAACACGCTCCATTGGCATCATTTGCAGGGATGAATGTCATGAAGTGCACCGTCCTTCGGATCGGGACGTTAACTGGAGGCCCCCTGTGCAGGGAGAACCATCCCCTGTGCAGGTTAAAGATCCCTACCGTAATTACATGATTACTGTATAGGCTTTCATCCTGCAAAACCTGCAGTGTATGTAATATACACCTGCGGTAATGGTCAAATGTGACCGACGCAGTATCAGAAGATAGATAAAGTGCACTATATTATATACAACTGAGCCATCTTTCTAACATACTGCTGAAGGGATGGGTTCGGGCTCTAGTGAACGTTCTGATCCGAAGCGCGTCGCACTTTAGGGCAGTCGTCCATACTTATTATGTCGACTGGAAGATGTCTGGACACCGAAATTATATACATGCTGCCAGGGATCGAACCCTCTGCAGGACCCGTAGTACCAGTAGCAAGAGCACTAATCACTCAGTTCCCACGTTTCTGTTGGTGTTAGCTCCAAAGGCTATATTAGACTACTGACTAACAAATATTCAGGTATGAAAATATCGAAAATGAGCATATTATTATTATTTTCTTTTTATTTTATTTATTTTAATCCGCTCATCTGGACTTGCAGAAATAGATGCTGCGATGTGCTGAACCCGGGCCGACCACGCATGAGTACTGATAAACTGCTTAGAGGGTCTAAACCTCCCCGAGACGGAACACCCTAACATATAAACTCATTTTGGTTTCATCGGTCATTTCATCTCAATGTCGGGTAAAAGCCCCACAAAATTGGAAGCAACGTATAGCAAAGTCACAAATCAGGAAACAGTGTTTGCAACGAAGCATTTTGGATAACAAATCACAAAAATAATAATAATAATAAAAAATAATAATAATAAGGACTAGACAATTATACAAAAATAAGGTTCTGTAATATATTTAAATAATAAATTGTTTGTTAAAAAAAGTGTCTTATAAAGCATGTTTTTACACCATCCACTTTAAAATACTACCCTGCTGAAATCTTCTTAACGCAAATGCAATCTTCTTAACGCTGTATTAAGGAGGTCTCTCCATTCTTAATGCAAACATAAAAAAAAAAAAAAAAAAAAAATGTCAGTATTTGCAATGCACCACCTCCACATTACGCAAACACGCCTATACATTGCCACCTTTATCGCTGAAAAAAAAAAAATGAAAATTTTATGATGAAAAATTGTGATATTTTTCTTATTTCTGCTCCAAATATAGATTGGGGGCACTCGTTAGAACCGCCTCATCGAGGCGGTTAATTCTAACGTGTACCCACAATCTATATTTTAGAGCAGAAATAAGAAAAATAAGGTATACCCCCGGAAACCCCAGTTTTACTATATAAAAGTGGGGTTCAAGGGGGTAAAAATTATATAGGCATGTTTTCGTGATGATTTTGAATAGAAATATAAACTCCATATTTTTTATTCATGAATTCCTCCATTTTTTTCTGTCAATGAATTCGGGGTTCATTACAGTGGCAAATATGGTGTATTATCACAGATGTATATATGTATATGTCACCTGGTTTATTGACAGGTAGGATCAATATAGTTAATCACAGGATCAATAGAGAGCAGTAGACACTCGAACTAATAAAGCCTTACAATTAGGAATGGGTTTTCAGTCTGGGTCTCAGATATTTCTTAAATTTTCATAATCATGTCTACCTCTGTTATAATTGCTGGGCTAGCGCTGTATTAAGGAGGTCTCTCCATTCTAAGCCCAGCATTGTTCAGGAATCTTTCAGTCCTATCTATCTATCTATCTTCTGATACTGCGTCGATCACATTTGATCATTACCGCAGGTGTATATTACATACACTCCAGGTTTGCAGGATGAAAGCCTACACAGTAATCATGTAATTACGGTAGGGATCTTTAACCTGCACAGGGGATGGTTCTCCCTGCACAGGGGGCCTCCAGTTAACGTCCCGATCCGAAGGACGGTGCACTTTCTGACATTCATCCCTGCAAATGATGCCAATGGAGCGTGTTCGGACACCGAAATTTTATCGCCGCTGCCGGGGATCGAACCCGGGACCTCTAGCATCAGAGGCAAGTGCACTAACCACTGAGCTATCACGCTCCTGCTCCCTTTCATTTTAGTCACAGTCTATATAATCATGCGAAGCGTCCATATTCATGTACAACCACGAATTGTTTAGAGCAAACATCACCAGCAGAGTAAAACAACTAAGTATGGATTGAAACGTAAAAGAAAAAGAAAGGAAAAAGAATCCACAGGTTATACTTTTTTTTTTGGTCTCTGTTGGGAGGTGAGGGTTAATTGCATCGATTCTTGAGCATTGCCTTCACTTCTATTTTTCACAGTCTTTACGATTTTTAATAAAATCGTAAAGTAAGACTTTAAAGACAAACAAGAAAAAACTTCCAAGCTTCTGTGAAGAATGAAAGAACCAAGACAACGCGTAGATCTAGTTTGCCACCCTCGGGCAATTTAGGTGAACCCAACTAATCGGAAGCTGTCCGGAAAGTACCGAAATATTCCGAGGTAGAATTATCTGAAGAAAAAACAAAAAACAAAAAACAAAACCAAAAAAAAATGGGTAACTGTAAAATGCCTCATAAAACATAACAAAGGAGGCCCACAAAGGAGATGTGCAGATCCTGACACAGGTGAATAACATCGATTTATTGTCATTTCTAGAAATCCACATTGACATGGATTTCTAGTCATAAGGCACGGTGGTTTCGGCCCGGGTAGTTTCGGCCTAAATTTGGACTTTGGTCATTTAGGCATATTTCGTTGGGTCGTTTCAGCCCGGGTCATTTCGGCCAGAATTAATCAGATAGAATTTTATCAATTATATATATATCTATATATATATATTATCAGATTATTTGAAAATATTGCATTATGTAATCACAGGGACACGGTTCATACTGATTTTGCTCTTCTAGAATGAAATATAAGCATACTAGTATATACAGTGTAGAATGAAATATAAGCCTACTAGTATATACAGTGTATATACACTGTATATACTTGTACGCTTATATTTCATTCTAGAAGAGCAAAATCAGTATGGACTGTGTCCCTGTGATGTAAATTGCATGATGCCGCTCCGGCCCATCAGGGCTTGAAGAAATAGCTAGATGGGCTGCACAATGCTTCCAGGCAGAGCTGAAACCGACAGCACTTAATACTGGTTAACTGCTTAGAGGACCTACCTAAAGTGGTATGAGTAGGACCTTCCATGCATATAAACCAAAGTCCCTATATATTGGTTTCATTTGGCGACAGGGCTGAGATGTCATTTCATCTCAATGTCTGGTAAAAGCCCCACCAAATTGGAAGTAACGTCTCCAAAATGACCTAGTGTTGACATGGGGTTAATTTTTGTTTGTTTGAATTGGAGTTTAACGGCCCAGACAACACTATTTAGGTCATTTTTGAGCCGGTCAGTTTACCTATCCACACTGTTCCTGGGCAGGCTTATATGGAAGTGATTAACCAGTACAGTGCACATTCTTTTGCCAAAAACTGACAACTGCCCTTCTTGAATCAGCAGAAGGGAGAGAATGACCGTAGAAAAGATTTCATGATCAATCTCCACGAAAGAATGTTGCCGACCCCAGCAGGAATTGAACCTGCATCCTTCTGATCACCAGTCAGACGCGCATCTGACTGAGCTACCGAGGCCAGGGACGTGGAGGTAAAACCTCAAATCAAACAAACAAAAGCTTCCACTTAGAGCTGAAACCAACCACACATGAGTACTCCATGGTAAACTGCTTAGAACATCTAGCTAAAGCCTGGAAAAGCCAGTGCTCAGGTAAAGTGACCAGTGCAAGTTGGACCATCCATGCAAATAAACCAGGGTATTCATATCATTGGACAGCGATTGAGATGCCATTTCATCTCGATATCAGCTTAAAGGGCAACAAAATAGGAAGCAGCATCTCCAGAATAACATAAAAAGTGTTGATGTTAAACCGCAATCAAACAAACATTACCTTGTCACGTTAGCCAAGGTGATGTAACGGCCTCCGCATATCAGGGCTTGAAGAAAAAGATGGGCTGCATGATGCTTCCAAGCAGAGCTGGAACTGGCTGCCCATGAGTACTGGTAGACTGCTTAGAGCGGCTAAGCCTGCCCAGGAAAAGCGGTGCGAGTCCATGCTTATAAACCCTATTGGTTTCATTGGGCAACAGGGCTTGAGATGTCTTTTCATCTCATTGTTAGGTAAAAGACCCACAAAATTGGAAGCAACGTCCCCAAAATGACCTATATAAAGTGTTGATGGGGACGTTAAAAAGATGGTTATGTAAGTAAATTAACAAATTTTAAATGTGCTGATCATAGCCATGTTTTGAGCTAGCACAAACATGATTGACTAGAAACAATAAAAAAATTATATGGGACATCAGTCATCTGCTTATCATTTTTTTACGCGACAGATGAGCTTTTGTGATCACTTGTTGTCCCTCGTCCATGCGTGCGTCAGTGCGTACATGCCACAGATACATATTAATGGGGTTTATGTTCTGTACTTTTCATACTTAATGAGGTTTATTCCGTAAATTTTTGTGTTATGGGGTTAAATTTGTGTCATTATGGGGTTAGTGGCTGTACACATCTACATTATAGGGTTCAAGTCTCCATAGAGTTAACATGGGGAACCCCAGAATGTACGTCTCATAAGAACGTCCGTGTGTCCGTCCGAAAACAATTTCTTCAAATGACATCTCCTAAACCACTGATCGGATTTTGACCAAACTTCACAGGAATGATTCTTAGGTGGTCCCCTTTCAAAGTTGTTCAAATGGTTCCGGTCAGCGTTGCACATCTAGGTCATTGGAGCCAAAAATAGATTTTTTTTCACCAAAAACTTAAAAAATCTTCTTCTCTGAAACCACAAGACCCAGGTCTTTGATATTTGGTATGAAGCTTCATCTAGTGGATCCCTTCCAAGATTGTTCAAATTATAGTGCTGGGGCCAAAAATGCCCCCGCCCCGGGGCCCTTTGGTTTTACATGGGCCTATATAGGGAAATGCTTTAAAAATCTTCTTCTCTGAAACCGTAAGGCCCAGGTCTTTGATATTTGGTATGAAGCTTCATCTAGTGGACCCCTACCAAGGTTGTTCAAATTATAGTGCTAGGGCCAAAAATGCCCCTGCCCCAGGGCCCTTTGGTTTTACATGGGCTTATATCTATAGGGAAACTCTTTAAAAATCTTCTTCTCTGAAACCACAAGGCCCAGGTCTCTGATATTTGGTATGAAGCTTCATCTAGTGGACCCCTACCAAGATTGTTCAAATTATAGTGCTGGGGCCAAAAATGCGCCCCTCCCCCCTCCGGGGCCCTTTTGTTTAACGTCGTCTTATAGAGGGAAAATCTTTAAAATTCTTCTTCTCTGAAACCGCAAGGCCCAGGTCTTTGATATTTGGTATGACACTTCATTTAGTGGACCTCTACCAAGATTGTTCAAATTATGCCTCTGAGACCAAAAATGGCCCGCCTCGGGGCCCTTTGGTTTTACATTTGTTTATATAGAGAAAACCTTTAAAAATCTTCTTTTCTGAAACCACAAGGCCCAGGTCTTTGATATTTGGTATGAAGCTTCATTTTGTGGACCTCTACCAAGTTTGTTCAAATTATAGCCCTGGGGCAAAAAATGCCCCCGCCCCGGGGCCCTTTGGTTTTACATTGGTTTATATAGGTGAAACCTTTAAAAATCTTCTTCTCTGAAACCACAAGGCCAAGGTCTTTGATATTTGGTATGAAGCTGCATTTAGTGGACCCCTCCTTATGTATACCAGGAGTCCCTTTCAAAATTAAGGGGTGTCAGGTTGTTTTTTTACCTTCAAAATTTATTTGGAAAATGGCTTTCCTTAAAATTTTGAAATTCTCCCGTGGGAGAAAAATCCCTGATATTTTTATGGGATTTTAATCCCGCGGGAGTGGAGAAAGAATCCCATGGGATTATTTTTATCCCGCGGGATTTTCAAAAATCCCGCGGGATTTTCACCCTTTCACCCCGGTTTGCCAAGAAACCGTTATGTGTATCTTCACCAAATCATATAGAAATAATTTGAATAGATCTAAGCTATTACCTAAATGCATTGAAAGCCACCTAAAAGTGTTAGAAAGACTAGGTGAGTTTGCCTAATTTCTGGTGAGGCAAAAAAAAAAAACTGGTGGCTGTTATATTTCAAACATGTTTTTTAGATAAAAATTAAAAACAGATATATTCGCAAAAATGCACCAAATGACCCTAAGTACAATGTACTTTTGAAGCTATAGCTCCAATGATCCAATGAGACATGGTAGACTCTACACAAAGAATTTACGGTTTTTCGAAATCAAACCCGAATATCTTTGTTTGAATGTATGCCCTGATACAGTTTAAAACAAAATTATAGAGGAAACATACAAAATGTAAAATGCACTCGATGACCTTTCGAGTAATGCCACTTGCACATTATGTAAAATATGACTGATAGGAACAATTTTCAATACGAAGTCCAATACTACAAATACACTTATAGTGTTAAGACACGACTGTGTTTTAAATTTGTATTCAGCTCTCTGCTGTTCCAATGGCTACTTAGTCTTCGTCACCTGATTCGTCAGATGCCACATCATTGATCCCTTCTATTTCTGATAATGACATTGTATCAGAAGAATTCTGACAATCGTCAGAACAGCCACATAACTCTATGCATTTCATTCTAGCATGAATGCAACTGCATTTTGAACCTTTTGCAATTACACTTTATAAGCATCAGGATAGAAAGCGGTACAGGAAGCCCAGTTGATCTAACGGGGACAAGTCTCTCATTTTCAAGCACCCATCCATAATCCGTTGGTGCTGGTAAGCGGGGACATGGTTCATCAGCTGTTACCCAGATCATACTGATAAAGTGGGCCCTGTGTATGTGTTCTCGCAAGGTTGTCCGAGTCGGTGGGAGCTTTTCTCCCTCTGCATGCTTTTGGGAGAACAAGTACCATCTACATTGTGGAATTGTAACAATCCCTGAGCTTTTTGGGCAATACAAGCTGCACACAAACTTTTCCAACGCAGTAACCGTTTCTTCAGATGGCAAAGTTATTCCTTTACCTAGACACTGGAATGCTCTTAATACATCTTGGAGAGAAGACATAAATATCTTGAAAGCGGTCTTCTTGGTTTTTCCTGCAAAGCGACCTGATGTATCCGCTCCGGTAAAAGCATGGAAACCAAGGAGGGCATCTGCCTTGTCCTTGCCTATACTGCGGTAAATATTCTTCAGCTGTATTTCACGCCTTAAAAGTCCACGTCCAGTTACGAAGACAGTATTTGGACAAGCTGTGAGTATCTGTTTACTAACAGAAGAAATACATCCGTGTCTGGTGAGAAGATATGAAGGCTGTCCACTTTCCTACCACAGTTACTGACATCTAACGCATGGAGAACTAGCAATGTGTCTGCTTCTTCGTGACTGTGTATCTTAAGATCCTCAGAGAATTCTTCGTAGTTACTTCAGCTACAGTGTCATGCACGACAACAAACCGAATATCAGGTTTGTCCTTGAAATGGCCAAGTGCTTTATCTGATAACTATGTAGTCAGTTCTGCTTTTGTGTCAATATGAGACAGAAACTGTTTCAGAGGCACATTGGCAATGCTTGTAGTATCACTTACGCGGTACTTTATTTCCTTGCCAGCTGTCCGTGTTTCTCTAGTTTTCTCCTTCAATGACCCAGCTAATTACCTATCAAACAGAAGACGGACTTCTGAAAATCCCTCAGATTCCTTCCCGAGTTTTCGGAGGAAAGCATCTGCAAAGTCTTTGCAGGTCTTCATTGCATTTTCATCTTTCTTCTGAACAGTGTTAACCAAAGCCATTCCATCAATAAGCAGCACTTTAACATCCTGAACTGGCTGAGACGATGGATCAGACACAGATGACGATGCCCCCTGTTCTTCTTGTAGGCATTGCTTCTCTTTCGCTTTGTCTTCTTATGCGTGCAGAATGCTTGCCTTATCATATGCTAATAGCATCTCTCCGTCCGGAGAAAATAAAGATCTGGGGACAGCTGAGAATTCATACTCTCCGATGGCTTCTTTCGTGTCTATTTAAGGCCTGCTTCTAATTTCGATAAGAAAGCGTGCAAGCAAATTCCTTTCTTCTCGCAGTTCAGACATCTTATCTCCTACTTTTGTTTTCACAGGTTTCGAGCTGTTTCTGAACAGCTTCAGAGACATTTTTTTCATTGGATCCCAGAACCCTTTCTCTTCTGTATTTATTCTTTACTTCACAGAGTTCTGGAAAGCCTTCTGACCAATCTTGTCTCTATTAAGCCTTAACGTCTTCTTTCATTACCGCCCTTGTCATTACATTCATGACTTCATCTTGTTGTGATGTGAACGGGTTACCATGTGAGAGGATGACATGCTTCATTTTCTCTGCATTTTGAAATACTCTACTCCGGGCAGAACCGGTCAGATCATGGAGTTTCTTGCGCTCTTCCTTGATTTTAACCCCATTCAAATCACCAAACTCATTAACCAGCCTAGCAAGTTCCGGGGCAATTAGGAAAAAATTGTCCAGGGTTGCTTCTTTCTGCGTGATACCAGTTATGCCAACGATAACTTTCATTGCACGATTCTCATGCTCTATACCATGATCTGGACCTATGGAACAGAAAGGTATATTGCTCTTTGTCACACAGAAGTCACCGTCTTCTAAGGCTTTCCATGTGTCAGGGTCATTCGTTTCCAACTTCCGCATTTCCGCACAATACAGAGGACTAAGTCTTGCATAGTTCAAATGATCGTGCGCAAAGAAGTATTTGCACAGTTCTTCTTGTGCTGTAAGATGTAATTGCCATTCACCCTGTCGTGACGCACGGATGTGCCTAAGGATGCATTCAAATTGGCGCATGTAGTTTCTGAGGAAACAGTGCATCCCACGTAGGTGTTCATCAATACTGTTCAAATTTGTCACAAAATCAACCTTTTCAAGTGTTCCTACCAAACTGACATGCGATTCTTGCAGCAGTGTTCTATCAGTGGCATTTTTGCACTCAGATTGACCTCTGATGCAGCCTTCTCGACTTCAGTCTTGCCTTCGATACCATTATCCCACAGAGCCGGTAACAACAAACTGTACAATGTAATTAATGTCACCATATGAGCTTCCATTGCCCTGTAAAGGTGTTTGCCTTCAATGATCTGTCTGACTGTTGTAGGTGAATACATGTCTGCTTCGACCCAAAGCTGATCTATACCACTGCACTCTATGTACCGTCCAATCGCCTTAAGAGCAGAGAAAATAGTATGCAGTTCACCTATACGTAAGACGAACTTTCCCTTCATATCATCCCTTGACATAAGTTTCTGTGCTTTCTCATATAATTGTAGATCGAGAGTCACCACCGTTGGCTTACCTTCTCCAACTACAACGACACTAATAATTTGCGCTCTCATTAACGCAGTGTATAATCCTGGCCAGGAGGCCGGGGAATGACGGATCAATGGAGGAACAATTGCAACATTGGTCTTGGTTCCAGCTTCTGTAATGAGCGAGTTATAGGCACTCCATGTCGGGATGTACTGAGAAAATGTGTCACCATCTTTCTCGAGGAATGTACTACGGTCTGTATCAACATCATCTGATCTATTTCCAGCATTTGCCGGTAACACGTCTGATGAGGAAGTGCCTTCTTCAGCGTCTTCATTTTCGTTTGTTTGGCTACCAATGCAGCAAGCTATTATCCAAGCTAAGTCCCATATTCGGTATACTTCACTGATACCGTGACGTGTACTGATAATATAATCAGGAATTGGTTCTAGCTTTGGTTTTGGAGCCTGGCAAGGTAAAAGGTTGAAAGGCATTGGCTCAGTCTTTTTGCCTATTCCTTCCACCTCCAATGCTGATACTATAGTCTCTTCTGTCGTCATTTCTTTTTGGTGCATTACAATAGCCGTACCATGAAGCGTGTCCTTTCCAGTAGGCGTGTCTTCAAGAAAGTCAACATTGTCTATTGCAAAGTATACCGACTTGTTCTTGACAACAAATGGTGGAATGTATAGGCCATTAAAGTCGTTAAGCCTTTTGGCTACGGCATTAGCTAACTGAGCCTAAAGCCTTAATACTCTCGAATACCGTTCACCTATGCCCAAGCGAGATGCAATGTCTACCAATGACTTCTTTCTAGTTTGTTGGTGTAACAGTAGTGATACACCAAGTGAAAAAGCAGTTTCACCAGAAGGTTTGAATTTGTCATCTTCAATTGGTGATATGTATTTAACTTATCTGTCCGACTTGTATGCAGTGACAATATGTTGGGATATGTTGGACGCACTTTTATGTATCACAGCCTGCTTTCTGTCAGTCTGAACAGCAGCATGAGGGCCCTAAATTACCCATTTTATGAAGGTATATAGCTTTTGTGGTACTGCATAGTCACCAAAGGAACCTTGAAATGCCCATGCTTTACTATCACCTATTTCTTTTCTCAGTACGGTAGCGCTTTTCAGCAACATCTTCATTTCAGAGTTATCTTCAACTGACTTTTCGGCAATATCAAGACATACGCCTAAAGTGGACTTTGAACAAATTTTCTCTGGTTCATTTCTACGTTTGGGTTTTACAAATTCAATATATGTAATATTTGTCTAAATGAGGTCTTTTAAATGACGTTTGTAATTGTCTGATGGTTCTGTTTCAATATTGATCTCTTCTAAAATGTTCAGATATGTCGTATTAATGACATTCATATCTAAAACAATTGAGGATGGATCTTTCAATGCATTTTCAACCAGGGTGACTATCTCAATATCTGCTATGACACGTCCTAGCCTACTTCTATCCTCAGATGCCTGGCTTTTTTCATCTGTTTTTCATTCTGCCTTTCCACATTGGTCAAACAGGCTACGTGCCATTTCATATCATGAGCAACGGCATCTAATTGATCAGATAAGAGACTCCCCAGTCTTACTTTAAGTGTGATGTCCTGGGAATCCTCTACAGCTGTTTTAACCCTTGAACCTATGTTACGAGAACTGATGTTGTGAGGCTCATTATCAGGGGTTTCCTCTTGGCAAAATATGCACAAATCCTTATTTAGTGGCGCTATTGACGATCGATGTACTCGCTCGTCCGATGTCGATGCCATAGGTTCTTCTTCAAGTTTAGGTCTTCCTATTTGTGACCTTGCCACAGCTCGACGTTGGCCAGATGTCTTTTCAAATCGATGCTTCGCTCTTTCTAAATGCAATGCACTTGTTAAACTCTGGTAGCAGTCACGGTGATACATTGCTGAATTCTGGGCAAGGTCATCAGCAGACATATTTTCCAGTCTTTCAGAGAGATCAGCATACTGTCGATCTTCATACTCTACCCTTTGACGAGAACAGGCCAGTACATTTTCATAAGAACGTATCTGAGGTTTTCTTGTTAATGACCCTTCACTGGTTGGGTTTTGACAAATTATGCAGCAGCTGTAATCAGTCTCCTGTCGCTTTCGTTTAGTTGGTTGTAAAGCTGACATTGTTGCTAAAGCAGAAAAAATGAACTTTCAGCACTCTAAACTTACATGTAGACAAGACAATACGAAACAGAGAAATACATAGAAAGATCAGTTGAAACAATTTTGCATTAACAATGCGCTAAATTGTCTTTTAAACAACAATACCAATCAACAATAAGTAAAACGTTCTTATTTGAAACAAAATTTTAAAAAATTCAGAAAGACACTTTTATCAGGCAGCAATTGAATCAATAAAATGACGATTACTACTTGTAATCGTTGATTAAAAATGATTTTGCAAACTATAACACAGTCCAGTATCGAGCGATGTTTACTGAACGAACGCAGAAGACGTTACGTTGCACTTGCACACTTTTCGCGCCTTAAAGTTCAACGTCGGGCATCGTAATAAACACAACGCTACGAATTAGACAAGTTTTAGCTTTCATAAAAACGCTAGACATTCAAGAAGACGCCAAAATGAATTTTGGTCCAACACACGAAATAATCTCGATCGCGTATATGACTATCCAAGGCTCAGTCGCGATTACGCATTCACAGTCTCACCATAGCCTTCACTGCTCGCAAAATGCATCAGATTCAGACCAAACAGTAACATCTATCTCCACAAGTTGGATGAGCAAGGGCATTTGAAGACAGTCTTAAGGCATGACATGAATTACCAAAAACTCCAGTTTCTTGGCTTATTTTAGCAATAACACGCAAAATCGCATTTCGCGCCCTCCGTAAAAAGGTTTTCATTACAAACGCATGCGCTGCCATCTAGTGAGTCTAGATAATATATTTAACAGACCTGAACTCACCAGTAGTTTAAAATACCTATGAGCAAATAGCGAGTGATCTGGGTAGACTGCATGGTTTTCCAGTAGCGCCTGAGCCTTTGTTGTTCGCATATTCACTTTAATACAATTGGTTACCATGGAAACAGTGCCATTCTATAAAGGGTATGCGGTTGTTATGGGTTTGTTTTTCAAGACAAGTACTTATTTTTCATATATTGCGATCGTGCAAACATCTGACACTAATGCTTTTTAGTCCAGGGAGCGCAGCTGCAAGAGAGTCTGAATAAGGTGCAATCAGTTTGCTTTTATAATACGATTAATGCTCGTTTTTGGATGCTATTTATGATGACGTCATAAAACCCCTAAACCCGACCGAAAAAAATGTCAACATCGTTTTTCATGCTCAAAATAGACCAAATTTACAAAATCAACCAAAAAATCAATTTTAACAAGTCATGCACACGGGAGCTCAAAATCCTACAGAGCGGCCTACACTAAACATACACATATGACAAGGTGAATAAAGTACCCATGTGACAAGATGAAGAAACATACCACGTGGCAAGGTGAATAACAGACTCATGTGACAAGATGAATAACATAACCTTGTGAAAAGGTGAATAAAGATCCATGTGACAAGGTGAATAGCATACCCATGTGGCAAGGTTAACAAGATATCCATGTGACAAGGTGAATAAAGTACCCATGTAACAAGGTGAATAACGTACCCCTGCGACAAGATGAATAACATACCCATGTCACAAGATAAATGAATAACATACCCATGTGGCATGGTGAATAACATACTCATGTGACAAGATGAATAACATAACCATGCGACATGGTGAATAATATACCCATGTGACAAGACGAATGACACCCCCATGTGACAAGGTGAATAACATATCCACGTGGCAAGGTGAATAACATACCGATGTGGCAAGGTGAACTACATTCACAATTGACAAGATGATTAACATACCTTTGTGGCATGGTGAATAGTATACCCATGTGACAAGATGAATAACACACCAATATGGCAAAGTGAATAACATACTCATGTGACAATGTGAATAACATACACATGTGACAAGATGAATAACGTACCCACGTGGCAAGGTGAATAACATACTCATGTGACAAGATGAATTACATACCCATGTGTCAAGGTGAATAACATATCCATGTGGCAAGGTGAATAATATACCGATGTGGCAAGGTGAACTACATACACATGTGACAAGATGATTAACGTACCTTTGTGGCATGGTGAATAATATACCCATGTGACAAGATGAATAACATACCAATGTGACAAGATGAATAACATACCATTATGGCAAAGTGAATAACATACTCATGTGACAATGTGAATAACATACACATGTGACAAGGTGAATAACGTACCCACGTGGCAAGGTGAATAACATACTCATGTGACAAGATGAATAACATACCCATGTGACATGGTGAATAAACATACCCATGTGACAAGAGGAATGACACACCCATGTGACAAGGTGAATAACATACTCAAGTGGCAATGTGTATAGCATACCCATGTGAAAAGATCAATAAAATTCCCATGTGACAAGATGATTAACATTCACATGTAAAAAGAGGAATTCTTTCATGGCTAACCCATGACACACCCATGTGACAAGGTGAATAACACACTCATGTGCAAATGTGTATAGCATACCCATGTGACAAGATGAATAACATACCAAAGTGACGAGAGGAATAACATACCCATGTGACAAGGTGAATAACATACCCATGTGACAAGGTGAATAACATACCATTGTGACAAGATGAATTACATACCAATGTGACAATGTGAATAACGTACCCATGTGACAAGATGAATAACATACCCATGTGGCAAGGTGAATAACATACCAATGTGACAAGATGAATAACATACCCATGTGACAAGGTGAATAACATACAAATGTGACAAGATGAATAACATGCACATGTAAAAAGGGGGATTCTTTCATGGCTCATAAAATGAAATTTTATGATGCACGATTGTGATATTTTTCTGGTATCTGATTGAAACATACATTGTGGGTTCTCCTTAGAGCACCCTCATTGAGGGCACTTCCCCATCGATGTTCCAAGGTTTGAAGTCCAGTTTTGTAGAATTCAGGATCTTTAGAGTCAGTCCACACTGCAACCGCTGTGTTAAGCTCCCCATCACGCCAACGCAAGTCTTTCTTGAAGTTCGGAAACAAAGTAATCACTGGGTGCCGGATCAGGTGAATAGGGTGAATGGGGTAAGGGTTTGAACCCGTTCCGCTTCATTGCGTCCACAGAAACTTTGCAAGTATGAACTCTAGCATTCTCATGTTGCAACAGAACACCTTTGTATTTTTCCACGCATTTTCTGTTCTAAAGCTTCACGTAACTGGTCCAAAATATTAGCATTATAGTCCCCATAAATAGTCTGGCCACGAGGTAAATAGTCCAAAGGTACACAGAACCCCCTTGCTATCCCTAAAGACAGTTGCCATGACCTTGCCAACTGAAGGCCGAGTCTTGAATTTCTTTGGACGCAGTGAACCGTGACAAGTCCATTTTTACTCTGCTGTTTTGCATCAGGATCAGAATGATGGATCCAAGTTTCGTCACCGGTAACAATACTTTCAAGAAAGTCTTCTGGATTAGAATCATATATTTCAAAAAATGACTTAGACATGGACACTCGGGCAGCTCATTTTTCTTTACTAAGGCATTTTGGCACCCAACCCGCTGAAAGCTTCCTCATGCCCAGCCGTTCATGTAAAATGGTGAAAAGGCTTCCCTCAGAAATCTCCAATCTTCTAGCCATTTCTGAAACGTTCATTCGCTTGTCCTGTTTTACTGGTTCTCTGAGATTTTCACTAGTGTCGTCATCAGTAGCCACGACGGTGTTCGTCTTCTAACGTTACCCGACAACGTTTAAAATCAGTCACCCAATTTTAACAGTTGAATACGAAGGATAAGCCATTCCGTAAACTTCACGCAATACCTCATAAATTGCCTTCTTTTTTTCAAAAACAGGTATCAAATCACTGCTCTGTAGTCAATTTGTGAAGAAAGTTCACTGCCATGTTAGACTACAAATACTAGACAGACCAATTTTGTGTAACCATACATAAGGCATTTATGTATAATATGTGAAAAGCGTGAACCTCTGCCACGGGTCAGTAAGTGGGTTAGGCCAGTTAAATATTGAATGACCCTCGCATCTCTATATCTTGAATATTGTTTGTTTGTATTGGAGTTTAACGGTTCAGTCAACACTATTTATGTCATTTTTGAGCCGGTCAGTTTACCTATCAACACTTTCCTGGGCAGGCTTATACGTAAGCGGTTAACCAGTACAGTGCACATTCTTTCGCCAGAAACTGACAACTGCCCTTCTTGAATCAACGGAAGGGAGAGAATGACCGTAGAAAAGATTTCATGATCAATCTCCACGAAAGAATGTTGCCGACCTCGGCGGGAGTCGAGCCCGCGTCCTCCTGATCACCAGTCAGACGCGCATCCAACTGAGCCAACGAGGCCGGTCATCTTGAATATCAAGACCCCTGTTACTCTGTGTAGCCGAGTCTTACATACATGCACCTGGTCGCAAAACCCCGGGCACAGGTTTTCCTGCGATACGTCTCATATTAGGCACACTTGTAAACTCATTCAATCAAAGCAGAGAGAGTTGATGGGGCAATAACTTGTGATCAATGGATAGGGTTAGGCAATTTTAGCGTCTGGTTGGTATTTTAAATCAGACTCATAAAGAATATATTTTTTAATAAATCCAATAAACATAGCTGTTTGAAGCTATTCTGGGCCAGAGGTCCTGTTAACGCAACAAACCCCATGTTGAAATTCTTTTGAAACATGTGTTTTGATATTTGAATATCAAACAAGGACCTTGCATTGTTTTACACGCTAGAGCGATGTAACGTTGTCCTAGTCAACGTAGCATTTTATGAGTTATCGTTTTAACAAAGTTTTGAACTAGCCTCCATGCCCTTTTAGTATATCGGTCGCATCTGAAGTGGTGATATGGAGTTGTGGGGCGTTTTCGTCACAATTTGCTGTTGGAAATGCAAGAATGACGACCATTTATGTTTATTTAATTGCAATAACATTTGTCTGGTCCCTCGAAGATATTCAGACAGCTTCTTTGGAATCCTGCAAATGCTATTCATGAAAAACTATGGATTATCCCTTTAATTGTCCAAATGGGTTTGAGGCTTATGAGGCCTACTTTGGCGAAACTAGCTAATTTGGTCTAGAAAATTTGACCACTCGATGGGGAATTTCATTTTTTCCAGAGCATAAACCTTTACAGAAGACATATACATGTACTACGCCTGATATAAAGGGACTGTTTGTTCACCGATTGTTTTTTCACTGTTGTTCTTGTTTCTTTTAATTATTTTAAATTTTCAAAAACAAAAAATGTTTATATTTCTTAATCTTTACTGGCAAGTACTCAAGCTGAATAAATTTATATTGGTGTGTAATGACCAAGTCAACACTTTCTAGGTCATTTTTGAGCTGGTCAGTTTACCTAGCCACACTTCTCCAACGTAAACGGTAAACCAATACAGTGCACATTCTTTCACCGGCCACGGTAGCTCAGTCGGATGCGCGTCTGACTGGTGATCAGGAAGACGCGGGTTCGATACCTGCCGGGGTCGGCAACATTCTTTCGTGGAGATTGATCATGAAATACTTTCTACGGTCATTCTTTCCCTTCCGCTGATTCAAGAAGGGCAGTTGTCAGTCTCTGGCGAAAGAATGTACACTGTACTGGTTAACAGCTTTCGTATAAGTCTGTCCAGGAAAAGTGTTGATAGGTAAACTGAGCGACTCAAAAATGACCTAAAAAGTGTTGACTAGGCCTTTAACTCCAATGCAAACAACCAAGCTCCCCTTCGTGAATCAGCGAAAGGGAGATAATCACCGTGGGAAAGGTTTATGATCAATCTCCAAGAAACATGTTGCCAACCCCGGCTGGTATCGAACCCGCATCCTCCTGATCATTAATCAGTCGCGCATCCGACTGAGCTACCGAGGCCGTTCACATGCCAAGGGGGCCAACACTTAACCATTAGGTCTCTGAAAACAAAATGACTTCCTTGTTTTTGATATGAACACCCCATTAACCCATGTATGCCTAGCAGCCTTTTGTGGGGACATTTGCAAACATTGCAAACCAAGATCACACACCGCAACACCTGACGTCTCATCTGTTTCGAAACTGTTTGCTGAAAGTAAATACAATTTTTGCAAAATTTAATGCTAAGAATACAAACCTGGCTCCCCTACAATTGGACATGGACCACTCCAAACTTCTTAACTGGGAGATATCAATTGTCTTATATGGGTTAATGACACAAAGATTCCATAATCGACCCACTCTGCGCACTTTTAACCCATTTTGTACTGAATGGAAGTCCATTTCAAAATTTAGGGATGTCTGGTTGTGGCTTCTTTAAAATTTATCTGGAAAATACGCTTGGACCTTTTGCAAACATGCAGTGTATGCCCTAATGAGACACAGCGTTCTGCGGTATCTGATCTGGGCCTGCGCTGTTTTCCAGTTGCTAGTTTTGGGATTTCCATATGCGCCCAGCCAAGAATCAGATCAGCCTGCGGATCCATATAGTCTCACAAGACATGAAGGAGCATTAGGCCCTTCGATAACCTCAGAGCGCACAACGATGACTCTGATCAGACTGCGCGGACACGCAGGCTGATCCGAGTCTTCGCTGGGCGCACATGTAAATTGTAGGAAATGCTGTGCCGGCTCAAATATAGTTAAGGTTTTACTAATCATAACAGGGATGGCGCTAAACGGGAAGATTTTGCTCCAGACTTTTGCTGCATTTAAAGTGAATGATATAATTACTAAATAAAATATAATTACTTCATTTGCAAGAAAAAGTTACTGTAATGAATAATCTCTGACTATTATTACCAATTGAAATCTGCTAAGGTAGTTAAATCAACATTTAATGGTTTCACTGAAGCCTTCTGGCAGCGGCCATATTTTCCCCAAGGTAATCCAAATGTTTCCCAGGGTTCAACATGCTTGCTAAAATCCTGATCTCATGGAGACTGTTGAAGCTCCATGTCTCTCTATGCAGCTATTAAAGAAGTAATTAGGCTCTCTAATCAGGTTGCATTCTCAAAAATCCTTAAATAGGCTGTCAGTTCAGGATCTAACAAACAGGCTTCATTATGTCTTTGGATGAAAATTAAGACTTTGAAGACAGTTTGCCTGAGTTTGGTGCCATTGGTTTCATTGGGGGGCATTCATCTCAATGTCGGGTAAAAGTCCCACAAAATTGGAAGCAGCATCTCCAAAATGCCCTAAACATTGGTGATGGGGATGTTAAACACGAATTCAAACAAACAAAACCTGTTCTACCTTACATTTCCTACAAAACAATTGTTTTCTGTAATCCTTGTCTGATCTACAGTTTATCACTTTGTAGTCCAGACCTTGTATCCTGTACCGTGACTGTTTGCATAAAATCCAGGCCTTTATCCAAAAATGAAAACATAAAAGGAATCGCCTCATTGAGTACCCACAATCTATGCTTCAATCTAAATTAACCCATTTAGTACCAGAAAACCCAAACGAGGTACCCATGCAAATAGTGCAGGCCCAGATCAGACGCCACAGAACACGGCATCTGATCAGGGCTTACACTGTTTGCAAAATATTCAGCCATTTTCCTAATAAATTTTGAGGAAAAAACAACCTGACAGCCCTAAATTTTGAAATGGTCTCCTGGTATATATAAGGAGGAAGATTCCCTATTGTACAAAAAGGGTAAAGAAAAATATCACAAAATACCATGTGAAATGCCATGAAATATTACCTAAAATTGTCAAGGCGTGTTAACGTAATGATTGGTTAAATGATACTGATAGGCATTAGTTAATGAAGATAAGAAAAGAAACAAGTAATCAACAAATTTTCAAGTCCACTTGAAAACAGCTATCTTCAAAATGTTTGGCACAAATGTTATGCTTTGCAGAAACAAATGTCTTGATGTTAGGATTCTCTGTTCCAAGATTATGAATCCATTTTTTTTTACATAACTCTCTACTTTTCTAAGGGTCAGGGATAGCAAAACAGCTAATTCTTTGTCCAGTATTTGGCCTAACAAGAAGGCATTTTTATAATTTTAAAGTTCACTTTCTCCTCTAAAATCCTCAGCTACTAAAGTTAGCTGTCAGAACTTGAACTGAACAGTTTCCTTGAGGTCACTGCAGGAGATATAGTCTGTAAAAATGTCTGACACCCTATAAACAACTTTAATGAGCCATTACAATTAATTAGAGCAACAGTTTAGGAGAGGAATATGATTTTATCATTCCTCAATGGTGTTATTGTAAAATGGACCTGAGAAAAAAAAAAATGGCGGTCATTCGCTTTAAGGAAATACAGTAAAATTCCTATATTAAGACCACATTTACGACCACATTTGAACATTCCAAAAGGTGGTCTCTGACCAGAGGACCCTGTATATAAGGAAATACAGTAAAAGTCCTATATTAAGACCACATTTACGACGACATTTGAACAGTCCCAAAGGTGGTCTCTGACCAGAGGACACTGTATATAAGGAAATACAGTAAAAGTCCTATATTAAGACCACATTTACGACCACATTTGAACAGTCCCAAAGGTGGTCTCTGACCAGAGGACACTGTATATAAGGAAATACAGTAAAAGTCCTATATTAAGACCACATTTACGACCACATTGGAACAGTCCCAAAGGTGGTCTCTGACCAGAGGGCACTGTATATAAGGAAATACAGTAAAAGTCCTATATTAAGACCACATTTACGACCACATTTGAACAGTCCCAAAGGTGGTCTCTGACCAGAGGACACTGTATATAAGGAAATATAGTAAATTTCCTATATTAAGACCACATTTACGACCACATTTGAACAGTCCCAAAGGAGGTCTCTGACCAGAAGACACTGTATGCAGAAAACACAAAGAAAGAATAGGTACAACCTAGTAAAACCGCTTGTTAAAGGAGAATGTGTGTGTTAATTGCGGAAATCTTCTATAATTCGATCCTTCCTTTAGGGCAACTGTTTTCTTTATGACTGGCCTCCCTTTTGAGATTGGCTGAGATCAGGATGCCCTTGTTAACTTATCATGAGAGAAGGGTTTGTATCACATAGAAGGCCAGGGAACCCTCGTGTGAGCATGCGCATGAGTCGCGCATGCGCACAAGTCGCGCAGTCTCAATAGAACCTTAGCTGCTCGCTGACAAGTAGCAGAACATCAGGCGGACAAGTTCGTGTAATGAGCACCCCTCTAAACCCCACTTTATACAGAGAGAAATGGTGTTTCATGGGGGCTCTAAGACATATGTTGTGGGAACTCGTTAGAACCGCATTAATGAAGCGGTTCTAACGAGCACCAACAACATATGTTTTGAGTGTGGATAAGAAAAATATGACAAATTTTCATCAGAAAAATAAACGTTTTCGAAATACGAAAGAATGAACTATGTCCGACAATACCTTGATGTAATCTAATGCGAGAAGTAATGTATCTATCCTTATAAGGCAATGGAGACAAAAAAAAAACCTTTTCTGATGGGCCGGCCGAAAATTAATTAGTCAAATACATGTATAGCAGGTGTATCCTTAATCTTAAATATTTTCCTGTTTTATGAACAGTCGAAGATTGTTAGATTACGTTATAAAATTTATCAAGATTTCATAAGCCTTGTAACATACAAACAGAACCTTTAAACTGCAATTTTATATGCTTTGCTTACACATTTGAAATGTTCTTTGTTACAAAATTGACAAGATGCCAAAGTTATTTTGTGTATTCAAACTGCCGAATTTAAGTCAAAGCCAAGCAGCCGGGCCAGAAATTATCACTTTTATTAATTTGTTAATTTCATTTTCGTTATACATGCATCTTTTTATAAATAATTTCCTTTTTTCGTCATCAAAACATATTGTTTTACATATCAAATTTGTGATAAAATTTATAAACACTGTATATCACCAATAAAATTGCTCAATTTTACAAACAATAGCGAATAGTATATGCCCCCCCCCCCCCCCCCCCCCACCACCACCACCAGGCGAAAGTGGAATTTCGAGCTTGTGTGCGCAGCAAGTTAATAGAATACACACTTTACTTTTTGCAGGAATAAGTTCTGGGTCAATGGCGGTTGTTTAGGGTTTAACGACACGTACATGTAATCCCTTGTGGGTCATTTTGTCTCGTCTCCCAGAGAAAGGGAGAAAGACAATTAGTGGACGAAATAGTAGATGTGATGAAGTAGACGGGACAGGAGAGAAAGAGGAAAATGAATGGAAGTTTATAAAAGAAGAAGAAGAAATAACAACACCCCCTCTACCCTTACCTGCTACAGGGACAGCAGAATCAGAATCAGAATCAGAATCAGAATTGTTACTGGTGACACGTCAAATGACATTCAGACCTGTGATGTGGGAAGTTAGTCCCTAGCTCTAACCAAAGAGGTAAATTTAGCTACACAATCATCAGCACCTTCAGCTGTCGAAATAATCGAATCGGGAAGGGCATTCCAATCTCTAATGGTTCTGGGCAAGAACGACTCTTTATAAATGTCAGTTCTTGCGCTAAGGGTCTGAAACGCCAACGAATGGTGATTTCTACAGTGTCTAGCTGGAGGAACAAGGTCATCTGTTGGAATGCTGGCAGCACCCTTTAGACCTTTGTATAAAAGGATTAGCCCAGAACTTGCCCAACTGGTAGTCAACATTAATTGGACGCCCCAGTCCATTTCAAAATTCAGGGGATACATGCTTTGTTTTCTTCAAATTTATTTGGCAAAGGCTGAACGAGTAATTGGCGAACAATGTAGGTCCTGATCAGACGCCGCGTTCTGCGGACTCTGATCTGGGCCTCCACTGTTTGCCAAACAAGTAATTGGCGAACAGTGTAGGTCCTGATCAGACGCCGCGTTCTGCGGCGTCTGATCTGGGCATCCACTGTTTGCCAATTACTCGTTTTTGGGTTTCCAGTATAAAATTGGTTAAGGGAGACATAGCTTATTTCGTTTATCCCCTAAGATCCTGTATTCTACGCAAACGGTGTAGACCATGATCAGACGCCGTTTTCTGTGACGTCTACACTGTTTGCCAGTGTCCAAACACATGAGCCAAGTCTGACATTTTGGAGGACGGTAGCGTAAAGATTTTAACGGTAGTTCTTGGTGGGGACTTCCAGAAGTTTGTTCTAAAAACCGGAATCCTAGCATTAGATGAAACCTAAAATAAAAAGAAACGCAAGCCAGGAAATATTGGTTGTGATGCATGGATAAAAAGAAATAATGGCTGTCATGCATCTTCGTGGTGCATGGTTAGGCCTGTCGCCTTAGGCTTTGGGGTCGATTTCATACTCCCCTACATAACCACCTCATCAACCATATAGCGTACTTAAATAGGTGTTTTGCAAACACTTTTGACCCAGATCACTTGCCACAGAATGCGACGTAGGACCCGGTTCCAAAAGAGAACAATCCTTAGGCTTTGGGGTCGAATTTGTACTCCACCACATTATCACCTCTTCAACCACATAGCGTACTTAAATAGGTGTTTAATAAACACGTTTGACCCAGATCACTTGCCACAGAACTTGAGCGACGTATGACGCTGGTCTAGACTGTTTGCAAGAGGTCTGCAAAATATCCAATAAATATATGATTGATTGATCGGTTGATTGATTGATTGATTGATTGATTGTGTGAATGGACATCAATCCAGTCAGTCAGACATCCATCAGCACAGGACATAGACGTTTCATCAGAAAACCTAAAAGAGCCCTCGCAGTGGTCTAAATCCACTTTTACTATAATAAGCAAACTTCGGTGCTTAACCCATTGCATGAGGGGAACTCCTAAAGGGGTACCTTCGCAAACAGTGCAGGCCCAGACGTCTGCTTAACCCTCTGCGTGCGGGGAAACCCCTAAAGGGGTAGCTTGGCAAACAGTGCACGCTCAGATCAGACGCCGCATATCTATTCCGTCAAAAATTGAATAAATCCCGTCAAAAATTGAATAAAAACAAGAAAATAGGCCTGACACCCCTTAAATGACAAATGGACTTGTCCAACATATAGCAATTGAAGGGAAGCAATGGAAGATAAGTTTCACTAATATAACGTCAATGTACAGTGGTTTGCGTTTACAAGGCTGTTCTAGGGACTATAATCTGAAACATTCTGTGGTTTGCGTTTAAAAAGCTGTTCTAGGGACTATAATCTGAAACATTCTGTGGTTTGAGTTTACAAAGCTGTTCTAGGGACTATAATCTGAAACATTCTGTGGTTTGAGTTTACAAAGCTGTTCTAGGGACTATAATCTGAAACATTCTGTGGTTTGAGTTTACAAGGCTGTTCTAGGGACTATAGTCAGAAACATTCTGTGGTTTGCGTTTACAAGGCTGTTCTAGGGACTACAATCTGAAACATTCTGTGGTTTGCGTTTACAAGGCTGTTCTAGGGACTATAATCTGAATCATTCACGAGAAGAAGAAAAGTGAAAAGAATTTTAATGTTATTGTTTTATTTTTTAGGTATATTCGACTCTTCTGCTTTGACAATGACAGTTTATGGCGATCTTCCTATAAGCTGTAAGGGACAAGAAATACACATTTTGAAATACATGGTTGTCTAACTGACTACAGTTCTTTCTCTTTTCTTTAGAATGAAACTCATCCCATATCAGACTAACGTCCCATAACATGAAACCTGGCAAATGTGTAGACCCAGATCAGCCCCCACAGACACGGACGGCGCCATGACGTAACGTACCAGTTATCATTTATTATGATACATGTTTGGGTCGATAGTTTATCAATAGACCCAAAGTTATCAGGACAAACCCTCTATCAGTACTGGAGTCCATCTGGCCCCCGCCCATCGGGGCTTGAAAAAATAGATGGGGCTGCATAATGCTTCCACGCAGAGCTGACACCGATCGCAAGCGATACTGGTACATTTGTAAATTGCTTTGAGGTCCTAAGCCTGCCAAGGAAAAGTGGTGTGAATCGGACCACCCATGCATATAAACCCTGTTGGTTTCATTTGGTGGCAGGGTTTGACATGTCATTTCATCTCAATGTCGGGTAAAAGTCAAACGAAATGGAAGCAACGTCTCCATAATGACCTATACAGCGTTGAAGGGGACGTAAAACCCCAAATCAAACAAACAAACAAAGTGCTGGAGTCCACGTGACTATCACTGTTTTGTGGGAAATTCTTGTAGAATTTCAGCGTGGGAATCATGGGTAGGGCTAGGCAAACAGTGCAGACCCAGATAAGACGTCGCAGTACGCGGCGTCTGATCAGGGTCTTCCCTGTTTGCTGACAGTACAGGAATTTAAGGATCAGACGCCGAAAAACGCAGCGTCTGATCAGGGTGTACACAGTTTGCTTACAGTACAGGAATTTAAGGGTCAGACGCCACAAAACGCAGCGTCTGATCAGGGTCTACACTGTTTGCTAAAAGTACAGGAATTTAAGGGTCAGACGACGAAAAACGCAGCGTCTGATCAGGGTCTACAATCAAATGGTCAGACACCGAAAAGTGTCTGATCTGGGTCTACACGGTTTGCTTACAGTAGAGGAATTTAAGGGTC
Source organism: Lucinisca nassula (assembly GCA_963580285.1). Lineage (NCBI taxonomy): Eukaryota > Metazoa > Mollusca > Bivalvia > Lucinida > Lucinidae > Lucinisca > Lucinisca nassula. The sequence goes on from OY757018.1 coordinate 29,827,851, forward strand.
AGACGCCGAAAAAACGCAGGATCTGATCAGGGTCTACACAATTTGCTTACAGTACAGGAATTTAAGGGTCAGACGCCGAATAACTCAACGTCTGATCAGGGTCTACACGGTTTTCTTACAGTACAGGAATTTAAGGGTCAGACGACAAAAACGCGTCTGATCAGGGTCTACATGGTTTGCTTTCAGTACAGGAATTTAATGGTCAGCCGCCGAAAAACGCAGCGTCTGAACAGGGTCTACACAATTTGCTTACAGTACAGTAATTTAAGGGTCAGACGCCGAAAAATGCAGCGTTTGATCGGGGTCTACACTGTTTGGTAACAGTACAAGAATTTAAGGGTCAGCCGCCAAAAAACGCAGCATCTGATCAGGGTCTACACGGTTTGCTTACAGTACAGGAATTTAAGGGTCAGACGTCGAAAAATGCAGCGCCTGATTAGGGTCTTCACAGTGTGCTTACAGTACAGGAATTAAAGGGTCAGACGCCGAAAAACGCAGTCTCTGATCAGGGTCTACACTGTGTGCTTACAGGACAAGATTTGAGAGTCAGACGCCGAAAAAACGCAGCGTCTGATCAGGGTCTACACTGTTTGCTTAAAGTACAGAAATTTAAGGGTCAGACAACGAAAAAAGCAGCGTCTGATCAGGGCCTACACTGTTTGCTTACAGTACAGGATCTTAAGGATCAGACGCCGAAAATGCAGCGTCTTATCAGGGTCTACACAGTTTGCTTGCAGTACAGGAATTTAAGGGTTAAACGCCGAAAATGCAGCGTCTGCTCAGGGTCTATACGGTTTGCTTACAGTACAGGAATTTAAGGGTTAGACTGCGAACATGCAGCGTCTGTTCGGAGTATACACAGTTTGCTTGCAGTACAGGGATTTAAGGGTCAGGCGCCGAAAACGCAGCGTCTGATTAGGGTCTACACTGTTTGCTTACAATACAGGAATTTAAGGGTCAGACGCCGAAAAACGCAGTGTCTGATCAGGATCTACACTGTTTGCTTACAGGACAGGAATTTAAGTGTCAGACGCCGAAAAACGTAGATCTGATCAGGGTCTACACTATTTGCTTACAGTACAGGAATTTAAGGGTCAGACACCGAAAAACGCAGGATCTGATCAGGGTCTACACAGTTTGTTTACAGTAAGGAATTTAAGGGTCAGACGCCGAAAAACGCAGGATCTGATCAGGGTCTACACAATTTGTTTACAGTAAGGAATTTCAGGGTTAAACGAAACAGTCTAAGTCGTAGTTCAGGCCCATTTTCCAAATCTACACTCAGAGACAATCGACCCACCAGTACTGTCAATGCTTTGATTATGGCAAGTTATCCACTTCATAACAGTATCGTTATATAATAATTATAATAATAATAATAATTTTGTTTTTGTTTGAGTTCAGATTTAACGTCCCCGTCAACACTGTTTAGGTCATTCTGAAGACTTTGCTTCCAACTGTGTGGGACTTTTACCCGGTATCAAGATGAAATGATATCTTAAGACCTGCTACCCAATGAAATCAAAATACTTATATGCATTGGACGATCTGACTCACACCACGGCTTAGACTTTTAAGCGGTTAACCAGAACGCATGTGTGGTCAGTTTCAACTCTGCGTGAAAGTACCATGCAGCCCAATCTATTTCTGCATGTTCCGATGGGCGGGGGCGAATTATAATAATAATAATGATGATAATTTATTATTTCTAACAAATAATAATAATAATATTTATTATTATTATTATTAAATGATTATTATTATTATTATCATCAATGTTGTTGTTCTATTTGCTGATGTTATTTAATTGTTGCCAATATTGTTGTTCGGCTATAAACTCGCATTATCTTGATAATTTCACTACAAACAACAAGAATTCCGCCGAAGGCTATGTCGCGCCTGTAGGGGCGCAAAGTCACCCAACCATGATATGTAGGTAGTCAAGGTCAGACATAGATGCTCAGTGCATAAAAGTTTTCATTCTTAAATGCAAGCTTGTACTAAGTATCATTAATGAAGCTCTTATAATTCTTGAGAAATGAACTTAACCAATAGGGTGAACGCTAGGGTGGTCGCAACATTTTACAAAGTCAGTGAACCATGAAATTTAGGTCAAGGTCAAATATGGATGCTTGAGTTTAAGTTGCCATCCCCAGATTCAAGTTTGTACCAAATATCATTAATGAAGCTATTATATTAAACTTGATCATTTGGGTGAACGCTAGGGTGGTCGCAATATTTTACAAAGTCAGTGAACCATGAAATGTAGGTCAAGGTCAAATATGGATGCTTGCATGTAAGTTGTCATCCCCAGACACAAGTTTGTACCAAGTATCATTAATGAAGCTCTTATAGTTCTTGAGAAATAAACTTGACCATTAGGGTGAACGCTAGGGTGGTCGCAATATTTTACAAAGTCAGTAAACCATGAAATGTAGGTCAAGGTCAAATATGTATGCTTGCATGTAAGTTGTCATCCGCAGACACAGGTTTGTACCAAGTATCATTAATGAAGCTCTTATAGTTCTTGAGAAATAAACTTGACCATTAGAGTGAACGCTAGGGTGGTCGCAAATGTTGACGCCTTGACAAAAGGACGGACGAACGGACGGAAAACCGGTCGCCTATATCGCGCCATGCTAATAGCAGGCGCGACAAAAATGTTTTTTTTTTTTTTTTTTTTTGGGTTAAGTTTTGGTTTTAGGCAGTTTCAATGATTATTTCACTCATATCGAGCCGATTGTTAATCAGAAGTGTATGCGAAAACCGAAGTAACCGGAGAAAAACCACCTGACCTTCTGTTGCAGAACTTGGCTCTCACATATGACCCGAGTCAGGCTCAAACCACAGCGGTGAGAGACCTAATGATTAAGAGTCAGCGGTCTTTTCTACTAGGAAATAAAAACGAGTATACTTACAACTCCACAGTTGTTCAATAGTGTCAGTTCTACCCCACCCATCGGGACTTGAAGAAATAGATTGGGCTGCATGATGCTTCAAAGGGTGTCAGTTCACCCCCACCCATTGCGACTTGAAGAAATAGATTGGGCTGCATGATGCTTCCACGCAGAGCTTAAACCGGACGCACATGAGTACTTGTAAACCGCTTATAGGTCTAAGCCTGCCCAGGCAAAGTGGTGCGAGTCGGCCCGTCCCTACATATTAATCCGTCTGGTTGGTTTGGGCCGCAGGTATTGAGATGCCATTTCATCTCGATGCCGAGTAAAAGTCCCACAAAACTGGAAGAAGCGTCACAAATGACCTAAATTGTGTTGACGGGGACGTAAAACCTCAACTCAAACAAACCAAACAATACTGACAGTTATATTAGGCAGCATATCGTTTGAACCCCGTCAGGAGAGAACCTGTCCAGAGTTTGTTACCAAGACAACCGCCCATCTACTCAGACTGGCAACAGGTTCAAATTGTTAGACATTACAAAAACACGCCTATACAAATACATTTTAACCTTTATCCCAGAAAAAATGAAAATTTTAAGATGAAAAATTGATATTTTTCATATTTTTACTCAAAATATGGATTGTGGGTACTCTTTAGAACCGCCTCATCGAGGCGGTTCTAACGAGTACTCACAATCTATATTTTAGAGCAAAAATAAGAAAAATTAGGTTTACCCCTGTAAACCCCAATTTTACCATATAAAAGTCGGGTTCGAGTGGGTCAAAATTATATAGGCGTGTTTTCGTGATGATGTAGAAATTGTACTATTTGAGTTGCGAAGACAAATATACTGACCAGACTGTGCGCACTGGACCAAAACCACAGCGCTTCCGCTTCTTCAAACAATTTATAAAAATAGTCACGTGGGTTAATTGTATCGATTCCTGATCATTGTTTTCACTTCTATTTAACAAATGACTTTTTTTTTGGTCGGTTATTCTTCTTTTTATGGCCCCACTCAATCAGCAACATAACGTATGCGCAATATCATAGCAACGCCGATGCGACGCCATGACGTTACATTGCCCGCTGGGAGAACTTGTCTGTTACAATTTAAGCAGATGGGAAAACACAGCATGTACTGAGCTAATTTTGAAATTCATGGTATTGCCATGAAAACTGGGCAGACAAGCCGCCATTTTCTGAAACATTAGCAAACAGTGCAGACCCAGATCAGACGCCACAGAAAGCGGCTTCTGATCTGGGTCAACACTGATTGCTTACAGAACTTTCATGTTTGTAAAATTTGCCAAAAACAATAACAAACCTGACACCCCTATAATTGGAAATGAACCATTCCAAACTTACAAAGTGGAAGATTCCATCGTTATGTAGACGGGTCTCCGTGGCCTAGAGGATAAGAGCGCTGACTCTTAATCATCATGTCTCTCACCGCTGTGGTTCGAGCCTCGCTCGGGTCACATGTAAGCCGCCAATTTCTGCAACGGAAGGTCAGGTGGTTTTTCTCCGGGTACTCCGGTTTTCGCCCTCCTTTGATTAATGATCGGCTCGATATGAGTGAAATAATCTTGAAAGGTAAACAAAAACCAAAAAATCCAGCCTTATATATGGGTTTAATATAAAGTGTGAAATATGAAAAAAAAGTAAATAAAAAAGGTACCAGAGACCCACGGAGCTGGAAACTGGCAAACAGTGTAGGTCCAGATCGAACATTGCAGAACGAAATTTAGGGGCGCCAGGTTGTGTTTTCTTCAAAATTTATTTGGAAAATGGCTGAACATTTTACAAAACAGTGTAGGCCCTGATCAGACGCCGCGTTCTGCGGCGTCTGATCTGGGCCTGCAATGTTTGCCAACCACCCGTTTTAGGGTTTCTGATACAAAATGGGTTAAGTAGTATATCGTTTGAACCGTTAAAGGAGAACCTGTCCAGAGTTGGTTACCAACTAAGACACCTTCCCATCTACTCAGACTAGTCACAGTCTTACAATGTTAGATGTAGAAATTATACTATTTAAGTGGCGAACACAAAGGTGTTGATCAGACTGCGCGTGCGCGTCTTTGTTGGCCGCGTTTTTGTTGTCCGCGTCTTTGTTGTCCGCGTCCGCGACTTTGTTGTCCGCGTCTTTGTTGTCCGCGTCTTTGTTGCCCGCGTCCGCGCATACTGATCAGCATATTTGTTGTTCGCAAATGACAAAACAGGATTTCTCATGACGTGGTTCATTTTATCTGGTACACATGTAGTTTGTTTTGTCTACGGCAGCCCACAATGAGATTATTGTTATCTGGGGAAAGAGCTACGTACAGTGGCTCTTTAATTCCATCCGTCGATGAAAGCAAGCTGGATTTCTTTTTACCGTCCGCAGTAACAATCTGAACATTGTTAGAATCTTCCCCACACACAATAATATTATCTTCGTCATCGACACAAATCCCTCTCGGCCTTTTCATGTCAGAGTCCTTGTACTGGTATAACACCCTACCATCTGACTTCAGACATGTTACTATATTAGTATCAAAATCCGTGACATAAATGTTCTCTGACTTTGGATTCACTGTGATATAGCACGGTGTGGTGAACATAAATGTTCCGTCTTGACTAATCCCCAGTTTTCTTTTCAAGCCACCTTCCCTACTGAGAACACGCACCTCTCCTTGTCCAGGCAAGTTATGACAAGTAACAAATATCTCCTCATTAACTACTTCTACTCCCCAGACCATCTTATCAAGCTGGAGAACTCGTCCAGCTTTCAGAACAGGGTTAATCTCTATGTACTGTAGTTGTTTTAGTACAGGCAATGTGATAATTACATTGTCTTTGTCTACCACTGAAATATCTCTGGGCCAGGACTTAAGCTGAAGACTATCTTTCATTTCAAATGAACTACTTAAGACTTTAACTGTCTTGTTGGCATCGTCACATATTACAACTTGACCATCTGGCATGATCACGCAGCCGAAAATAGATGGTTGTTTTTTATCATGAGGAAATTTAATTTCTACCTGACTTCGGTTTTCGATTTTAATGTTTTGAAATGACATAATATCAACAGAACAGGCCGTCTGATAGTCCACATTTATCTTTCCAAGTTCTTTAATTTGATTTTGAATTTCAATTAATGACTCATTTCTTACAAATGTCAAAGTAGGAGCCTTGATTTCTCGACGAAGATCGTGCAATAACGTTTCATAATCTTTAATGTGACGAGAAGTTTTTACCTTTGCTGCATACATGTTGATATTGTTTGAAGATCTGCTGACTTTATCCAGAAGTAATATTTCTCTTTCAAGAAGCTGCTTTGTCTCAGAGCTTGAGCTCTCAAAGTTTTGCAGTTTCTGTTGTTCCAACATCTCGCATTTTTCTAATTCTCTCATAGCCTTCTGTTCAAGGGAGTCTAAGAATCCATTAAGTTCCTTTCGAATATTTTCGATTTCATTTTTACACTTTTCCTTTCCGGAAAGAATGTCTTGTATAATTGACTTCGTGCTCTTCAATATTTCATCAAAATTGTCCTTCAGTTCTACCACTTTCTTAACAAGTATATCAAGTGACGATTTATCAAAAGTTGTACTTAATTCGTCAATAGATCTTGTCTTACATATTCTATGCTTTATGGAGTGACAGGACTGGCATACTACAGCGTTGTGGTCCTCACAATATGTGACAACTCCTAAATTTTGACTACACTCACACAATACAAGGGAAGAAACTCCAGTGTTTGGTGACTGTGGTGCAGGTACATCACTTACTAGTGATACTTTATGATTTCTGGATATTTTAAGTCCTTTATGTGACTCTGTGCAAGCGGTGCAAAGGTATTCTTGGCAATCGTTACAGTAATTCGTAGCCTCTTTACTGGTTCCACCATAACAGCAGGGGTCACATGGATGTGAAATTAGCTCATCTGACGTTGCAAGAAGAGACCGGGATCCATCCACTGATGCCATTATTCTGTGTAATAGACTGAAACAAAAATGTGAACCGACACTTGAAAAACAGGGTTCTTCGCATTAATTGCGTGAAGTTTCTGCGAGCAGCAACAGCTCAGAATGAGACTGCGTTTATGCGCATGCCCACTTGATGTATTGCTACTCGCCTATGTCATTACAATAACACATCTCTCTGGCATAGTGCATTCTTTCATATCTCAAAAATGGTTATATTTTCTGATAAAAATTTGTGACATTTTTTTCTTATTTATACACCAAACGTAGGTTGTTTGTACTCGTTAGAAGTGCCTCATCGAGGCGGTTCTAACGAGTACACACAACCTACATGTATGTCTTGGAGCAGAAATACGTAAGATAAGGTATACACATTTAAACCCCAGTTTTCTCTATATAATGTGGGGTTTAATGGGGTGTCCATTTCACGGATTGTTAACGTAGTGCCAATAATAACTTTTTCTATTGAGCCGCGTCATGAGAAAATGAGTACCCACAACCTATGTCATAGAGCAGAAGTAAGTATAATAATGTATACACCTTTAAACCCCAGTTTTCTCTACATAATGTGGGGTTTAATGGGGTGTCCATTTCACGGATTGTTAACGTAGTGCCAATAATAACTTTTTCTATTGAGCCGCGTCATGTGAAAATGAGTACCCACAACCGTTGTCATAGAGCAGAAGTAAGTATAATAATGTATACCCCTTTAAACCCCAGTTTCCTCTATACAATGCGGGGTTTAATTGGGTGTCCATTTCACGGTTTATTCTGCTCAAAACAACTGTGGATACTCGTTAAAACCTCGAGGCTGATCTGTGTAACCAGCAGTCACAGTGTTGGTGCAGAAACGAGAAAGATTTGTTTTTGATTTGTTTGATTTGAGGTTTAACGTCCCCGTCGACACTGTATAGGTCATTTTGGAGACGTTGCTTCCAATTTTGTGGGACTTTTACCCGACATTGAGATGAAATGACATCTCAATCCCTGCCGCCTAATGAAACCAATAGGGGTTATGAGCGTGGATTCGCATCGGTTTTCCTGGGCAGGCTTAGATCCTCTTATCGGTTTACCAGTACTCGTGTGCGGGTCGTTTTCAGGTCTGCGTTGAAGCATCATGCAGCCCATCTATTTCTTCAAGCCCCGATGGGCGGGGGCCAAAACGAGAAACAATGAATGGACACCTGTATATACATGTATTAAAGTAGCCGAGCAGGCACTCGACATTGAATCGAGCGTGGTAGCTCAATGGTTGGTGCACTTGTCTATGATGCTAGAGGCTCCCGGTTTGATTCCCGGCAGCGGTAATAAAACTGCTGTGTCCGAACATGCTCCGGGTGAATGCCACAAAGTGCATCGTCCTCCGCATCGGGACGTTAACTGGGGACCCCCCTGCACGTGCAGGGAGGCCCATTCTGTGCAGGTTAAAGCTCTCTAATTACTGTGTAGGTTTTCATCCTGCAAACCTGGAGCGCCAGTGACCGATCACACTAGAATTGAAAACGCTCCAATGTTGATTCGACCGATAGTAGAAAAAAAGAATTGAAAACGCTGTTCCAACGTTGAGTCAAGTTTTCGTTGGGGAGGGGATGGTAGGCGGTCAAAATTATATAGGTGCGTTTTTATGGTTCGTATCAACGACGAGACGCATAAAAACCCTATTGGTTTCTCTGGACGGCAGGGATTGAGATATCAGTTTATCCCAATGTCGAGTAAAATTCCCACAAAATAGGATGATAAACCTCAAAGCAAACAAACAAACAAACTGACAGAAAAGCAGAAATATTGGTCAATTAAAGTCTGTTATTGGTCACATGAAATCTTGCAGAAAAGGAAAAAATATTGGTTTCATAAGGAGAATTTCAACACCTGGCATTTTCCACCTTTTTTCAAAAGGGGACAACTTTCAGGACTTCCTGTTTGCTTTTCTATAAGCTCTGTCCCACGAAAAAAAGACTCTACTCTTAAAGGAAAGAATTTGCTCCTCAGGAGCAAATTCTTTCCTTTAAGAGTTGGCCAATGTTGGCAGTTGGCCAATGTTGGCAGAAAATAAATAAATAATAAAATATATATATATATATATATTTGTCACTTAATTGCTCGACTCGGCGGTTACTGAGAACTCATCCGTAAGAGATTTGGGCGGATTTTTGCGTGCCCCCAGGAGACCTGTTGGGTCCACACTTTTAAATCTGCACAACTTCAACATGTTGAAATTTACACCGAACAGCTGACCTTAGCGTGACTTCAGCAGCTCTGTAAGAATAGATTAGGGCGGTACATAGGTAGCCAGTAAAAAACAAGAGGCGGTTCGCTAATCGATACGTCATTTTCAGCAATCAACCGCTGAAACCGGAAACTTTTCGAATACAATTCGAATTTACTGTACATCAAAGTTTTTTTTACGAAATAGTAGCCTGTTGGTTAAGAGTAATAACTCTAAAAGTGTCTCGCTGCTGTGATTTTGCGCTTCGCCCGGGTCACAAGCCTAGCAACACATTTCCGCTCCGACTTTCGCAAATCATAGATTAACGATAGGCTAAATATAAATGGAATAATATTGAAAGGGCCGTTAACCCCAACTGAAAATAAAAATCATTGACTTTGTGTGCTCAGAGGCGCTAAAAAAAACAGCAATGTTTTATTGCTGTCTCCTGTATATTCTTGCAAAGTTTTCTTAATTATTTTTGCATAAAGGCAAGCAGTGTGGGTCCTGATCAGACTGCTCTTGGAGGAGTCTGATCAGCGTCCACACTGCCTGCACAACAAAGCAGACGACAACTGTTGTGAATGGCATTTGAAGAGTTGAAATAGAAATAGGATCAAATATCCCAGTTAGTGATACTACATTTTTGTTATGGGTGAATGGTCATATTATTTGGTTAGTGTACAAACCAGTGCTGGACAAGGAAGTATAAAGATTTCGTGAATAGCCTTTGGATTGATCAATCGACGTTTTCTGAGTGAAATAATAGTATGACAACAGATTTCTTAAAACTTAGCCTAACATAAAAAACTTACGTAGTAATCCCTTAACCCCTACTTATTAGCACATATAACGTAACTTCGACTCCCAAACATGGCGTCCGTGTTGCGAATTACATGTAGCTGTCACATGACTGGTGTCATGGCAATTATCAGCCACGACAAGCGACAATATGTCTTCGGAGATTTTAACCCTTATCTTGCTGTTCACGACAACCCCTATCTTTGCAAACAGTGTAGATCCAGATCAGATGGCTTCTGAAGAAGCCATCTGATCAGGATCTACACTGTTTGACATTCAGTTTATGAATTTGTAGGAATAAATTACATCAAGTAATTTGATTGGTTGATAGACAGAAATGGGTGTGGCTTGAATGAATATTCAGCAAGAGAAGAGTTAACACAGTGAAGACTTTAATCAGCCTGCGTATCGATTGACACAGAGTCAAAACACACCATTCCTTAACTGCAGTGAGCTTGGGCTGTCTGCAAAACAAAGCAGACGACAATTGTTTTGTTTGTTTGTTTGTTTAATTTGAGGTTTTGTTTGTTTGATTTGAGGTTTAACGTCCACGTCTGTTGCATCCCTAAACGTCCGACATCCCTAAGTGTCCGACAAAATTTTAATTTCTCGCAAAATTGTTGGAAACGGTGGGGAATGTTCAATTATGACATTTTAAGTGAAAATTTCGAAAAAAAAATTTTGGGAAATATTCGAAATTTAACTTCAATTTTTTTCTTGTCGGACATTTCGGGGTGCCCCATGCATCCCTAAGTGTCCGCCATACCTAAATGTCCGACAACATGAAAATTGACTAAGAAAGCATTTTTATTGTTAATAATCAATCAATGATAAATAAAAAGACAAATTTAACGTTAAACCTATGTTAAAAATGTTCACCTTTGGAAATAAGCATTGCAATATATGGATCCGAATATACCGGCATCCTTAGATGTCCGCCAGCATGACACAATCTTAGTTTCTCGGGAAGATGTCCGAAACGGTGGGGAATGATCAATTGTGACATTTTAAGTGAAAACTTCGCTTTTTTTCTCGAAAATATTCGAAATTTAACTTCATTTTTTTTTTCTTGTCGGACACTTAGGGATGACCCATGCATCCCTAAGTGTCCGCCATCCCTAAATGTCCGACAACATGAAAATTGACTAAGAAAGCGTTTTTATTGTTAATAATCAATCAATGATAAATAAAAAGACAAATTCAACGTTAAACCTATGTTAAAAATGTTCACCTTTGGAAATAAGCATTGCAATATATGGATCCGAATATGTCCGCAATCTCTAGATGTCCACCAGCATGATAAGTAAATTGGAAAATAGTTCTTACCGCTAATAATGAATAATGATTTATAAAGAAAAAGGTGAAGTAATTAAACCTATGCTAAAAAAGAATACCTTCGGAAATAAGCATCTTGATAAGGGATCCCAATATGGTCATCCCTAAGTGTCCGCCATCCCTAAATGTCCAACAACGTAAAAATTGGACGAGAACGCATGTTTTTTTGTTTATTAATTTTCAAATAATATTAAATAAAAAGACGTTAAACCTATGTTAAAAATTTTCACCTTCCGAAATAAGCATTAGAATATATGGATTCGAGTATGTCCGCAATCTCTAGAAGTCCGCCAGCATGACAATTAACTAAGATCTTTTTTTTTCTTCTTTTTTTTTTTTTTTTTTTCGCTAATTATCAATTATGATTATAAAAAAATAGACATCAGAGTGGTCGGCAAATCCCCCGACCAAAAGGCAATATTGCCTTCAGAAAATTTTTTCACAAATAGAAAGCGCATTACACACATTCTCAACCATGTGAACAATTATGCCAAGTATTGTCAATAGATCTTGAAGGGTTTTGGAGTTATGGTGATCACGAGATAGTCATTGTATTTTATTGGAAGGGGATATAACTCTAAAACCATGGTACCAAGAGTTGTGGTTCTTGCGCATGACACGCCATCTCAACCTTGTCTACAATTATGCAAACTGTCATAAATATACCTTGCAGGGTATAGGAGTTATGGCGATCACAAGATAGTCATTCTATTTTATTGAAAGGGAAGATAACTTAAAAACCATTCTTACGCATGACACGCCGTCTCAACCTTGTGTACAAGTATGCCAAGTATCACCAATATATCTCAAAGGGTATTTAAGTTATGACCATCACAAGATTGCGTATACGGACGGACGCCAGGCTGATCGCTTTATCCCCCGAACCTTTTCGGTCGAGGGATAAAGACAAAAATGTGTTATACCTGTGCTAAAAACTTTACCTTAAATTACACAAACGCCTACTTAAACATATTAAAAAATTTACCTGAAACACAAAAAAATGAAAAATTTCTGTTGAAAAAAAAAAAGGATTTGTTTTTATTTCTGCTCTAAACAGATGTCGCGGGCACTTGTTCGAAACGCCTCGCCGAGACTGTACTAACTAGTACCAACGATCTATGTCGTAGAGCAGGAGTTAAGAAAATAATGTATAACCCAGCGAACCCCACTTTTACTTTTTTAAATGTGGTGTTTAAAGATAAAAATTTTAGGCGTGTTTTATGTGATGGAAAATAAGCATCTTAATAGCGGGTCCCAATTAATATGGTCACCCAAAATGTCTGCCAACCCAAAATGTCTGACAACATTAAAAAAAAAAATGAGAAACATTTGTGAGATGCCAAGTTCTGCAACGGAAAACCATGAGGTTTTTCTCCAGGTACTCCGGTTTTCACCAATCTCTGATTAACGATCGGCTCGATATGAGTGAAATAATCTTGAATGGGCCGAAAAACCAAAAACCAAAGAAAAAAAATCTTTTTATCGTTAACAATCATAACACATACGATATAAGAGCCGGCGCATGACAAACTCTACAATTAGACCGGTGCGACCAAATCAACCTGTGCAATCATCCTCTATTACAATAGGGGGTGACAATGGGATGCGCATGCTGATCTGAATCTTCGCTGGTCGTTTAAGACTTCCTATTAGGTTTCGTCATGCGCTGGCTCATATGTAATAGACGAAATAACGTTACCATTTTATTATATGAGCCCGCGCATGAAAAAGTCTACAAGAAGGTTTGAGCGACCAGCGAAGACTCAGAACAGACCGTTTTTTAGGGTTTACTGCATCTTCCACGTTCAAGAGACACAACTGACAAAGTTTAAATTATACGTTGTCATGGATGAGAGACATCTCGCAATTCCTATGTAAGATCCTCGTATTGGTTTGTTGTGTGTAATATCAGTAGCTTATTTGCTAATAGACATCATCTTACCCCCCATCGACTGAATGATATACCTTAATATACATGAAATTCAGACTGAAATGTGTCAACTGGACCCGAATAAACAGCAAAAAAAAAAATTCTCGCAGATGGCGTCAATGCGCTTTACCGTTTGTTCAGGTCTGGTGTAACTATAACATTTCTGTTTCAAACAAATAGTGTATATCTTGATATATCTTGATAAGACGCCACGTTCAGCATCGTCTGATCTGGGTCTACACTGTTTGCTCATCCTGTCATTCCATGATAACCCTTTTAAGTCTTACGAAACACTCTAACATCACCGGCTATTTTCTATAAAAAGAGTTACTCTGTGATATTCACGTTGACTTTTAAAAGCAATAACGCTTTTCGTACTAATGGACAATCGACCCAAACAGAGCCATGTTATTGTCACTACCCTGATGTCCGAAGAGAGTCATAAGTAAACAACTGTTGGGCTTGGCAGACAGTGTAGACCCAGATCAGACGCCGAAGAACGCGTAGTCTTATCAGGGTGTATACTGTTTGCATAAGATGGAAGATTTTAATGATTATATAAAATAGTCCGACCCATTTCCCATCCTGCACTCAAAGACAATCGGACAAACACTCTTGTTTTGCAGACACCAACTTTTGCAGTGTTATATCAACGTTGGAGTAAAGTTAAAATTTTACAACCAAACTGTTCTGTGATCCTACATGTAGATCGTACAAAATTAAGGGTGTATGTTATTTGTAGGTAGCATGAAAACTTATATTGTGAAAGACAATGTTCACTTGCATGCTATTCTTCACCTATTTGTATGCACGCTGAACTGTATATGCCTTTCATGCTGTTCTTCATCTATTTGTATGCAAGCTGAACTGTATATGCCTTTCATGCTGAAACTGACCGCGCACTAGTACAGGTAAACCTGATGAGTTTGTGTTTAACGACGCGGCAACCCTATATGTGGATCATAAGCGTCAAACTAAACCGCTTGGAGGGTTTCTGCCTGCAAAGGCAAAGCGGCTCGAGTCGTACCGAACTCTCAGTTTGCAAGCAATATACAAAGTCACGGTATAAGAGCCCGCACCAATTTCTGGTGCATCCCCATTATATAACAATTTGCACTAACCACTTTGACTAGAGAGATTGGCAAACGTTGTCTCGGGTCCCCAAACGGCTAGGCAAGAATACTTTTTTTTTTCTACTATGATGCCTTCCTACACGTAGGATGCGATAGTGATATGCAAACATGGCGACACAAAATGACTCTCCTACGGTCCCACAGAATACGACATCCTGCGTCGAGGAGGGCATCACCTTTTCTTAACTTCAAACGAAAAAGCATAAAAGGGGACTGACCTACTTTCCACATCCTCCGCGATAGAGGTCACCCACTAACTAAAATAAATACGAATTAGGGCCCGAGACGGCGGAAGCCAACACACCATGTTACTATGTTATATGTTGTATGTACAGAATAAACAAAAACAAAACACAAATATAATCTTCAAGCACAACCTTGCAGGTACAAAAATTGTCCTTCCCAGCAACTATGGGCGGATGGGCTTGTCCCAAAAAGGACAACAACACAAACGAGATAGGCAAACGTTGCCTCGGGCTAGGCAGGAATACACTTTCCTCCTATGGTGCCTTCCTTCACGTAGGAATCGTAAATGATATGCAAACATAACGACTGACCCACTTAAGGTCCCGCAGAGTGCGGCATCCTACCTTGAGGAAGGAATCACTTTTTCTTAACTTAAAACGGCAAATGCATAAAAAGGGATTGACCTACTTTGCACATCCTCCGCGATAGAAGTCACTCACTAACAAAATAAATACGAATTCAAGCCCGAGACCGCGTAGGCCGGCACTCCATGTTAATATGTTACATTATGTTACATATTGTATGTACAGATAAACTATATATATATATATATATATATATATATATATATATATATATATATATATATATATATATATATATATATATATATAACTATGAAAAAATTAAAGAAACACTGGAATAAAAGTTATTTTTCCTGTATTTTTAACAACCGGTTTCATCCATGATGGAATTTTCAAGTTAACAATGATGTTTATTATTGTACGTTAAAGTGACGTAAACGTCAATAGTTATTTATTTTTCCCGTAACGCTCAATAAAAGCTGACGCTTTTGTGTTTTTGAGACGTTACGTATTTACATATGAGCCGTCGTAGATAACGGCGTAAAAAGCAAATGATGTACAGGACACAGCGATCAGCGGAGACTCAGATCGGCCCGCGCAATCGCGCAATCCGATCAGAATCCTCACCGATCGCATATACATGCACACACCACAGGACACAGGATAAATATCATGCTCAGCCGAGCCGAGCACGAAAAAAAGGTTGCAGAACCTCGGGCCTGATTGAGCCAGCGCATGAAAAATCCCACAAGAAGGTTTGAGCGATCAGTGGAGACTCAGATCAGCCTGCGCAATCGCGCAGTCCGATCAGAATCCTCACTGGTCGCATATTACATGCATACACCACAGGACACAGGATAAATTCTATGCTCAGCCGAGCCGAATACGAAAAAAGTTTTACAACCTCGGGGTCTAATTTGAGCCAGGGCATGAAAAATCCCACAAGAAGGTCTGAGTGATCAGCGGAGATTCAGATCAGCCTGCGCAATCACGCAGTCCGATCAGAATCCCAACTGATCGCATATTACATGCACACAGTACAGGACACAGGATAAATTCTATGCTCAGTCCGATCGGAATCCTCACCGATCGCATATACATGCACACACCACAGGACACAGGATAAATTTCACGCTCAGCCGAGCCGAGCACGAAAAAAGTTCTACAACCACGGGGCTTGATTTGAGCCAGCGCATGAAAAATCCCACAAGAAGGTTTTGAGCGATCAGCGGAGACCCAGATCGGCCTGCGCAATCGCGCAATCGGACCAGAATCCCCACCGATCGCATATACATGCACACACCACAGGACACAGGACAAATTCCATGCCCAGCCGAGCCGAGCACGAAAAAAGTTCTAAAAACCTCGGGGCCTGATTTGAGCCAGCGCATGAAAAATCCCACAAGAAGGCTTGAGCGATCAGCGGAGATTCAGATCAGCCTGCGCAATCGCGCAGTCCGATCAGAATCCCAACTGATCGCATATTACATGCATACAGTACAGGACACAGGATAAATTCTATGCTCAGCCGAGCCGAGCCGAGCACGAAACAAGTTCTACAACCTCGTGGCCTGACCCGAGTCAGCGCATGAAAAATCCCACAAGAAAGTTTGAGCGATCAGCGGAGACCCAGATTGGCCTGCGCAATCGTCCGATCAGAATCTTCACCGATCGCATATACATGCACAGGACAAATTTCATGCCCAGCCTAGCCGAGCAGGAAAAAAGTTCTACAACCACGGGGCCCGATTCGAGCCAGCGCATGAAAAATCCCACAAGAAGGTTTGAGCGATCAGCTGATCACTCAAACCTTCTTATGGGTTTATAAGCAAGGACTGCATGGCCTCGCACCGCTTTGCCTGGGCAGGCTTAGATCCTATAATTTAAGCGGTATACCAGTACTCGTATGCGGTCGGTTTCAGCTCTGCATGGAAGCATTATGCAACCTATCTATTTCCCCGATGTCTTCAGACATTTTAACTCAGAATTTAGTCAGCCTGGCTATCGATTGACAAAACACATAATTCCTTAACTACATTGAGCTTGGTCCACAGCGCTTAGTGAAGACTCCATTCAGACTGTACGGATTATACATAGCAACAGATAAGGTTGGTAATTTTTTTTTTTTTCCTTATTTCTGCATCTAATCCTATGTTGTGGGTATTCATTCGTCGATGCGGTTCTAATGAATACGAGGACTGTTCAAATGTGAATGCAACTAAGCACATACAAATGATTCCGTGATAGATTTCGATGAAAAATTTATTTTGTCCCCTCAAAGTATTCCCCTTTAACGGATATACAAACTTTCGAATTGCGCACCTCTTGTGGCTGATCTGTTCTTGTATTGTTATGAAAGAGACTTCATGTTGTCGCTCTCCATTGATAACCAATCCGAAATTATTGAAGCTTTTAGATGGTTTGATCAGTCAGATTTACCCCCCCCCCCCCTCCCCCCAGAACTTCAGTTAAATAAAGCAAATTCTTCTGATACAGAGGCCTCGTTTTTGGATTTACATCTATCTATTGTAGATGAGTTTGTTTCGTGCAAAATTTATGATAAACGCCATGACTTTGATTTTGAGATTGTAAAATTTCCTTTTTTGGATGGTGATGTTCCTCGTGCGCAATCCTATGGCGTTCATATTTCGCAATTACGGTACTTCGATTTGCTAGAGTGTGTAGTCATGTAACTGACTTCAACACTCGTAATAAATTATTAACGGCTAAACTTCTTAATCAGGGTTATCGGTACCATAAACTGCGCAAAGCCTTTTCAATATTTTATAGACGCCATTCTGATTTAATTTCAAAATTCAATATTGGACTTAAATCTTTTCTGCAATAAGGTCAATCGGAACCCGAATTTTATGGTGACTTAGTATATAAATTAAAAAAAAATATATAAACGCAATGACTTCAGCACAATTTCGTAAAATCATTCTTCGATATAAAAAGATAGGGTACAACATGGATGTAATACGACAGACTGCATGCATGGTAGTTAACCCAACCACGGTTGGCAACTTTGCTTCCCTCTTTAATTGCACGCCGGTGGGTCAGGCCTCAGATTCTATGACGGTTCCAACGTAAAGGCTTATTGAGAATTAGAGAGATCTAATTCAAGGTAGTGTTGGTTGGTGGCTGATGTTCTGTCTCTGGTCGGGCCCATCGGATTCTAACTGTTGGTTTTCTTTTGCTCCAGCATTTCAGTGGTTTCTTGCTGTCGAGTCCTCACCGTTGTCTCACCTCTTTGGTTTCTTTGATTATTTGTATTCGCGGAGATGTTGCACTGATGAGTTAGGAGGCCTTCATGCGGACTGAACAAATTATTTGTCTAAATCGCGACGGAGGTAAGGGCGATGATTGTGGCCACGTAAAATCGATTTAAGCCACCCAGTGGAAATCTTTCCACTGACCGTTCCAAGGCGTTTCTTCTGTGGCGATTTATTTATGTTGTTGTTTGTTACTTACTGTGTGTTATCACTTGTGTCTTTTTATTTTGGATGGCAATATGGCCACTTTGTGGGAAAGTAACTGTCCTTATGGCCTTCCTTTGTTTAGGTTTCCATTATGGTCTGGTCGCTTAATGTTTGTGTTTCTTTCCCTTTGGTGTCTTTGGTGGGTGGAGTAAGTTAATTGTATCAATTCCTGATCTTTGTTTTACTTCTACTTTTCAGTCTTCTGATCCAATCATTGAATGCATTTTGGTAGTCTTTTCGAGGCATCCTATGAAGGCACTGGAATATTGCTGAACCGAGGTGTTTGCGCTGTACAAATTTTCGAACAGAAAGGTATTTTTTCAGCCGCGGGAACAAAAAGTCACACGGGGCAAGGTCAGGGGAATACGGGGTGTTGAGGGAGTTCAACAACCTTTTCCTGCTTCAGATAGTCTTGCACAATGAACGCCTTGTGCGATGACGCTTTGTCATGTAGCAATCTGACATTGGCCAAACCAGTTGCGGGTCTTCGTTCTTTGAAATATTTCTTCAATTTTCGAAGAACTTTATTCTTGTAAAACTTCGCATTTACAGATTTGCCTTTAGGCACAGCAACCTGAATAGCAGGGCCCTGATTTGAAAAGAATATGGCATACATTACCTTCTTGACGCTCATGGTCCGCTTTGAAATGCATGTTCTTTTGCAATACTTTGTTGCCCATATTTTGTTCTGAATCTTTCGTTTTGGCTCAAAAAAGAGAACCCATGTCTCATCACCTGTGACGACATTAGCGAAAGACCGTGCATTGTAATTTGGAAACTTTTTAAGCAACTTCTTGGCGCACTGAACGCGTGTCTTTTTCTGCTCATCTGTCAACAGATGGGGAATCTATCTAGCACAGATCTTTCTCATTTTCAAATCCCGTTTCAGAATTGTATGAGCTGCTCCTAATGAGATGCCAACCACACTAGCTATTTGCCTAGTGGTGTATCGTGCATTGGTAGCAACTATTTCTTTCACTATAGCAACCATCTTGGCAGTTGTTGCTCTTTTTGGCCGACGATCATGTGGTGCATCTTCTGTTGAGCCTAGCTCACAGCTGAATTTCTTACACCAACGAAAAACTGTCGGAAAAGACATTTCATTATGCCCATAAACCGAACATATTTCATCAAAAATGTCTTTGCACCGTATACCAAGAATACAACGATTCTTAATATAGGACCGTATTTCAACGGCGTACTCTGACCTTCTTCCAACCATGTTTTGTATTAGTATACAAGAGTAGACAGTGTTCATCGAACGATATACATGGCTAAAGTGGGTGTATTTTAACAAGTTTGGTATCAATGTATAGGTAAAATGTTTTTCTACTCTGTGATATTTATTTCCAGGTGATTTTCGCATTAGTGCATGAGAAAACGTTCTACTTGCATTCATATTTGAACAGTCCTCGTACCCACGACATAGGTTTTCATGGAGAACTCACAAAACTATCCTTCAACCAACCTTTTTTTTGTCTCTCAATTGTCGTGGTCAATATGACGGATCTAGCAGAAATTAGTAATTGGCTTGCTACCAGTCTTCTTGGAGTATAATTTATTTGATCGGAACATTTTGTCGTATATCATCAGTTAAAATTTGGTTTCGTTGACCTACGCTTATTCATCGCGATTAGTCCCAGTGTGCATTGAATCAAAATTACGTTACTAAACCAATGTCCTTCCGGAGGGCAGGGATACTCCGCCAGTTGCCCCCTTGGCAGCTTGAAGGTTAGTCTCAATCCAAAACGCTCATCAGAAAACCTATTTATTTATTTGATCGTTTCTTTTTTCAATTTATATGACTATATATATTTTGGCATGCAGGAAGAATAATGAAAAGAACAAAGGAAAGAAAAGAAATGGAGAAGTTAGAAAGAATAAATACGAAAGAAAGAACGATGATTAGATCAAAACAGATTTCTCCCTGATCTTTTATAGACTTTGTCGCACACAATATTTAATCACGTTTTTTGATGGAAGTAAGACATGAAATTAATAATTTAGGAAGTTCAGTAGTGGTACAATAACTTGAATTAAGAAATAGATCAGCTCTAACTGTGATTTGTTGAGTAATAAATCACAGTTTGGAGGTCAGTTGTAAAGTAGACAAATCACGAGCGCGTAGCGCGCGTGATTTGTCTACTTACAACTGACCGACAAACTGTGATTTATTGCTCAACAAATCACAGACTAGAGCTGAACTATTCGATTCTAACACGCTGAAAATCGGCAATAATGTTGTTGTTTCCTTCAAAATCTCACATCTTTTTTCGCCATTGTTAGAAGAAAACCCGCTAAATTTATCGACTGAAACACATTCATTTATAGCGAGCTCGCTCCGCATGGGGCGAAGCCCCATGCGGCGCAGGCCGAAGGCCTGCGAGAGCAAGCTCAATGGTAACGTATACGAATATAATCTATTCTGTTCTATTCTGTTGTTGCATAGTGTTGAACGAATTTTTTTGTGCCGGAAGTATGCCGCCCCTCCCGGTTTTCGACGATCAATTTTTACCGCTTATGTACCGGATTAAAAAAAAAGAATTTGCTTTAACTCTGATGCGCTAAAATATGCATGTACATTCGTTGTACCAGCCACAACCAGCCGATTTTCGGTTCATGCTGTTTTATTTTGCTATCGGACTCCATATTTGATCACCTGACATGTCAAAATGGCATGACGTCACCACTCGGTTTTCGACGATGGCCAATTAGTGTCATTATTTAAGTGGAAAGAAAAGCGGAAAAACTAATCTAAAGTAATATTATGACAGAACAACTTCTTATCTTCAAACATTGGGTTATTTTATTCTCATTCATTAAGAATGCATTGTCTTGTACAAGTTTGTATTGAACTACAGTGTAATAAATTTCACCCAATTAAAACCATTAGCAGTGTACATTAACTAAAGTAATTTAAAAATGGTACTTCTGAGAATTCACTTTTTTTTTCTTACATTTCAGTAGTTGCTGACAACAGGGCCAAAGGACAATATCACATTCTTAAAAGATACACTTGTGCAGTATGTTAGGTGTGTCCAATACCCCCCAGTCTGAACACTGGGCTCATTTAAAAAAAATATGACACACGAATCAAGAGTATTTTCTAACATTTTTGGGGCAATTCTATGCTTCCATACTTTTTATTTTGGGGCAAGGATTCCCCATATATGCAAACTGATCAATTCCGAGGGGTTCCAAATGAGTGCCTTTTGTGGAAATGCATCGTCTGAGATACTGAATTTTGAATGGGCATGTATGTGTTTTTGGCAGAAACCAATTAATGAAGCAATTAAGTAAATAAAAAGTGAAAATATTTATATAATACTTACAGGTTTAAAGCACATTTTTGGTAATTGTTAAGGATTGACAGATAGAATTTCCGGAAGTTAATATTAGAAAGACTGTGACGCCGAAATTCACGCGAAAATCTCGCGACCGCTTATATTGTCGAAAACCGAGTGGAGTCGAAAACCGGGTGGACGACCATACGATTTTTGGTTTGGTATTCAAGTTTCGTGCGCGTTTGGCAAAAAAAAAATGGCGGACTTCGTCTCGAATCTAAACATCCACAGGTATGTTGGACTTGTAGGCTTTACTCAACTTCACAAGCTCATATTTTCACACATTTTCGTTTTTTTTTCTAACATTTGGTACGCTTTACTCTGAATTAAAGGGATTCTGTGTGCTTTTATTCACAGTGAAACGGTCATGAAACCAATAGTCGCAGGCATTACACTCAATCAGGTAGACCACAAATCAAGTATTATTACTATTAAACCAGTCGATCACTTCCAAATTTGGAAGTCAATATAAACAAACTGTGTCGTCTGTTTCTGTCGAGCAAAGCAACTGCTGAACTGAGCGAACCAAATCTGCTTTTCTGGTTATTCACAAACTAGCAGGTATTACACACACAATAAAAAAAAGAAATATGTCACCGTTACATCATGTTTCGTATTCACCATAGCAACATTGTCAGTAATCGAGGCATACTTCATTCAAAGCATTTATTTTCAATAGCAACAACAACATTTTCTAGGTTACTTTCATATGAATAATGTGTATCTCTGTGTATTGCTCAATATGCCATCAACATTTCAACTTGCTGTTGTTGTTTATCATTCTTTGTCCTCATGACTAAGTCGCTGTCTCTAGGTGCATTCACTGTTGTTGTTTTAACTTGTATTCAGCACCATTTGGTAGGTTAGATTGCTTTGAGGTTTAGCATCCAAGTCAACTCTGTACAGGTCATTCTTGAGATGTAGCTTCCAATTTGATGGGACTTTAATTCTTGCTTTGAGGTTTAGCATCCCCGTCAACTCTGTATAGGTCATTTTTTTTACATGTAGCTTCCAATTTCATGGGACTTTCATTCTTAATTTGAGGTCTAGCGTCTCCGTCAAATCTGTATAGGTTATTTTTGAGATGTCGCTTCGAATTTGATGGGACTTTAATTCACATTAAAGTGTATTCTTTAATTCACATTAAAGTGTATTCATTGATTTCTTATCGGAGGTCAGCCTCTGTTGATGTTGTTTTATGAATAAATAACATCTTGTATACCCGGCTTACATCATGGCGTCCCAACAAGTCCAAGGCCACATTTCTTCTGCTCTGCAGATGATTACATTGGGAAACATTGAATGTTTCGTTGAAAATGTGCCTGGTGATGGCAACTGTTTCTTACATTGTCTGTCAGTGGCAATTAATGGTAATATTTCAATGACACGAGAATACAGAAGTATAGTTTGTCAAACTATTTTCAACAATTGGCAAAACTGGCATGAGAAAGTTGTTTTGTTTCATGGTCCTTTGATGACAAGATATAAATACTGGGGTTCTATGATTAAACTCAATGGTTGGGCATGTAGCTCGGAAATTGAGGCCGCAGCTTTGGTTCTCCAGTGCAGAATCAAAGTTTGGTTTAGGTGTGGTACAGAATACACAGTAACAATTTTTGGTAATCAAGGCTCACATGTGCAAACCATCAACTTGTTGTTAGAAAACAACCATTTCCAGTTGATACACAACATGGAACAGCATTCTAATGTTGACAATAACCTATTGGTACCAGAAAAGGAATTGGAACTGTCAAATCAAATCATGCATGTTTCACAGGAAAGTAACTTTTCAGAACTAAGGCCAAAAAGGAGAAATTTTGGTAAAAACCTGCTCTACTCCCCTCAATCCAAAAGATTCCGACGCAGGACTGACACTAACAAAAGAAATCCTGACAGCTACAACCTGCAGGTGTACATTACATGTACTCCAGGACGGCCCCCGCCCATCGGGGCTTGAAGAAATAGCATGATGCATGATGCTTCCACACAGAGCTGTATCCGACCATGAGAACTGGTTAACCCCTTAGAGGAACTAGGCCTGCCAACGCAAAGCGGTGCAAGTCGGACCCATCCTATCTATCTATCTACTGATACTGTGTCGGTCACATTTGACCATTACCGCAGGTGTACATTACATACACTCCAGGTTTGCATGATGACAGCCTGCACAGTAATCATATAATTACGGTAGGGATCTTTAACCTGCACAGGGGATGGTTCTCCCTGCACAGGGGGCCTCTAGTTAACGTCCAGATCTAAAGGACGGTGTACATTTTGACATTCATCCCTGCAAATGATGCCAATGCCGTGAATGGAGCGGGTTTGGACATCGAAATTTTACCGCCACTATCTATCTATCTATCTTCTGATACTGCGTCGGTCACATTTGACCATTACCGCAGGTGTATATTACATACACTCCAGGTTTTGCAGGATGAAAGCCTACACAGTAATCATGTAATTACGGCAGGGATCTTTAACCTGCACAGGGGATGGTTCTCCCTGCACAGGGGGCCTCCAGTTAACGTCCCGATCCGAAGGACGGTGCACTTTATGACATTCATCCCTGCAAATGATGCCAATGGAGCGTGTTCGGGCACCGAAAATCTATCGCCGCTGCCGGGGATCGAACCCGGGACCTCTAGCATCAGAAGCAAGTGCACTAACCACTGAGCTACCATACTCTACCGTCCATCCATGCTTATAAATTGGGAGGCAGAGCTTGAGATGTCATTTCATCTCAATATCGGGTAAAAGTCCCACAAAATTAGAAGCAAGTTAACATCTCCAAAATTACCTTTTCAGTGTTGAGGAGGAGGTTAAACCTCAAATCAAACAAATACAGTCCAGGTTTGCAGAATAAAAGCCTACATAGTAATCATGCAATCTGCCTGTAACACTCTAGAGAGGGGTTGGCAGAAAATAGAGATAGATATTTTTTGTAGGGATCTTTTACTTGCACAGGGATGGTTCTCCCTGTACAGGGGGCCTCCGGTTAACGTCCTGATCCGAAGGACATTACACCTTGTGGCATTCATGATGACAGTGTAGCAGTTCAGACACCACAATTTTCTTACCGCTGCATGGAATTGAACTGGGGGCCTCTAGCATAAGCATGATAGGCAAGTGCACTAACCACTGAGCTACCATGCTCCATAGGCAAACAGAGTTAATTCATTTTTTTTTCTATCCATTTCTGCTGATCGTTTATCTTGTGACTTTCGCATTTCATTGTTTCTCTCACGTTTGTATAGGAAGCCAGTCTGTTCTGAAAGTATTGATTAATTCAGGGTTCTTTTAAAGTGTAGCTGTTAATGTGAATTTCTCCAAAAGCATCAATACCGAAAAATCATATGTACACATATTGTTGAAAAGTGTGCCCCCCCCCCCCCCCCACACACACACACACATCAGGGCTTGAAGAAATAGATGGGCTGCAATGCATGCTTGATGCATTTGAGTATAATGGATGGCAAATTCGATTGATAGCCTTTCGTACAGCAGACTCATTATCTGGATGAAGAAGAGAGCAGTTAGAGCCTGACTTGGGACCAACGGCGATAGATCAGGACACATCCATGAAAGACACTGGTTGCATGTCTTTGTAAACATTGTCAGTTAAAGAAGTGTTTCTTTGACATGCTCTTGTGTACCATTAAGGCAGCTAATTTGATTTGGATCTGTTCATGGACAACCAGATTGATGCAGATGTTCGTACGACCCTGTAGAGCCCAGCACATGGATGGTAGATGACTTGGTTAACAGATAGGGTTGGCTAATCGGAGTTGAGAGTATAATGGATGGCAAATTCGATTGATAGCCTTTCGTACAGCAGACTCATTATCTGGATGAAGAAGAGAGCAGTTAGAGCCTGACTTGGGACCAATGGCGATAGATCAGGACACATCCATGAAAGACACTGGTTGCATGTCTTTGTAAACATTGTCAGTTAAAGAAGTGTTTCTTTGACATGCTCTTGTGTACCCTTAAGGCAGCTAATTTGATTTGGATCTGTTCATGGACAACAAGATTGAGACAGATGTTCGTACAACCCTGTAGAGCCCAGCACATGGATGGTAGATGCAGATGACTTGGTTAACAGATAGGGTTGGCTAATCGGAGCTGAAAGGATGATGGATTATCAGTCCTGTCACTGTGGTCGATAATCGATTAGTAATCGCTAAGGTTTTTGTCATTATTTTACCTGTCTGGCTTTCTGTCTAAGCATGACTCTTACCATATGTTGGTCTTTACCATATGTATATTTGAACAGACAGGCCTGAGCTAACAGTGTAGACCAAGATGAGATGCCGCATAATGCAGCATATCATCAGGGTCTGCACTGTTTGCCACTCATCCAGCTGTTTTAGGCATAACTTCGGGTAGTAATTAAATTGTACCTATCAAGTAATCAATTAAAAGCAAGTCAGAAATGATTATCATTTTTGCGGAATTTATCCATCGATTATACGATTAATCGTGTCAGCCTTTTTAACAGACAAATTTACTGCCCATGGGATCTGAACTCATTCTTGTTGCCAGAAAGTATTTGCAATTCAGATAAAGAGAAAAGATGGGAAAATGGGGATAATATTTTTGATTATTTGAAAAAAGATGTTATGGATACCTGTGAAATGCTATGTTGTGACTGGTGCAACAAGTACCTACAACATTCCTTTTAGCTCAACTGTCATCCATGCGTGCTTCTGTAAACAATTCTTCCAATGACATCTCCTCCTAAAACACTGATCAGATTTTGACCAAACTTCACAGGAATGATCCTTAGCTGGACCCCTTTCAAAGTTGTTCAAATGGTTCCAGTCCATTGCACATCTAGGTCACAGGAGCCGAAAATAGATTTTTTCACTGAAAACTTGAAAAATCTTCTCTGAAACCACAAGGCCTGGGCCTTTGATATTTGGTATGAATCTTCATATAGTGAACCTCTACCAAGATTCTTCAAATTAAAGTCATGGGGCCAAAAATGCCCCCGTCCGGGGGCCTGGTTTTACAGAGGCTTATACAGGGAAATTTTCTCCGAAACTGCAAGGACCAGGTCTTTGGTATTTGGCGTGAAGCTTCATCTACTGAACCTCTATCAAGACTGTTCAAGTTATAGCCCTAGGGCCAAAAAATTGCCTACCCGGGCCCTTTACCGGTAGTTAAAATATTTAAAATCTACTTCACTGAAACCACAAGGCCCAGGTCATTGCTATTTGGCATGAAGCTACATCTACTGAACCTCTACCAAGATTGTTCAAATCATACGGGCCTCCGTGGCCTAATGGATAAGAGCGCTGACTCTTAGTCATTAGGTCTCTCACCGCCGTGGGTTCGAGCCTCGCTCGGGTCACGTGTGAGACGCCAAGTTCTGCAACGGAAGGTCAGGTGGTTTTTCTCCGGGTACTCCGGTTTTCGCCCACCTATGATTAACGATCGGCTCGATATGAGTGAAATAATCTTGAAAGGGCCGTAAAACCCAAACCAAAAAAAACAAGAGGGCCATGATGGCCCTGGATCGCTCACCTGATCCATAGAGTAACAAGTGAGACCCGGGGAGGGCCATTATTAACCCTAGGGCTATAATGTGCATAATGTTCAGAGACGTCTAAAAAGGTGAAGCTTCATACCAAATATCAACAAAGGCTATAAATTGAACAATCTTGGCAAAGGTCCACTAGATATGCTACATACCAAATATCAAAGACCTGGGCCTTGCGGTTTCAGAGAAGAAGATTTTTATTAAAGATATTCCCTACATAAGCCTATATAAAACCAAATGGCTCCAGGGCGGGGGCATTTTTGGCCTCAGGGCTATAATTTAAACCATCTTGATAGAGGTCCACTAGAGGAAGCTTCATACCAAATATCAAAGACATGGGCCTTGCGGTTTCAGAGAAGAAAATTCTTAAAGATTTTCCCTATATAAGCCCATGTAAAACCAAAGGGCCCCGGAGCGGGGGCATATTTGATCCCAGCACTATAATTTGAACAATCTTGGTAGGGGTCCCCTAGATGAAGCTTCATACCAAATATCAAAGACCTGGGCCTTACGGTTTCAGAGAAGAAGAGTTTTAAAGCTCTTCCCTATATAAGCCCATGTAAAACCAAAGGGCCCTGGAGCGGGGGCATTTTTGGCCCCAGCACTATAATTTGAACAATCTTGGTAGGGGTCCACTAGATGAAGCTTCATACCAAATATCAAAGACCTGGGCCTTGCGGTTTCAGAGAAGAAGATTTTTAAAGATTTTCCCTATATAAGCCCATGTATAACCAAAGGGCCCCGGAGCGGGGGTATTTTTGGCTCCAGCACTATAATTTGAACAATCTTGGTAGGGGTCCACTAGATGAAGCTTCATACCAAATATCAAAGACCTGGGCCTTACGGTTTCAGAGAAGAAGATTTTTAAAGATTTTCCCTATATATGCCCATGTAAAACCAAAGGGCCCCGGAGCGGGGGCATTTTTGGCCCCAGCACTATAATTTGAACAATCTTGGTAGGGGTCCACCAGATGAAGCTTCATACCAAATATCAAAGACCTGGGCCTTGTGGTTTCAGAGAAGAAGATTTTTTAAGTTTTTGGTGAAAAAAATCTGTTTTTGGCTTCTATGACCTAGATGTGCAACGGACCGGAACCATTTGAACAACTTTAAAAGGGGACCACCTAAGGATCATTCCTGTGAAGTTTGGTCAAAATCCGATCAGTGGTTTAGGAGGAGATGTCGTTTAAAGAATTGTTTACGGACGCACGGACGGACGGACGCACAGACGGACGCCGGACGAAAAGTGATCCCAAAAGCTCACCTCGTCACTACGTGACGGTGAGCTAAAAAAAAAAAAATTGTTCAAATCATAGCCATTGGGCAAAAAATGCCTCCGCCTGGGGGCCCTTTGGTTTAACATTGACTTATATAGGGAAATTAAAAACAAGGTCTTCTACTCTGAAACCGCAAGGCCCAGATCTTTTATATTTGGTGTGAAGCTTCATCCAGTGGACCTCTATCAAAATTGTTCAAATTATAGCCCTAGGAAATAGAAGTCAAGTCAAATGCAGAAGGCCAAGGTCTTGGATAATTGACATGAAGCTTTGTGTTACGGATTTCTAGCAAGATTGTTCAAATTAAAGCCCTGGGGTCAAAAATGGCCCGCCCCCAGGGACTCCAAGATTTATATAGATATATATATCCAAGTACATCAATGCCACAGAGTGGGCCCTGTACTTTAAACTGAAGAAGAGGAAAAACCTTTAAAATTTTAATCTTCTTGTCTGAAACCAGACTGCTCCAGTCTTTGATATTTGGTATGAAGCTTCACTTTTTAGACCACTACCAAGATAATTGAAATTATAGCCCGGGGCCAGTAATGGCTCTCCCAGGGGCTCACTTGTTACCCTATGGATCGGGCCATCATGGCCCTCTTGATACTTTTAGAGACAGATAAGACAATTTTAATACTAGTATCTCCAATGAACTGTTTCTCCATTGTGAATTTTGCCTTAGATTAAGTCTAATCATTCAGTTCTAAAATTAGGTTAGGAATTTATTTTTAGCACTATGGTGTACAGGGATACTCTGTGGGGCACAAGACAGGATTTTCAGGTGAGAAAATAAGTTCCGGCAGGGTAATATTTCTCAGTGGGAACTTTGTTTGTTTGATTTGAGGTTTAACGTCCCCGTCAACACTGTAAAGGTCATTTTGGAGACGTTGCTTCCAATTTTGTGGGACTTTTACCCGACATTGAGATGAAATGACATCTCAAGCCCTGTCGCCCAATGAAACCAATAGGGTTTATGAGCATGGACGGTCCGCCTCGCACTGCGGTTCCTGGACAGGCTTAGATCCTCTCAGCGGTTTACCAGTACTAGTGTGCAGGTCGGGTTCAGCTCTGCGTGGAAGCATCATGCAGCCCATATATTTCTTCAAGCCCCTATGGGCGGGGGCTGCTCAGTGGGAACTATTTCTCTTTGTGATATAATATCGTTTTTCTTTTTCATAGAAAATCCTGTATTTACTTGGTAAAAATTTAATATACATATTTATTTCACAATTTCTGTGACATGCAATACATATATACATACAATAATAATTCATAGGAGTGAAAGCTTACATTGTTGATGGGGACATTAACCCATTGTATGCTATTACACTCTTCCACTGCCATATATTGGACAAGTCCATTTGTCATATAAGGGGGTCAGGCCTATTTTTTTCATTTTTATTAGCTCACCTGTCATGTAATGATGAGGTGAGCTGTTGGGATCACTTTTCGTCCGCCGTACGTCCATCCTTGCGTAAACAATTTCTTCAAAAGACATCTCCTTAACCAGTGATCGGATTATGACCAAACTTCATAGGAATGATTCATAGGAGGTTCCCTTTCAGAGTTGTTCAAATGGTTCCAGCCTGCATATCAAGGTCACGGGAGCCAACAACAGATTTTTTTTTTAATGAAAACTTATTCTGAAACCAGGCCTTCGATAGATGGTGTGTAGCTTCAGTCTAGTGGACCTCTGCCAAGATTGTTCAAATTATAGCCCTGGGGCCAAAAATGCCCCTGCCTCGGGGCCCATTGGTTTAACATAGTCTTACATAGGAAAAAGCTTTAAAAATCTTCTTGTCTGAAACCAGAAGGCTCAGGTGTTTGATCAGAAGCCTCTGTGGTGTAGTGGTTACGCTACTCGCCTTGTAAACCAGGGATCGCAGGATCAATCCCGGGCTTCTCCAGACTTTAGGATGAGTCTTTAAACCGAGGTTCTGTCTCCGTATGACCTTCGCTGTTGGTGGGACGTAAAACCCAAACACTCACTCACTCAGGTGTTTGATATTTGGTATGAAGCTTCGTCTTGTGGACCTCTATCAAGATTGTTCAAATTATAGCTCTGGTGCCCCTTGGTTTTACATTGACTTATGTAGGAAAAATCTAAAAAAATCTTCTCCTCTGAAACCACAAGGCCCAGGTCCTTGAAATTTGGTGTGTAGCTTCATCTATTGGACCTCTACTAAGATTTTTCAAATTATGGCCATGGGGCCAAAAATGCCCCCGCCACATTGAACTTCATCTGCAGACCGGCCTCCCACTATGCAAGTTGATCCAGGTCATCTTGTAAAATAAGACAGTTAGACGGAGAATATATACAGGACACATCATCAGCAAACAAACTGACTGATGTCCTGATATTAACAGTCAGATCATTGATGAAAACCAAGAAGACTGGTCCCAAGGACTGAACCTTGGGGGACTCCAGATAAAACAGGGACTGATCAGGTGCTTGGCCATCAAGTACAACTTGTTGTGAGCACCCAGAGCCATGAGCTTATCCACCTATGTGTGGATTCACTTATCCCATAGTAGTGACTTTATATAATAGCCCTCTGTGAGGTACCTTCAACCTTGTCAATTTTGTATCCCACCCTAGCATAGAAGCCAATGGAATGACATTTTTGTTTGTTTGATTTGAGATTTAACGTCCCTATCAACACTGTATACATTTTAGTCATTTTACAGACACTGCTTTCCAATTTTGTGGGACTTTTACCCATCATTGAGATGAAATGACATCTCAAGCCTTGCTGCCCAATGCAACCAGTTAGGTGCCTGGACTATCTGATTCCCACATTTCTCCTGGGCAGACTTACAATCATAAAGAGGTTTACTGTTACTCATGTGCGTTGGGTTTCAGTCGTGCATGGAATATCATGCAGCCCAATCTCTTTCTTCAAGCTCAGACAGAGGTTTTAGGGTATTTTTATCTTGAGAATACATGTTGTGTTTACTTATTAGAAAATCATCTCTGTGAGGATCCTCCTCGGTAAGGATCTTCATATGCATGCGTGTTTGTGTACAGCAGCTGTAGATAGCTATATATCACCCTGTTGTACTGTGACTGCAAATTTGTTTCTTCATAGCTCAGTGAATTGCGAGCTCGCCTATAGGCATTGCCTATGTACATATTAGCCTTTTCTAACGTTTTCGATGCGAAAATATGACGTTACACCGTCTAACGTCAAGGAAATCGACTAGTGACGTCATAAATTTGCAGTTTTAATGACGTCACTCGTCACGCTCTTCCTTGTCGTGATGTGTTGTAGAATAAAACACAGTTATATAGGCGCGCTGTGTTAGAATTTGCAATAAAGTCTTTTGTGAAGTTTAGGCATAAGAGATACGCACAGCAAACTTGGTACATCTCTCTTCAGCCAAAGGCTGCAGTTCATATGATAGGCTTTTGTACCACCAAGTTCTTGCTGAAGAGTATTTACATAGTGGAGCCGTCAAACAACGTCAAATAAGCCTGCACAAGAACCTGATTTAGAATTCAGAAAATGTCCAGTTTACTTTGTACAGAAGTTACCGGTCAATAATTTTCAATATTGCTTGAAGCCAAGTTCATATTGCCCGTAGATGAGCAGTCTCGTTCACAACAGAACTATACGTACTGTCAAATTTGTCCATTTCGATACTAAATATCGGCAGCCACAAAGAACGTAAAAAAAAAAAACGAATATAGACTTGACAAAGTGACAAACTGCGTAAAGCACACTACGTAAGACCTACCTGCAATCTGTTTAGATACTCAAAAATTTCTTTCTGAAAATCAAGAGTAATTTGAAAGAAATAAACCGGACACTTCGGAAAAAATAGCGTCCAGCGTTGGGAAACGTCAATGTTTTTAATGGTGTCTCATTCACCAACGTTATCTTCACTTTGACGCCATTGGGCGTGGGTTTTCAATGTGTAGGTAGACACTTAACGACCTGCATTATTTTCCATTTCAAACCACTTTATGATGTATAATCTGGTTTTACGTTCAGAATTCTGTGTCAGGCAATCCTGAATTATGACAGACAATCCGAGTTTTGAGTATATAACTAGAGCTGTCAGTGAAACTGACTAGGGCCCCGGCAGCGCTATCAGAGGAGTAGGAAAATGTTGATGTTAAAAAAGACGTTTTTTTTTCCTTTCACCTCTAAGTATGACCTTGACCTTTGAGGTACAGACCTGGGTCTTGCGCGTGACACACTGTCACATAATGGTTAATATTTCTGCTAAGTAATATTTAAATCCATCCAGGTATAAGAAAGTTATAGATTGGACACAATGAAAAAGACGCTTTTTTGACCTTTTATCTCTAAGTATGACCTTGACCTTTGAGGTACGGCTGTGGGTCTTGCGTGTGACACTTCGTCACATTATGGTTAACATTTCTGCCAAGTAATATTTAAATCCATCCAGGAATAATAACAAAGTTATTAATTGGACACAGGAAAGACCCTTTTTTGACCTTTAACCTCTAAGTATGACCTTGACCTTTGAGGTACGGACCTGAGTCTTGCGCGCAACACTCCATCACATTATGGTTAACATTTCTGCCAAGTAATATTTAAATCCATCCAGGAATAAGAAAGTTATGGAGGATAAAAAAATTTGTGGACGGACAGACGGACAGACGGACGGACAGAATGATGCCAAGTAATATTTAAATCCATCCAGGAATACGTACCCACAAATGTATAGATGGGTGGCTAAAATTTGCGTGACTAAATAAATAAAGTGGTTAATTTTTTATGTGTTTAAATAAGGTTTACTAACAAATGGGTAGTTGCGTGTCTACCTGTCCATATAATGTGTCTTAATATCTATTAGTAATGTGGCTTTTCTTCCTTTATTGATAAAGTGGCTTTTCCTCCATAAGGATTTTGCGAGTCTATTTCAGTTAGACATACCTGTGATAATTTTTTTAACTGAATGAGGGAGATTTGCCATTGTGATGCGGAAGATGTAAATATATAGGGACATTCTCAGTTCAAATGAGGGAGACTCCAAAATTTTACTAAAATTTAGCATAAATTGGGCAAAAATTAGCATCAAAATGAGGGAGTCTCCCTCCTAATGAGGGAGGTATCACAGGTATGGTTAGATTCTGTACCAGGAATGTGTGCATGAAAAAAGCACATTCTTTCTAATGTCTACGATGTTCAGCCTAGTTTTTATGTAAAGCTAAGCTAAAATAAAAGGCTGAAGGCCAAACATCCACCGACATGTGGTTACTTCAGTTCCAGTAACTGCAAATATCATTTTTGATGTCCCAGCCTACCAGGCAATCAGAAATATCCACTATTTTGCCTTTTTTTCCCCATACAAACGTCTAAGTGACCATATTCCACGCAGACCTGAAACCGACCTGCACACCAGTACTGGTAAACCCCTTAAAGGATCTAAGCCTGCCCAGGCAAAGCGGTGCGGGTTGGCCCGTCCATACTTATAAACCCTATTGGTTTCACTGGGCGGCAGGGCTTGAGGTGTCATTTCATCTCAATGTCGGGTAAAAGTCCCACAAAATTGGAAGCAACATCTCCAAAATGACCTTTACAGTGGTGACGGAAACGTTAAACCTCAAATCAAAACAAGTTACCAAATTTGACAGTGACATAAAACAGGTCAAGGTCAAACAAAAGTCATCATTTGAAAAAACTTGGTAGGGCCAGAGTCCCCAATGCTGCATACCAAGTTTCAAGATCAGCAGTTCGGTTCTTGAGAAGAAGATATTCGAAGGTTTTTACCATATATGGGCATGGTGGCCATATTGGTCATGTGACCCAGTCCTCACGAATAAAATTTCTTTCCCTCATTCCATAGAGGTTCCACATGTAATTTGGTTTCAATTGGCCAAGTAGTTTAATTGAAGAAGAAGATAAAATACTGAATCGGAGCCATCTTTGACAAAGGTTGGTAAATGACCTTGACCTTTGGAACAGATAAACGTCCATTCAGCTGATTGCAAATACCATTTCTGATGCCACTAGCTACCATGCAATCATAAAAATCCACTGTTTTGCCATTTTTCCATAAAAATGTCTAAGTGACCAAATTTGACCTCGACGTAAAACAGGTCAAGGTCAACCAAAGGTCATCATTTGAACAAACTTGGTAGGGCCGAGTCCCAAATGCTGCATACCAAGTTTCAAGATCATCGGCTATTCGGTTCTTGAGAAGATATTTAAATGTTTTACCATATATGGGCATGGCAGCCATAATGGTCATGTGACCCAGCCCTCACGAACAAACTTTCGTTCCCCCTTCCCATAGAGGCTTCACATGTAATTTGGTTTCAATTGGCCAAGTAGTTTCAGAGGAGATGTTGTTTGAAAATGTTGACGCAGACGACGACGACGGACCAATGACTATACTATAAGCTCACCTGGAGCCTTCGGCTCTGGTGAGCTAAAAAGCACATACACATATTCATTCAATGTACAAAACATCTGCAGGGTATCAAAATGATCGGTCCAAAGCTGTAAGAGGAAATGATTTCACAAACTACCCACTATCAAGCATTATCGAATTACGGACATGGCAAATCCAATATAGCACCACTCGAAGCTGGGATATAAATATCACCATTTTTTGGCATTCAAGGGGACAGAACTCCAATGTTTACCATCGGATCTGGCCAGTTTTCAAACTTGCCCGAGATTTTACGTCTATCCTAGTTATCTGCAAGTTTCATGAAGATCTAATCAAAACTGAAGGAGTTGCGCTCGTGACAAACATTTTGCCATTATAAGCCTATGGAACCCTTAAGTTGCCATAGAAACCAAAGTTCAAAAGCGATTTGCATGCAATGCAGTTCAACAATGCCCCAACATAGGCATGCTACAGGTAAGATTTGATTGAGATCAGCCTGCAGATTGCAGAGGTATGACTGTTATAAAGTGTTGATGGATGGACGGATGACGGCGGCTGCAATCCTATAAGCTCCCCCGGAGCCTTTGGCTCAGATGAGCTTAACATGAACTTCACATTATGCAAACACGCCTATACAAATAGATTGCCACCTTTATCGCCGAAAAAATGAAAATTTTATGATGAAAAACTGTGATATTTTTCTTATTTCTGCTCAAAATATAGATTGTGGGCACTCGTAGGTTCGAGTACCCACAATCTATATTTTAGAGCAGAAATAAGAAAAATAAGGTATACCCCCGGAAACCCCAGTTTTACTATATAAAAGTGGGGTTCAAAATTATATAGGCATATTTTCGTGATTTTTGTGGAATGAATAAATCCCTTTTCCAGTTTTATTCAGTTTGTGATTAGTTTGCCAGCATTCACACCAAGAAATTTCACAAAAAACAAATTCATTCCTGTTGGAAGGTAAGGAATATTCGACCTGATCATCTGTAATCGTATCTGCTTGTAGGCCAATGTTGCCCATCAGTACGTGTAACTAAATGGATTAGAAAATAAAAGAAACCAAAAATAGTGCAAGTATCTTTTTTGCAACAGAAGAACAAACACAATAATTTGGAAACAAAGGAACAATCAGAATGTTATAACCCAAGCATAAGAAATGGTAAAATATTCTGCATACTAGTGAACAAATCAGCATGAACACCTCTGTGTTACAGGGCATTCAGAGTTTAATGAGGTTATATGTGACAAAATTTAGTTTGGCAAACTGCTTTTGTGGTCTTTGCAACGAAAGAGCAATCACAATACTCTTTGGCAACAAATGAACCACCAGAAACAATAAACAGACATATAGTGGCCCAAGTCCCCTACCACAATAAAAATTGTGAACAAATGTTGTGAAAGTAATAGCCTTGACAGGGACATATTCTGCCAGGGGCAGACAACTGGACTAGATAGTCAACATTCTTGATCAAGACATATCATATCATCAAGCTTAATATACTCAACAAGATACATTAGGGATCTTAACTTTGAAGCAGCAGCGAAATGTTTGGCATATGAAAAATGCGAGACATTATTTCAGAGACAGCCCTGACACCTATTTAACTGAAAACTATTTCTAGTGCATAAATAAACATACTGTAATCATTTCAATGACCAAAACTGACCAACCCTGAAAAATGCACATTTAAGAAGCAGTGCGTGAAGCAGTGGATGGGGTAAAGAATACCTTAGATATTCAAGTAGAAAAAGAAAAAAAAATCAAAACAAAAGTCTTCAGTGTGTGAACCTTGGGCCTAAATGATTTCCTCCCGCCCACTGTTAATATGTAGATTTAGCATCTGAACCATAAACTGCAATTTTAAGGCATGCCTCTTTTAAGGGAGTAGGCATTTTACAGCAGATTCTGAGGTTCGTATCAGTGGATTTGTCTACAGCTAGCATGATGTGATTGGTTTAGGGGCCGTGGCATGGCAGATTTAGCAACTCTCTGTTTGAAGAAAACAGGTGTTTAAAGAAAACATGTACCACAATAACAATTCCTAGATGGGCAAGGACTGAAGATGTCTTAGCAAGAACTGACAAAAGTTTAAACAGACAAATACGGTTCCATCTTATCATAAAAACCTTCTACTTATGACACACATAAAATTTATCATATGTGTGTGGTTTTCTGGCCCATACTGGCATTACAAAAAAAGAATGCCTATAGAAATCCAGACAACTCACCGAAGTACACATAATCCTGTGTTCCAAACTGAAATATTTTCCACCTGATTATTTCCAAAGAAATATTGGAGAATACTGTAAGATAACAAAAGCTGTCGCATGACAGCATAGCTCCCCTGTTTCACGCCTTCAAGATATAAGGTAAAATTATTGAACCATGAAATATAGATCAAACTCACCTACATATAGTTTAAGGTCAATCATCACGTCACATGGAACATATATTCCGGATATTACATTTCAGAATCAAATTGTGTCTGAATTATAAGGCTAATCATTGAACCTTGAAAGACCTAGATATATTTATATGTCAATCATCTGGTCACATGGAATTGAATATTCAGATATGAAGTTTCTCCAGCCAATAGTATTCAAGATATAAGTCAATGTCATTGAACCATGTAATATAGGTCAAACTGACCAGTTTGACCTAGATACATTTTGAGGGCAATCATCTGGTTGCACTGAAGTAATATCCTAGGTATAACATTTTGTTATCAAAATATTAATCAAGATAATAGGCAAAATCACTGAGCCATGAAATAGGTCACACTGACCTAGATATATTTAGAGGTCAATCAGCAGGTCACATGGAACTAATAATCAAGGTATGACATTTCTTTATCAAATAGTATTCAAGATAATAGGCAAAATCAATGAACCATGAAGTATAGGTCACACTGACCTAGATATATTATGAGGTTAATCATGGGGTCACATGGAACTAATAATCCAGGTATGACATTTTTCCATCAAATAGTATTCAAGATAATAGGCAAAATCACTGAACCATGAAATATAAGGTCACAATGACCAAGATATATTTGGTGGTCAATTATCGGGTCACATGGATGTAACAGTCCAGGTATGACATTTCTCCTTCGAATAGTAATTAAGATAATAGGCAAAGTCACTGAACCTTGAAATATAGGTCACAGTGACCCAGATATATTTTGAGGTCAATCATGGGGTCACATGGCACTAATATCCAAGGTATGACATTTCTCCAACAAATAGTCTTCAAGATATAAGGCAAAATCACTGAACCATGAAATATAGGTCAGAGTGACCTAGATATATTTTGAGGTCAATCATGGGGTCACATGGGGACATTTCTCCAACGAATAGTCTTCAAGATATAAGGCAAAATCACTGGACCGTGAAATGTAGGTCACCATGACCTTCACCCTTTTACACTTGAACCAATGTCACATGGTTGGCTGATATATAACCAATTTTGTTTATAACTCGTTAGCATATTGGAAACATATATAACAAATTACAAAGGTGTCCTAGATTTTGACCCATAGCCCCATCCCATCCGTCCTCCCAGGCATGAACCCAGGGGTGTGTTGTCTTGGAATCTCAGAAGACACGCCCGGGTATCCAACTTGTGCAATATGAATCCCTTGTCATTAGTGTCTGTTGAGATATAAGCAATTCAAAAACTTTAACACAGTTTTAGTGGTCTTCTACATTTTGAACCCTAGCCTCACCCCGGGGCATGAACCCAGGGGTCTGTTGTCTTTGAATATCAGAAGACCCTCCCAGGTACTTAAGTTCCAAATATGAATGCTCTGTGATGAGTGACTGTTGAGATATAAGCATTTGAAAAACTTTAACGCAGTGCGACGGGAACGCACAAGCACACGCGCACAAATGAGGTGACAACAATAGCTCCCCATGTACTTCGTACCGGCGAGCTAAAAACTGGACAGCAGAAAACCTTTGGGACATCAGATAAGTGTCCGTTTAACAGCTATTTGGAATTCCCCAGTCATTTTTTTTGTAGAGCGGTTAACTGATATATTTATTATTTTGTCAAAAGCACATTTGTGTTATGTCTGTTTCCCTGTTTTAGCAGTGTACATAGAAAGAAATAATTCATGCTCAAGTGTTACAAAATGTGGGCTATATTAGTTTTGAATGCAGATTCATTTTGCCTACAGGAATAGTTGACTTTCATTACCCCACCCAATGCTTCTAAAATGTGTATTTTTCGAGATGGGTAAGTTCAACCCATCAAAACACTAATAACATGCATTGTTTTTTGTTTTATTTTAATGAAAATGTATTCTCCATAAAGAAAATATCCAGAGATATCATTTGGACGAAGTTTGCCAAGATTCCATCAGCAAAAATTATTTGGCTATTATTTCATATTTCAGATCCCCAATTTATTTTGTTGAGTATGCATATAAAAAATGAAAAGAAATTTAACATCACAAGGATTATCCAATTAATTATAATATTCCCAACCAGTTTTGTTAGTAACTCATCAGTTTCTAACAAAACCGGTTGGGAATATTATTAATTAATTGGATATACGCTGTGATGTTATTATTCTTTTCAATATAATCTTCCGATATAATCTACCTGCCCCGGTATTTCTAGATGTATATATATTAGACACCTGGAAAAAGAACCACCAAGTGAATTTCACATGAAGTCGGGTAAAATGCATATTATTTCAAACTGGCCTAAATGACTTGCCAATGAAAGTCATCTTGAAAAGTAAGTTTTTCCAGGATGAAATAAATTTGGTTCCAGGGACGAAAATGGCCACAGTCTGCCATTCTGGAATCACAAGTTTAAATTTTGATATCACTATACCTTCGAATCAGCTGCTCAAATCAAAGCACTGAAATTACTGGTGGGTCGACTGTCTCTGAGTGTAGGCAGAGAAATGGGTTAATTCAGTTGTTGGTTACCGAAATGATCCTAAGAGTTTGGACATGCAGGTCTAGGCCCCGATCTAGGCAATCAGTGCACGCCCAGATAGGTCAGGATCTGGACAGGAATCAAGTGGTGGGTTTGACAAACAGTGACACAGTTCAGACATGTATTGAACAAGAGCATAAAGGAAACATGATTCTGATCCAGCCACTTTTTGCAAAATCATGTCCCTTTGAACGACTTAAACATCTTAGCCATATGTTTCTTGGAGAATGTTGAACGATCTAAACTCCGTTCAGAAAATCTGAATCATCGATTTTTACGTTTCTTCCTTTTAATACTCATTTTAGCCCACACATCACCATGGGAAAGTTTTAGACCGGACTCTCCGCCGACTTCTCCAGCAAGTCATATGCCTCTGCGACAGTCAGGAAAGGCTGTGATTATTTGTAGAAAATTGCAAAACAAAGAAATGAGACCACAGACTAAGTCCATTTGATGATGATTATCAGGTAAAATAATAAATATTAAATAGATAAGCTATTACGGCACA
Organism: Lucinisca nassula; assembly: GCA_963580285.1. Classification (NCBI taxonomy): domain Eukaryota; kingdom Metazoa; phylum Mollusca; class Bivalvia; order Lucinida; family Lucinidae; genus Lucinisca; species Lucinisca nassula. Next base: position 29,868,154 of record OY757018.1, read on the forward strand.
CCTTACATTCCAATGGCTGGATAGCTCACTAGGAACGGGGAGCCACTAGCGCGATGTGCTGTCAACAGTGGTCAAAATGAATTATATCGATATTAGATGTGGTGTCACAGCTATTGATTTTCCATGAAGTGAATGTGCAAATAAAATATAGACGCCCTTGTAATTTACAAGAGCAGTAACCACTTCTATATATGGTTTAAAAGGGTGTGTCGAACCTGTCAGAATGTCTTAGTCTGTGAACGAAAATTTAGATTTTGCAATTTTCTCCAAATAATCACAGCCTTTCCTGGCTGTCGCAGAAGCATACGACATGTTTGAGAAATTGGCGGAGGGTGAGGTCTACAACTTTCCCAGTGATATATGGGCTTAAATGAGTATTAAAAGGAAGAAACGAAAAAATCGAGGATTCAGATTTTCTGAACGGAGTTTAGTAGAAAGTGTGCCTGTCAAGCAAGAGGCATATCGCGGGGGCATTCATCACCTTTAGTAATGGACAACTAGTTATTTTTCCCCACTTTGATTAACGATCGGCTGTAAATAAAGTGTGAAATAATTTTGTTAGGAACGTAAAACAAACAAAAAACAAGAGGGCCCTGGTTCGCTCACTGTCTCAAGTACATTATATTTTTAGCTATGGTGGCCATCTTGTTCATCAGCAGAGTGATTTTAGCTTATTTGGTAGGGAGCAACCTAGGCAACATTCCTGTGAAGTTTGAAACAAATTGGCCTTAGGGTGAATCAAATTTACAATATTTTTCTATTTTTTGCTCCGGTGGCCATTTTGTTCATCGCAGCGGGACTGTTTTAGCCTTTTTTGGTAGAGGGTCATCTAAGCAACATTCTTCGAAGTTTGAATGAAATTGGCCCAAGGGTACAGGAGGAATTGTCGTTTGAAGATTTTTTTTTCTATTTCTAGCTCTGGCAGCCATCTTGTTCATTTGAGTGAAATGAGTTTTAACTAATTTGGTAAGAAGTCACCTAGGCAACATCCCTGTGAAGTTTTAAATCCAATTGGCCCAAAGGTTTAGAAGGAGTTCGCATTTGGAGCAAATTTACAATGTTTTTCTATTTTTAGCTCTTGTGACCATTTGTTAATTGTTATGCTATTTTCCTAGAGGGTCATCTACACAACATTTCAATGAAGTTTAGAAGCCTTCATGGTGAAGTGGTCATGCTACTTGCCTTGTAAACCAGGGGTAGCAGGATCAATCCCAGGCTTCTCCAGACTTTCAGATTGGTCTTTAAACAGAGGTCACATCACTGTATGACTTTAGCTGTTGGTGAGACTTAAACTCAAACACTCACTCCTATGAAGGAACCTATATGCCAAATAAGAAGGCTGTATCTTAAATGCTTCAAAAGTTATGACAAAGTAGGTCAAAGGGCAAGGTTATGGGTCAAAAGTTTTGAATGGTTGAGAAAACCTTGTCACAAGGAACATACATGCCAAATATGAAGGCTATCTCGTATCATGGTATGGTTTAAAAGTTATGATAAAGTAGGTCACAGGTCAAATCTTTATATGAAGGGGAAACCCTTGTCACAAGGAACCTACATGCCAAATATGAAGGCTCTATCTCTAACGGTTCAAAAGTTATGACAAAATAACCTGTGATTTGACCTACTGACCTACTTTTTGACCCGACATGACCCATATTCGAACTTAACCCAGATATTGTGAAGATGATCATTCTGAGCAAGTCTGATGATGATAGGACCGAAACTGGGGCCTCTAGTGTGTCCACAAGGTTTTTCAACAATCTGACCTACTTACTGACCAGATATGACCCATATTCGAAATTAACTGAGATATTGTCAAATGATCATTTTCAACAAGTTTGATGATGATCAGATAAAAACTGTGGCCTCTAGTGTGTTCACAAGGTTTTTCTCTGATTTGAACTATTGACCTACTTTTTGAACCAACTTGACCCATATTCGAACTGGACTCAAGATATTATCAAGATGATCATTCTGGGCAAGTTTGACGATGATCGGACCAAAACTGTGGCCTCTAGAGTGTTCACAAGGTTTTTCTATGATTTGACCTACTGACCTACTTTTTGACCCGACATGACCCGTATTCAAACTTGACCAAGATATTGTCAAGATGATCATTCTGGGCAAGTTTGATAATGATTGGACTAAAACTGTGGCCTCTAGTATATTCACAAGGTTTTTCTATGATTTGACCTACTGACCTACTTTTTGAACCGACAAGACCCATATCCGAACTTGACTGAGATATTGTCAAGATGATCATTCTGGGCAAGAATGATGATGATCGGACTCAAACTGTGCCTCTAGTGTCTTCACAAGGTTTTATCTGATTTGACCCATATTCGAACTTGACCAAGATATTTTGTGGTGGTACAAATTGTGTGCAAGTTTAGTTAACATCAAATCATAAATGAAACTGCAATCATGCAGACAAGACCAAAATAGGCAATTTTTGCCCTTTCAGGGGCCATAACTCTAACACATGATGGGATACGGCTGGTTCAAGAAAGGAACCCAGATCTCATGGTGGTACAAGTTGTGTGCAAGTTTAGTTAAAATCAAATCATAAATGGAACAGCTCTCGTGCAGACAAGACCAAAATAGGCAATTTTTGCCCTTTCAGGGGCCATAACTCTGTAACATGATGGGATATGGCTGGTTCAAAAAAAGAACCCAGATCTCATGGTGGTTCAAGTTGTGTGCAAGTTTGGTTAAAATCAAATCATAAATGAAGATGCTACCGTGCGGACAAGAAATTGTTTACGCACGCATGCACGACTGGCAAAATGTGATCACAAAAGCTCACCTTGTCACTACGTGACAAGTGAGCTAAAAAAAAACAACAAAAAACGTTTTGTACCGGAGACTCACGGAACAGGATACTGGCAAACAGTGTAGGTCCAGACCGGACATTGCAGAACGAGGCGTCTGAACAGTCTTCACTATTTGCAAAAATGGTTTCTTAAACCTATGAACATGAGAAACATTCGTGAAATCTTTACATTCACACATGAAACAAGATAAAGGTTTGAATTAACAAATTTGAACCTAAAGGTCATTTCAGGTACTTTCTGCTGGTGAAAACTAAGTCCATGCTCAAGTTTTTCAATGTGATGATTCATTTAATAAAACGTCACTTCTCATTTTTAAAATTTTATCGAAGTAGCTTGCTCAATAAAATTATGTCCCATTTAGTCAAATGTATTGTAAACGCCTATTTGTTTTGTGCGAATACTGGCACATACAATGTCAACTAGCACTGATGACGGACTGAAAATTAACATTGGACCATATGGAGAAAATTTTATTTAGCAATCTAGCAAGATGAACTTTAAAATATGGCAGGTAACATTTTTAAAATTAAGAATCTCACTGAAAAAAATAGCACAGACATTGTCTTTGTAATTAAAGTTTTACCACGAAACTCCTGAAACGACCTTTAATAATCAAACTTCAATGCCTACTTTTCAGACGAAAACATTTTTTGACATACAAATTTTTCTAAACTTTTCCTTCTTCATCAAGCTCAGTATCTGTGAAAACATGAAACTATATCATGGGTTAAGGAATGACTGATTCCGCCAGTCATCAGCCTATCCTATAAGCTCCCTGGGAGCCGAAGCGCTTCGGCTCAGGGGAGCTAAAAATCATCTTCCTGAAGTCAACAAGAAATTAAAACAATAACCTCAAAGTCAACAAGAAATTAAAACAATAACCTCCAAACTAAATTTTCAGTAAACAGCTGTCCTATCAGATTGCTCCCAATCTCTACTTCTAGATAATGCCATACCTTCTCAAATAGCTGCCAACCAGCTATCCTGAGCACAATGGAGAAAACTGCATAAAAAAATCCTAATAATTCCACTGGTTCCAGAGATTTTTGAAGGGTTTTTACCATATATGGGCATGGCGGCCATCTTGGTAAATTAATTTTACTGGCAAAATCTTGTTAAGTGTAATCCCTGATTACAGAAATTATGACAAATACATCTATATGGGGAGACTTTTTATACAATGTGCTATTCTGCATAATCATAAATATTTTTTAGATGGGAAAATTATGATATTGAACAGTTTAAAAAAACATACTTGAGTATTTCAGAAACTACCGAGACACTCTTAATTTTCTTTGGCTACACACATTCATACGACTTTCCTTGTTGCAAAGAAGCCTCTGTGGTGCAGTAGTTGAGCTACTCCCCTTATAATTACGGGGGTCGTGAGTTCAATCCTGGGCTTCTAGAGTCCTTTGGATGTGACTTTAAATCGAGGTAAGGTCTCCGTATGACCTAGCCATTAGTGAGGCATAATAATCACACACTCCCTGTGACAAGTAACTGGTGGCTGCTTACATGACGCGACTGTCTATGGATGGCTGTTTCAAGACTATGGTCGCCATATCAACCATCAGTATCATTAGGCATAGCACAGCAGAAATGTTGGTGTTGTAAAACTTTTCAGTCGTAAAACTTCATCCCCGGCCATCTTACTGATAGATTCCAAATTAAATCAGAACTTAGCTCTATATATCCTCACATTATTTGACAAAGTCTAGCCTTTCAGATTTTTCCAGATATATAATTGCTGTACCTTAAAATTCTGCAAGGCAAAATTATGATGTCAAGAAATGGTGGATCAATGTAAATGACCATTTTTGGTGGTAGTTTGAAAACATCAAAAAGGTGGAAACTGAACATAGCAATTATAAATTTTCAAATTAGTAGAAGAATTATTACAATAGGAAATCTAAGTACAAAAATCAGCTAAATGAAAGCAAATATTAGTCTCCAGATCCAGGTCATCTTTCTGACAGTGAATGTTGCCAAAGGTCTTTGAGACCATTTACACTATAATGATTTCCCAGGTGAATTTTGGAACTGAAAGAAGTTTTCAATAAAAATAGGTCTCAAAATATAAAAAAATATGTAAATTATTAACAGATAGCTTCATTGGTAATTCAGTTAAGTTTATGACAATGTCATTTGATGTGCACCAGGTATGAAAGCTTAATTGATAAAGGTTACATTTATTTGTTAAGTTTATGCTCCAGTTTCATAATTGATAAAGATATTATAATTCAATGAAATGCTGTAGTATAGTTGATAAAGATATTAACTTATCAAGTATAGTGAGTTAGCTGTGTATAAAAACAGTCATATTGCTTAACCCATTTAGTACCAGAGACCCCTAAACGGTACAGTGGAGGCCCAGATCAGATGCCACGTTTGCTAATAAATTTTGATGAAAACACAACCTGACACCCTTAAATTTTGAAATGAACTGCTATATATGAGGAAGATTCCATTTGGTACATATAAAGGGTTAATATCTCAAAAACAAAAAAACGATATTTCTGCAAAGTAAACACCATCTGTAATCTTTATCTTGTACATAAATAATGCATAATTTTGCCAAAAACTAGATGTTACAATAAAAGTTAATTTTTGAAAAATGACAATTTTGGCCCCTTTTGGTCTGACAGTATTTCACAGGGGAGTAAATGTATTTATGTAACAGTCACCTTTCTGTCAATGTTTACCTTTGCACATGACTAATACTATTTTAATGATAATCTGCATATAAATGATTGCAGGCAATTGTAAGTACTAGCTGTAAATTTGTAACTGTTGCAAAGAAAACCTGGTTGGATTAAAATATTTGCATTATTAAGCTGTCAAGGACAGCCAAAGTAGGCAGAGCTTGTGGCTATTACATTACTGATTAGCACTCCACTTTTCATTTCCTCAAAATTTTATATAGGATTTAATAGACAAAAGGATGACTGGGACAAGATAAAATTCTAAAAGTCAGGATCTAGTTATGTATGAACAATACAATAATAACTGCAGAAGTTTTGATGTATTTATATTAATAATTAAAGAAATATCTCAGAAAATGACTATTTATAACCAGCAAACTGCCTATAGACATTTTACACATGCACAGGTAGTAGTATAAGACGACTTTGTTCCTTTACAAGGAGAGCTATTATTGTAGACAGCATAGCGGTTGTGTCAACTGTTTTTAAACAAGCCTCTTATTATTCAAAACACTACAGAATGTTGTAAGGTCCCTTTTGTCAGCTGGGAGCCCCAACTCTACAACCAGTTCTAGGTAAACTAAGTTATTTAACTTTAAAATTAAGTTATAGGTAAACTAAGTTATTTAACTTTAAGTACAGTATATAGTGGAAATGAAACCTATTTTCAGTGATAATTTTTGGAAGTTGAGAAAATGAAAAGCTGAGGAAGAATCACAGAAAATGCTACAAACTTTTGTAAGTCTCAGTATTTTTTCATACGATTTTCTTCATTTTGCCCAGTAACCCTCTCTTTTAAATCCCAATTGTTCATTTTCTTCAAACAAGGTGCAATTTAACAAAAATACAAGTAGCAACACGTGTTACTTGTTAAAACTGGTGAAAACCTAGATCTTACATATATATAGAAAATACTCAAGAAAAGAACATGCCATATAGGTGGTTCTTAGAAGAATTCTATGGTAAACAGTCGTACCATCTTAAACAAGAAGACCATGATGGTCCTGTATGGCTCCCCTGAGAACAGTATTTGAATCAAGAACAGGAAGCACATGACTATCATCACAGAGAAGCTGTGGAGAGAACCCTAAGCATGTATTTTGCCCAGGAGCAGACAAGATCCAGGTTAACTTGGGATTATTGTATCAACAGACTCAGCAAGGTCCTGAATTTCTTATCTTTCATACCAAATTTCACAGTATCCTATGTCTCTGGTGAATACACAAGACAAAAAAATGCCATATGGGTGATTCTTAGAAGAATTCTAATTTCTTTTTTTCAGCAAATAAGATTTTCAAAGTGTTTGACAATATGACAATATTTTAGCATGTGGGCAATCATGGTCAATGGATCAGAACCACTCAGCTCCAACGGAGAAGTTGTATGAAATTAACATTCTGAAAATAAGATTAAAGGCATGTCAATCAAGGATTGTCAGTTGAACAAACTTGGTTGGCCCCAAACCTTTATTTCCTTGACCCAAGGAGACTACATCTTAAAAATGACAATTGGTTCAGAAACTCAGAGAAGTCATATGGAAATTCTGATAATTTTTCACGATTTTACACATGCACATAGACCCTGGGTAAGGGCAGACTACTCCCAGGAACCAAATACTGATCAAAACAGGAAGCTTTTATTTTGCTTCAGTAATACTATGTAATATTTTCTATTAAAAGAGTTGGCCTCGAGAAAGTTCCTGGTTTCTTGGTTCTGGAGGTTTTTAAAAGTGTTTTTCCCATATACTGGCATGGCAGCCAATTTTTGTCAACTGACAGAAATCGTTTGAACAAACTTTTGATCCCTCAACCCCAGGAGGCTACATATGAAATATGGTTACAATCAGCCCAGTGGCTTTGGGTAAGTTTTGAAAATGCTGAGCAAGTTTCATGGTATTATACATGCATACAGACCCAGATTGAGATTAGACTACCATCCTGGGACAAAATTATGATCAAAACAGAAGGCTTCTGTTATTTCAATCACACTAAAAGTCTCGTCCAATAATAACGTAAATTCTTTTTGCAAAAAAAGTCAAAGGTCAACCAAAACTGAACAAGCTTTGTAGCCCTCCCCCCACCACCCTACAAATGTATAGGATGCAAATTCTTTCTGCAAAAAAAGTTCACAGCCAACCAATTGAATGAACTTTGTAGCCCCCCTCCACGGGCCTCCCTGGTCTAGTGGTTAAGAGAGCTGACTCTTGATCATTAGGTATCTCACCGCTGTGGTTTGGGTCTCGCTCGGGTCACATGTGAGACGCCAAGTTCTGCAACGGAAGGTCAGGTGGTTTTTCTACAGGTACTCCTGATTTCACCCACCTCTGATTAACGATTGGCTCGATATGAGTGAAATGATCTTGAAAGGGCCGTAAAACCAAAACCAAACACCAAGTTTCACTTCCCCTGAAAGATTGGTGACCACATTGGAATGGTAGCCATGATAATCAATGGACTGGAACCATTTGAATGAGCATATTTTGCACCCCCAACCCCATGAGGTTACATATGAAATATGATTATCAGCCTCAGGGACTACAGAGGTGAAGTCCTTTGGAAATGGATGACAGACAACAGACACTGCCTATCCTATATGCTTGCTTGCAGCCTTCTGTTCAGTGAAGCTAAAAACTTAATCTAAGGCCTGATTTCACTTCACCTTTGTAACTCTTATCAATGATGTTAAACTGTGGTATAATTTGCTTTAAGGCATAATGCAAATTATTGGCATATTAAATGCGATGTGAAATAGGGTCTACCGTATTTACCAGTGTACAACAGCACTTTTTGTTTTCAACCAGAAAAAGTACCAAAATCCCCTGCATGTAATGCATCAAAACAGAAAAAGGCCCTTTTTTCAAGCAAAAATTTGACAGGTCACAAAAACCCATTGCAAATGTAATGGGACGCATTACAAACGTAATGGGATGCATTTCGATTCTCAAAAAGTAATATAAAAACAGTATTTTATCTGCAAGACCATTTCATTGAAAATGCAGTATTATTACATTTACAACTTAATGAAATTTCCATTTTGATAGCTCTAAAAAAATTTATTTTTCCTCATTTTACCAAAGTTAGGCGAATGAAGAAGAGTTTACCTGAATTTACATGATGAACCAATCATCAAACAAGAATTGTCAGAAGATAAAGTAGCGCACCTAATGAGAGCTTGACTTTAAATCAGGCCAGCTTTAATATACTGTTCTGAATAAAAAAGTTAACATGCCTGAAGCAGATTAGGCTGTCATGAAAAGCTGATACCGTTCAAAGATAAGATAAAAATTAAAATGCAAAAATTAAACAGTCAATGGACCATGAAATATAGGCCATTGTCAAATATGGGTAAGTTTAATTAAAGTGGTCATGCAATGATATAAATATGTACCAAATATCAATACAATAGCATTACACTGTAACTATTGAGAAACTGACCTAAATGTAAAACTTAAAGTCACTGGACCATGAAATATAGGTTAAGGTCAAACATGGATGACCTAATTCAAAAGGTTATGCTTAGATATAAGTATTTTCCAATAAGCTTTACTATAGCAATGACAGTTGTTGAGAAACTGATATAAATGGAAAAATTAAACAAACTCACTAGACCAAGAAATATAGGTCAAGGTCAAGTACAGATTACCTAATTCAAGAGTTCATGCTCTGATGCCATTACTATAGCACAGATTGTTAGGTCAGTTTTTCAAAAACAAAGTCAATGGACCGTGAAATATAGGTCAAGGTCAAATATGGATGAACAAATCCAAAAGGTCAAGCTAAAATGTAAGCATCTACCAATTATCTTCATTGTAGCACTGATAAATGTTGAGAAACTGATATAAATGCAAAAATTTAACAGTCACTAGACCGTGAAATATAGGTCAATGCCAAATGCGAAATAGATAGGTAACCAGTCTGACTGGCTTTGGTAGCAACCAATCAACCAAACTGGTGCCTGGGATTTGCACGAAAATTCATGAGCATGTGACAAATGGGAAAATCTTTTTTTCCCAACCATCTGGGGACTCAGAAATTAGGTGCGTGTTGTACTCGAGTGCATGATATACACAGATAAACATGGTAAGTCTATTACATTGTAGTCATTCAGCAAAGTAGAGAAGATGCACTGTGGCAACACATGAAACCGACAATAACTTGCAAAATCAGGCATTCTGACATGCAGCAATATCAGTTTCCAGTCGGGAAAGACTGTCTAGTCTTATGCTTGCCTATCACATAAAAATCTGTGCTAAGAAGATTGGCATGGAATGAAATGCTTGTGCAAAATCAACAATGCCATGACTAAAATACAGCTTCGTCCCAAAAATAATGTACGCCCCCAAAAAATTGCACACTTCGATTGACTTTCAGCTGTAATATTTCTCTATAGTTATGAACAATGGTCATATACTACTCATAATATGAATACCTGGCTTACCATGGAACGATATATACTCCTGCTCGAAAAAAAAAAACAAAACGGGTCCGTTTGATATTCTGTATAACCAATACATGGCTTATTTGTAACAATTTTAAATCTATAGCACTAAGACATTTGCATGAAAGTTTGCATATATGCTGCATACAGGTTTACTTTATAGATAAAGAAGTTTCATTGAATTCCTTACAATGGTCTAGTTGCTATGGTTACCTACATATTGCCTTGATTTACAGCAAAATGCCTATTTAAAACAAGAATTGTCAGAAGAAAATGTAGCGTGCCTTATGGGAGCTCGACTTTAAATCGCGCCAGCTTATATACTGTTCTGAACAAAAAGTTCACATGCCTGAAGCAGATTAGGCTGCCATGAAAAGCTGGTTGCATTCTAAGTTGAGAAAAAAAAATAAAATGCAAAACTTAAAGTCAATGGACCATGAAATATAGGCCAATGTCAATTAAGGTATGAATTTCATTTTTCTGATGTTCACGAAGTATGAACAACATTGGGTCACTAGCAAAGTTTACATGAACCCTGGGTCGCGTGCAAAGTAAATGAACCCAGAAGGGGTTTATGTAAACTTTGCTAGTGACCCAATGTTGTTCATACTTCATCGAAGTATGCACACCATTGGGTCGCGTGCAAAGTAAATGAACCCCGCTAAACTTTGCTAGCGAACCTATATTGTTCATACTTCTATGAACATCAGAAAAATTAAGTTTATACTTATATTTACATTCTTTTCTTCTCATAATTTGGCGAAGAACAGTTTTTAAATGAGCTACTTTTGAAGCCAAGAAAAACACGTTTTTTCGGACTTTGTTTTATTGTTTATTTTGACATCACTAATATCATGTGACGTTACGTGACCTGATATAGTTCATTGAAGTATGAACTACATTTCGTTCTTTAGGTTTACATAAGGCTTAAATTAATATAATCCTTTACACTAGGAATGTAAATATATACAGATGATTTTAATTAAAGTGGTCATGCAATGACAAATATGTACCAAGTATCAACAAGAGACCCATGGGCCACTATGCTCACCAGAGGAAATGTGGTTTATACCATATACAGGCAAGGTGCCTATCCTATTCATGTGACAACAATACAACTAATAATGTTTAATTGCCTCACCCCCATAGAGGCTTTTCATGTAATTTGGTTTCAATCAGCACAGCTCTTTTACTGGAGAAGAAGATAAAAATACTGAATCTGAGCCATCCAAGACAAAGGTCAGTAATGACCTTGACCTTTGGAATTGATAAACTTCCATTCAGCTAACTGCAAATATCATTTTTGATGTCACAGCCTACCAGGCAATCAGAAATATCCAGTACTTTGCCATTTTTCAATACAAATGTCTAAGTGACCAAATTTGACCAGGACGTAAAACAGGTGAAGGTCAACCAAAGGTCATCATTTGAACAAACTATGTAGGATCAGAGTCCCTGATGCTGCATACCAAGTTTCAAGATCATCGGCCATTCGGTTCTTGAGAAGATTGCCCATATTGGTCATGTGACCAAGCCCTCACGAACAAACTTTCGTTCCCTCATTCCATAGAGGCTCCACATGTAATTTGGTTTCAACTGGCCAAGTAGTTTAAGTGAAGGAGGAAATAAATATACTGAATCTGAGCTATCCTGGACAAGGTCGGTAAATGACCTTGACCTTTGCAACTGATAAACTTCCATTCAGCTGATTGTAAATACCATTTCTGATGCCATTAGCTAATATACAAACAGAAAAATCCACTGTTTTGCCATTTTTCCATACAAATGTCTAAGTGACCAAATTTGACCTTGACATAAAACAGGTCAAGGTCAACCAAAGGTCATCATTCGAACAAATTTGGTAGGGCCAGAGTCCCTGATGCTGCATACCAAGTTTCAAGATCATCGGCCATTCAGTTCTTGAGAACAAGATTTTTAAAACTTTTTACCATATATGGGCATGGCAGCCATATTGGTCATGTGCAGGGGTGTAAAATTCCACACACCCGCTCGCATTTGCGAGTAAATATTACCGCAGGGCGAGTGAGTTTTTCAAAACTTTCTTCACTTTTTCTTTTAGCATCTAAATGAAAAATTTGGACCATAAGGGCGAGTAAGTTTCAAGGAAATTTTACACCCCTGATGTGACCCAGTCCTCATGAATAAACTTTGGTTCCCTCATTAAATAGAGGCTCCACGTGTGATTTGGTTACAAATGGCCAAGTAGTTTAAGTGAAGAAGATAAAAATACTGAATCTGAGGCGTCCTGGACAAAGGTCCGTAAATGAACGGACCTTGACCTTTGCAACTGATAAACTTCCATTCAGCTGATTGTAAATACCATTTCTGATGCCACTAGCTAATATACAATCAGAAAAATCCACTGTTTTGCCATTTTTCCATACAGATGTCTACGTGACCAAATTTGACCTTGACGTAAAACAGGTCAAGGTCAACCAAAGGTCATCATTTGAACAAACTTGGTAGGGCCAGAGTCCTTGATGCTGCATACCAAGTTTCAAGATCATCGGCCATTCGGTTCTTGAGAAGAAGATTTTTAAAGGTATATACCATATATGGGCATGGCGGCATTACTGTCTTCATACTGGCACCGTCACAAATCCATGATATGTCCAAATTAAATGTTCCAAAACAATTGCCATTGCAAAACCCGTTTCAAAATATTGTACATTGAAGGCTTTGAAATTTGTGTTTATGTATCGTTTCATGGTAAGCTATGTATTCATATTATGAGCAGTATATGACCTTTGTGAATAAATCTAGAGATTTCTACAGTTGAAAGTCAATCAAAGTGTGTTTTATTTCGGGATATTTAAGGAGTATATTATCTTTGGGACAAAGTTGTATATACATAAACAAGAACTTTAAAAGTGAAACTGATGTTCTCAATGGTGTTTTTGCGCATATTGTACCAGGTTCACTGGTACACAGCGGATATTGTCACAATTTATTTGAAATCTAAGTTCAAGGTGGCAGACTTCAAATAACCACTCATTTTTTCTTGTTATGGTTCATGTTACTGATTTTTTTAATGATCTTATCAGCAGATCTCAGAAACAGCTTTCCCCCTTTCTGTTTACTTCGTTTCTTAGCTTCATTGACAGCAGCTGTTCTTGGACATATTCCTGAATTTAAGTACTGTTTGAAGTAACGATGTATTTCATTCATTTCTTCCTCGTCGAAGTACTGCCTAGTCACAGGTTTTTTCTTTTTCTTTTCTTTCTGTTTTCTGCTCAAGTCCTCCAATGGTTCATTTTCATCCTCTGATGATGATCCCTGATCGTCAAAAACAATTGGATCGACCAGATCTGGATGTCTAAAAGAAACCAAAATGAACAAGTACTTCAAACAAACAGGAATCGGTATTTACAGAAATAAATTACAAAGTACATTAGGATAACATGCCTATGTAATACTACTGTCTATCATGGCCCTAAGAATGGTTTCAGATGATTAATGGTATTTTTATTATTCTTGCTCAAACTACAGATTGTTGGTACTCATCAGAACAGCCTCTGACCAGTACCCAGGATCTGTGTTTCTGAGCAGGAACAACCTAGGTTTTTCCTATTTCTGCTCTAACAGATTGTTGGTACTTTATTTCTGAGCAGAAACTAGAATTGCCCTAAAAACTGACTACAGCCCTGTTTCATAATATTATGCTCAATAAAGAGCCAGCAGCCTGATTCTCAATCCCACCATGACACAACAACTCACTGTCCATCTCTATACAAGGTTCAAGTTACTAACTTGGCACAAGCTGTTAAGCTATGCAAAGATGAGAACGACGATATCTTTAGAAATACTGTGCGAGAATGTTCCACAGCACGGTAGACGAAATCCCAGCAAAATTTGACAAACTTTTTAAAAAAAGGTAAACTAGAGCAGCAATGGTCCTGAATTGCTCAACTTAGTCCTGAGCAACCTAAAGACTTTTAAAGGTTCCCCTAGGGGGCCTGCCTGTATTGTGTTTGTCAGGAAAATGAGTTCTCACTTAAACAGACATCCAGTGTTGTCACTGAATAAAAATTTGCAAGATTCCATTGACTAAAATTATTTTTCTGTTGCTGCATATTTCTGATCCCTAATTTACTTTGTTGAGTATACGAGGGCAGGCTGAAAAGTTCTGAGCCTGACCAAGATCCAATGGTTTGTCCATGCTGAAAGTGCCTTATTTTTCAACATAGTCTCACAAGTCTCGCTTTCAACAATTTTTCAGTCATATCACGACGGTGTCTGGTTGTGACAGGGAGCTCAATGCTCACTTTTATAGTGCTGCCTCACTCAAGTTTCATGTCCCAGACACATTACATGATACAACACCCAGTCACATTATCCAGACACTGGATCGACCAGTCCTAGCTCTTCCCCGTAAATCTGAGTGCCAAGCGAGGAGCAGCTAGTACCATTTTTAATAGGGCTGACTATCGATGCCTATTTTGACTATCACGATAGTATTGCTATCGTGGAAACTACTATCACGATACTATCACTATCGTGGCATACTATCACGATACTATCGTGATACTATCGGGTACTCTTATAAATGATTTTTAGATGGTATATGACACACATGAAAATGGCTAAGAGTGACAGAATGAGTTAGGAAAATTGCAATGGCCTAAAATTGTATGTTTATTGTGTGTTTCAATATCAGCAGCCATTCCCTCGGGGCTACTTCAGAAAAACGTCATTCTGAGGCGGCACTTTATTTATCCCCACCGCCTTACAGAAGGACCAACCTCGTAAAAATTAACTTGCTGCTTCCAACATTTAAAGGAGAATATATGCCTATCAGTGATGGTTATCATAGCTTTAATACCTATGCACATACACCTTTGCAATGTTTGAGATTTTCTGCTAGTGGAAACTGTCACATGTTGATTGTTATTGGATTGTTTGATGTTTGCCGCCTGTGGTAAATTAATCTGTGTATTCAGTTAATTAGGTAACTGGATTAATCATTGCACAATATTACGTTATCACAGCAGGACATTTTAGCACCTATTTCAGGGTGACATGAATCAAACAACCTGCATTTAAACTTGAAAATACATATTTTTTTTATTTGAAGATAGTATCAGAAGCTAGACTTTTTCATTTATCAATATGTACAGGGCTCGATCTGGGCACTATGTGGACGTTGAGAGTGAAGTCCTTGGACACCAGACGGCTTAGTCAAGCAGCAATAATAATTCAAAGTTCTCCTGAAATTGGCGGGCCATTTTGAAATGTTTTTTTTTTTAACATGTTTAATATCCCCCAAGATATTTAATATTTGCTGTTTATCAGACCCAAAAATAAGAAAGACAATCGAAAATAAAATAAGATAGACACACGAAAAAGAAAAAAACAAATCGCCAGTTTGTACCAGGTTGTCCACCATCAAAACGTCAAGAATCACGTTAAGAAAGTAATTGATAAGACTAGGACTAAGTATCAAGGCCTCGTGCTGCACGCTTTTTTTCTTTTGTATAAAGCCTGTAGCATGGCCGCAGGAAAATAAAACTTAAGACAGCTTAAAGGTTCCCACTTGGGCTCTAGAAATTTTGAAATCCCTTTCGGTCTGACCAGCTGACTGATGACGTCATCATCAATGCATTTGTGCAGACCTGTCAAATAATCTGAGTCTTCTATGTACGCACATGTACATGCTGTGCATTTCTCGAGAAGCATTTCTAATGAGACCAGAAGGGCAGTTTAACAGTCTGGTCCTAATACTCATTAGCTCATAGCTATCATGTTTGTCGGACGTAGAAAGAGTCGCATATACAACATGTTAAACTGCTTAATACCGTTGTTTAGTATACATTGATATATGCAAATGGGTCAGCAAACAGCCAAAAAAAAAAAAAAAAAAAACTTAACTTTATACAAAAGATCAGCCTGTGCATTTAGCAAATGTTGTCAAAATTGATCAGGGGAATCACATTTGTCCCGGAAGCCATACTACGGAAGGCTCATTCAAACATTTTAAACATTTACACATGAATGCGCAGGCTGATCTGAGCCTTCATATGTTGCACAGGTTTCACTGTCATGTTTTCAAAAAGTTGCATGCAACAACCGTGTGAGCAAACTATCATTGACGCTTTGTTATTAAAAATCTATGCGGGATAATTTTTGACTGCCTCAACTGCACGTGCGAAAAATTACGGCGGGAAATTCATCCAAAGCAAAACCATAACAATCATGTGCGACCAGCAAAGACTCAAGATCATCATGCGCGTATGTGAAGGCATATTAGTCTGTCCTGATTACAGCTGCATGGATATCCTAAGCAAAACTACTTGCGTTATTACACAACAGTAAAGGTAGATTTTCAAAGTCTATTCAAGAAAAAAAAACTATAAAAACTATCAAAACTATCGATAATTGAATGAACTATCGGCGATAGTTATCGATAGTCCAAAGTACCATCGATGCATTGCTATCGAGGCAGTCCCTATCGCGATGCATCGAACTATCGATGCATTGTTACACCCCTAATTTTTAACGACTGGTATGTCGCGGCCCGGGATCGAACCCGTGACCTTCCGTTCCCCGGAGCGGACACTCTACCAACTGAGCTATCGGGGCCGGTCCAAAGAGTGAGTGTTTGAGTTTTACATCCCACCAACAGCTAAGGTCAAACGGAGACAGGACCTCGGTTTAAAGACTCATCCGAAAGTCTGGAGAAGCCGGGATCTATCCTGCCATCCCTGGTTTACAAGGCGAGTCGCTTTACACACTCTACCATGGAGGCTTCTAAACAAACCAAAGTGCCAAATTTCATAAACCAGAGCTCAGGTGGACACTGCCCAATGGCAGCCATGTATTATAACATATGATTTTAATCTACCAATTGAAGGGGCGAGTGCAACAAGGTACCAAAGTCCATTTACATTATTTCAAGAAAAATGCGAAAACCACATTTTTTTTTTTTTTTACCAAACTGAAAATAAGTTGATTTCTCTTTAAACAATGACAAGGTACTTTGAGAAATGTTTAATTTAAGAGATGTGATAATTTGTTGGAAAAATATTGGTTTCTGCAATTTTGTCTGTGCAACAAGGGGCCCAACTCCAAATTTCATGTAAATCTGAAAATGGCATATAGAAAGTGTTTTACAGTACATCAGAGATAGCAAAGTATATGATTACGTGTGCAGAGATTATATCTTATGAGAAAAATAGTGAAAAATGTGAATGCATTATACATTATGCATATGTTTCGCAGATTTGCATAGGTTTTAATTACACAAAGGTCCTAACTCCATCGTTAAAATTCAATCCATGTTAAAATTACTTTGGTATGTCACGGCCCGGGATCGAAAGATTTTCCCGATGTAAGTCTATGTAAAATCAGAGGGCCCCCGAGGCGGTGGCATTTTTGTTCTCAGGGCTATAATTTGAATAATCTTTGTGGGGGTCCACTAGATGAAGCTTCATACCAAATATCAAAGACCTCGGCCTTGTGGTTTCAGAGAAGAAGAATTTTCAAGATTTTCCCTATATAAGTCTATGTAAAACCAAAGGGCCCCGGAGCGGGGGCATTTTTGGCCCCAGAGCTATAATTTGAACAATCTTGGTAGAGGTCCACAAGATGAAGCTTCATACCAAATATCAAAGACCTGGGCCTTGCAGTTTCAGAGAAGAAGATTTTTAAAGATTTTCCCAATATAAGCCCATGTAAAACCAAAGGGCCACGGGGCGGGGGCATTTTTGGCCCCAGCACTATAATTTGAACAATTTTGGTAGGGGTCTACTAGATGAAGCTTCATATCAATCATCAAAGACCTGGGGGTCACCCGAGGAACATTCCTTTTAAGTAATTTCAAAATCCATCCACTGGTTAAGGAGAAGAAGTCTTTAAGGTTTTTCTATTTTTAGCTCTGGCAGCCATTTTGTACACCCGAGCAGAACGGTTTGAGCAATTTTGGTAGACGGTCACCCAAGGATCATTCCTGTGAAATAATTTCAAAATCCATCCACTGGTTAAGGAGAAGAAGTTGTTTAAATGTTTTTCTATTTTTGGCTCTGGTGACCATCGTGATCACCCGAATGGAACGGTCTGAGCAATTTTAGTAAAGGGTCACCCAACAAACATTCGTGTGAAATTATTTCAAAATCTGTCCAGCAGTTTTAGAGAAGTCATTTAAAGCAAAAGTTGACGACGGACGCACAGACGACGGACAAAGACCGATCACAAAAGCTCACCTTGAGGACTTCGTGCTCAGGTGAGCTAAAAAAACTATTACAGTCAAACTGCAGTTACTTGAACACCCTTGAGACCATTTTCAAGATTATTTCACTCATATTGAGCCGATCGTTAATCAGGTGGGCGAAAACCGGAGTACCCAGAGAAAAACCACCTGACCTTCCGTTGCAGAACTTGGCGCCTCACATGTGACCCGAGCGAGGCTCGAACCACAGCGGTGAGAGACCTAATGATCAAGAGTCAGCGCTCTTAACCTCCCCCCCCACACACACCCCGCCCCCCTTGGGACCATGAAAATTTGTTCAAGCCAGGGGTTATTCTAGCCACTGAGGGTTGATTGTTAGTATTTGTTTCTTTGAGGTTTAACGTCCCCTTTAACACTGTAAAGGTCATTTTGGAGACGTTGCTTCCAATTTTGTGGGACTTTTACCCGACATTGAGATGATATGAAATCTCAAGTCCTGTCGCCCAATGAAACCAATAGGGTTTATTAGCATGGACAGTCCACCTCGCACTGCGGTTCCTGGACAGGCTTAGATCCTCTAAGCAGTTTACCAGTACTAGTGTGCAGGCCGGATTCAGCTCTGCGTGGAAGCATCGTGCAGCCCATACATTTCTTCAAGCCCTATGGGCGGGGGTTGATTGTTAGTAAACTGGCCCCTGGGGACTCAGGAATAGTTCTAATCAGCCATAGTATTTGTGCCATCAGTGTTCGAGCCATTGAAGTTTTACTGTATGTACTTACTGATAGAGGTGCCACGATTCACCGAAATCACGATGCATCACGGTTCAGTGGTCACGATTTGGTTCCCGATTCTTTTGATCCCATTTTCGATACGGTTCGATTCACAAAATTGTCAAAAATTGTCAATCAATTAGTTGTTTAATTACTGCATTGCAAAGTGAAAGAAACTAGTACTCTTCAACAGTAATCTTCATTTTGAATGTTTCTGAACAGATACACACATGGATTATTACTTTAGGCACTGTTTTTATGAAATATTTCAAGCAAACAAAAGCGCTAATGCGAATGTCATTAGTTTTCGCGACTTACGAAAATCGATCTTTCAATCAAAGACTGTCACTAATTATGACTTTTAAAACCTTTTAAAATGATCAGAAAAGTTCTGTCAAACACTCCTCAATTGAATTTAAGTCTGTTTTTGAAAAGTTGTTCATGTTATTTCATAGAAAATGAGCCAATCTCCCATGATCAAAAACTGAACGTTTTTCAGGACAGAACGTGTTTTCAAACAAAGGTTATAAAGGCATCTACTGCATGTCTACAAGCATTAATTAAGTGGTTGAACTTTGTTTTAATGTGATTCTTTCTTATTGAGAAACTATTCTAAAAAAACATTTAGTTATTGTCATAGAACTTTGATAGAAACATTCTTAATTTAACTCTGAACCACACCAGACATAGATTTTCATATGTTGCTGGCCAAATAATGTTATCCTTTGCAGTTAATAACTCAGTAGTTGAAGCCTTAAAATGTATCGTGATACGTATCGTATCGGGAACCAAGTATCGCGATACGTATCGTATCGTGAGGTGAGCGTATCGTGGCAGCCCTACTTACTGATCATCCTGACCAACCACCAGATGATCTGCAACTTTCTCTGAAGTTCCAGCTTTCTCTCCACTAGCATTCCCTCCTTCCACATCCCCAAATACCAGATCTGTAGAGAAAATAATAAGATTAATATTTTGGTCAATCCCAGGATTACGAATTTAATAGTTCTAACATGTCTTTATGCCACAAACAGAACAGCTCATTAACTTGTGCTTACTTACCAAACAAGGGCTGTTGCCTGATAACAAAGTTCACCTGAACGGTGCCTGCCCATAGTGACAATGAAGTTCCCTGTGACATTGACCGAATTTATGGCGTTAATCCATGAACACAATCCATCAATGTACAGATTGTGAAACAATAAGACTTCAAAAACATCAAACATAAAAAAAAGGGGGGGGGGTGAAGCACGCGAGACTATATAAAACTTCAGATAGGTATCTAACATCAGTGAAATCATTAACTAAATCTATCCGTGCCAGGCTTTCTAAACCTTGTATCTTTAACAAATATCTAAAATCAGTGCAAGAATTAAATAAATCTACCCTTAACAGTGAAACTGTAAGCCAAAAACTAACAGAAGTCTAAGACCTTAAATGCAAGACCACTAAGACCCTAATCTCAAAATCTAAATCCATTCACACAAAGTGAATCTCCAACTGGCAAGCCTTTAGAAAATTTTAACAGAAAACTAACATTAAATGTCTAAGTCTGTGACCTTGACCTAAGGTCACTGAGGGGATGGGGGTGGGAATACGCAAAACTTTAGAACAATATCTCGTATCAGTACATGTACTTGTATTAATTAAATCCATAAGCCTTTAGAAAACTAAAACTCTTAAGTTTGTAACCTTGACCTCGAGGTGTCTTAAGTGGTGGGGGGTGGTACCTTGCAAAACTTTAGGCCAATATCTCACATCAGTACAAGTATTAACTAAATCCCTCACAGAGTTTGCAAAAGTTTGGAGAACACAGTCTGACCGATCTGGTAAAAACCGTTAAAAATGATTAAATATTGCATGGAATTTCAGAATATTTTCAACAGGCCGGCAATTTTTTACCAGACTCAGTCAGACAGTGCTACACGTTTCGCAAATACTGCCATCAATGTATAGAGAAACTAAAAGCATTTCAGAGCCCTAGATAACAATGCGTAATGCGTTTTCACACATATTTTCACGGTAAAAGTGCATTGGATATTAAAGCGGCATATATGGAAACATATTGAAAATCGGCCCCGTTCGCTATCGTGGCTTTTATCGGTAGTAAAAATGATGGTTAATCGAACAAACTGTACTACTGGTTCCTGTTACATTACAGTAATTGTACGTACCTTCTCACAAAACCATAAGTAGCACCTCTGAATCAGTAGCTGCTTATAGATTTTTTTTGTTGCAGTTCAAGGGCGTGGCGAATGCAATCTATGTCAACAAAATGCCGTTAATTTTACATCTGAGCAGGACGTTTTAAGAAGAATTATGCTGAAAACATGGCATTGTTGTTCAGATACTTTACTCAGCATGATCAGGCAGAAGTGAACACTGAAAAGATTGTTCGGCAACTTTCGTCTAAGTCTGTGACCTTGACCTGAAGGTCACTGAAGAGGTGTGGGCTGGGACCGTGCAAAACTTTAGACCAGATTCTCACATCAGTACAAAAATCCATACTGAAACTATAAGCCTTTAGAAAACAAGGCAAAATAAAATTTATCACCGTAGCAACACTGTTTCTGCCTCTTCTTTCTTCTGCCAGCAACTCCTCCTGTAACAGCAGTCTGTTAAGCTCACCACACAGTTCATGGGCAGGCTTAGACCTTCTATGTGGTTAATGAGTACTAAGTGCATACTGATACTTTCACTCGTCAGTATATGACAACTGACACTTTTTCACCAGAATCTAACATCAGCTCCAGTACCAACTAAATCTATTTTAAGGTTACTGAGATATGAGCTTCCAAGAACTCTGACCAAAACAAAACCGTTAACAAATTTTAAGTCAGTGACCTTGATCTCAAGGTCAACGACGTGGGGTTGGTACCGGGCAAATTTTGGACCATTTCTAATAATAGTCCAAGTATCAGCTGAATATACTGCATGATCACCTTAGGTATGATCTTTTCAAGGTTTGATAAAAAAAGAAAAACTTGATAAACAATATTTTCTAAGTCCATGATCAAAGTAAGTCCATGATCAAAGGTCACTGAGGGGGCGTATTAGCCAAAGTATTCGTTAGGTCCATTACAGAGATGCAATCTTCTAAAAACTTTGACAAAGAACTTAAATAAACAAACTCAAAGTCTGAGCCCTATATGTTTGAGGGTTGTACCACTGTATCATGTAAAAACTTTGGACCAGCATCTAATATCAGTCCAAGTCTGCTAAATCTGCTACATGGTTAGACGATTTTACTGTTTAAAACTTTGATATAAACCTTTACCGAACTATTTCTAAATCTGTGACCTCAAGGTCACTTTGGGGTGGGGATGTATGTTGTTTATTTTCCGCATACAATGTTTATGTAGTATAAGGGCGCAATGACTGAACTTTCCATCAATATGTCAAAGGTCAATTGAGGACGATAATTTAAACGAACATGGCAGGCCCTGCCCTTCGTCCATAATGTTTTATACCAAGTTTCACTGTTCCAGGTTCTGGAAAAATTTGTCTTTTTTTTCCCCACGTAGCCATCTAGGTCAACAGAGCAGAACCATTTGAACAAATTTTCATTCCCCTGACCCCAAGATTGCTGCATATAAAATATGGTTAGAATCAGTCCAAGGATTTAAGAGAAGTCATTTCGACGACAGATGGATACCAGAAAACAGACCCTGCCTATCTTATAAGCTCACCAGGCACCTTGGCTCAGGGTAGCCCAAAACAAGGAACACTGTTTCACATTATGTTTCCTTACCTGAAATATCAATTTGGTCTAAAGTCTTCCCTTTGAATTTGTTTTGGAGATTGAGATCTTGAATCAGAAATAGCTTGCCGATTTCCACCCTTTCTACTAGACCAGACATCTGTCTATAGTACGTTTTGTGGATGTCCGATGTATGTCCTAAATGACGACAAAGCCATTCTATCTGGTACTTTTCCAGATTCATCATCTGCAACAATATTCATATAAAAATCTACTTCAGAAGCAAATTCAATATGGAATCAGCTGAATAATGGTGTAGGGAAAATCAAAGAAAAAACTAGAATGGCACGGGGGTGTCAGGAGGGCCCCGGAGCTGTCCATAGGGACCCAAGGTCTGTGTCAGTGAATGCATCTTATCATAAGGAACAATAATATATATGGTTAAGTGGTGGGTATATGAATTGTTTCTGAGATATAAGGCCTTTTATGAATTGAAGGGGGCGAGGCATGGTCCGGGGTTGACCAGAGGGAGCCAAAGTCTGTGTCTTAGAATGTGTCATATCATAAGGAACAATAATATGTATGGTTTAGGTGTTCGAATCTGATTAAGTCTGTGTCAGTCAATGCATCTGATCATAAGGAACAATAATATATATGGTTTAGGGGTGGTGACATGGATAGTTTCTGAGATATAACGAAGGGGGCGGTGCATGGCCCAAGGGGGACCCAAAGTCTGCGTCTTGGAATGTGTCATATCATAAGGAACGATAATATATATGGTTTAGGTGTTCGAATCTGATTAATTTTCAAGATAATTAGGCGGGGCATGGGCCGGGGGTGACCGGAGGGACCCAAAATCTTTGTCTTGGAATGTGTCATATCATAAGCAACAAAAATATATATGGTTAAGGTGGGGTGGGGTGGGGGGTGGGGGGGTCGGGATGGACCCAATGTCTGTATCAGTCAATGCATCTTATCATAAGGAACAATAATATATATGGTTAAGGGGTGGGGATATGGATAGTTTCTGAGATATAAAGACTTTAATGAAGCAAAGGGGGCGGGGCATGGCCCAGGGGTGACTGTAGGGACCCAAAGTCTGTGTCATGGAATGTGTCATATCATAAGGAACAATAATATATATGGTTTAGGTGTTCGAATCTGATTAATTTTCAAGATAATTAGACATTTTGACAGTTTTGCATACAAATTCCTATATGACAATTTTGACCTGTTACGCAATCTGACCCCTGGGCCCACCCAGGGGCATGACCCTGGGTCAAATTGAACATGAACTGATAGGTCTTGGTCTGAGTAGATGTCATACCAAATTTCAACTTTGTAATATGGATAGTTTCTGAGATATAAAGACTTTAATGAAGCAAAGGGGGCGGGGCATGGCACAGGGGTGACCATAGGGACCCAAAGTCTGTGTCATGGAATGTGTCATATCATAAGGAACAATAATATATATGGGTTAGGTGTTCGAATCTGATAAATTTTCAAGATAATTAGACATTTTGACAGTTTTGCATGCAAATTCCTATATGACAATTTTGACCTGTCACGCAATCTGACCCCTAGGCCCACTCAGGGGAACGACTTTGGGTCAACTTGAACATGAACTGATAGGTCTTGGTCTGAGTAGATGTCATACCAAATTTCAACTTTGTAGCACAACAGGTAAAAAAATTATGAGCTCTAATGCGAGTCCGAGGTTTCAGCTCGACATTTCAGCCCGAGGTGGTTACGAACGTGACATACGCACGTACGGACGTAACATCACGGCCAAACGCTATATGCCCCACTCCTGCCAAGGCAGGCGGGGGCATAACAAGTCTCCATCTAGTATAAAGCAGTCATCAAAACTAGCACTAGCCCGCTCTATATTTAGTAGCAAAACTGGATTTGAGTTTGTAAAACTCTGTCAAATTTAATTAGCATTCATAAAGGCGGACTAGTAGGATACATTCTAGTTTTGGATAATGAGGACAAATCCTCATTTTGATGACTGCTAAGATTTAATGCTATACAGCTCATCAAAAGTTGAGCACTATTTGGATAGATGCTGCATTTTGTATTAGGCCAGTCAAAATAGCATTGAACCTCAAACAAATTCCTTCAGAAGGGTTTTCACTATTTTCAGAATCAGTGAGGTGTCCTGACTTACAGAAAAAAAATCCCCAAAAATATTCCCTGGCGAAATTGATTTTTTGGGGGAAAATGTTCGAAATTTAAATAAAAATCGCCAAAAACAGGAATTGAATTATAAAAATTTCATTAAATTATATCAAATTTATTTAAATAGCCAAAAATAAGCTAACTATTGTCAAGTAGTGATAAAAGAAGTTTTAGCTTGATATGTGAACAGAAAGCTGTCTTTTCTGAGGTAAAAACTTGGAAATATTGACAAAAATGTTCTACAGAAATTGTTTGAAAGTGTTGACACAAGACAATGGAGCATGTCCATCCTGTAAGTTCCCCCAGAGCCTTTAGGGGAGCTAAAAATCTGATACCAGAGTATCAGAAAAAAATCTACATCCTACTGGGACCAAGCAACCACCCAATGTATAAGAAGCAATGCAAGCTTACAAAATATATTGAAGGCAAACATACTTGTGTCAATGTAGCTGTGTACTTTCTCATGGCAACACTGGTGATTCTTGATGGTGCTGAAAGGGCACACTCACCACATGTCTTTTTCAGGGAATCATACGAGCGAGCATAGGAGAGTTCTGAAAAAGTACATACTAATGTGTTATTTTTTAATTGGCCATATCTGAAAGACTGTCTCCAAATCTGTTGCGGATACTTACTGAAATTGCTTCCTAAGTGACTGCATGCCTTTTGCATCAATATTGCCCACTATTAAAGACAAACCTTAGCAGACTATTATATTTGTGGTAAATGAATTACAACATTTATCTAGCTATTCACTACCACAATTAGCATTCAAGTACAGGGTATGGAGTTGCTGTTAAACAAAAGAGACCTTCTCGAAAGGTAGTAACACATATATATCAGCCCCCGCCCATAGGGGCTTGAAGAAATATATGGGCTGCACGATGCTTCCACGCAGAGCTGAATCCGGCCTGCACACTAGTAGTGGTAAACCGCTTAGAGGATCTAAGCCTGTCCAGGAACCGTGGTGCGAGGCGGACCGTCCATGCTAATAAACCCTATTGGTTTCATTGGGCGACAGGGCTTGAGATGTCATTTCATCTCAATGTCGGGTAAAAGTCCCACAAAATTGGAAGCAACGTCTCCAAAATGACCTTTACAGTGTTGACGGGGACGTTAAACCTCAAATCAAACAAACAAAGTAACACATATATGGACTAACTTTTAGACACCCAATAACTGGATATGTATGTACTGATGTATGGACAAGCTTCTAGCCACTTAAAATATTTCATCTTCTCTTTAAATGTAATATAGACACTGATTTATAGACTAACTTAGCCAGAGGTTGCAGCTTTGATTGGTCATGTATAAGTTTCTTCCATCAAATCACTTTGAAACATTTTCCCTGTATGAATCTTCATTTTCCCCATACAAAATCCACAGGGATGCAAATCTGACCTTTCCGCAAAAGGGTCAAAGGTCACCTAGGATCATTAAACGAACAATTTTGGTCAATTTTCACCGTTCCTAGCGCATGGTGGCCATCTTGGTCATGTGAACGGAACCATTTTAACAAATTTTGGTTCCCATGACCCCAGGAGGCTACATATGAAATATGGTTGCAACTAACCCAGGGGTTTCAGAGAAGTCATCTGAAAATTTTGATGGACGACAGAAGATAACAAGGGACAGACACACTTTTGATACAAACAGAAAGCTTTCGCTACTTTAGTCAAGTCGTTAAGTTTTGTCCATCAAATCACTTTGTAACATTTTCCTGTATGAATCTTTATTTTCCCCATACAAAATGCATAGGGACACAAATCTGACCTTTCCACAAAAAGGTCAAAGGTCACCTAGGATCATCATCAAACAAACTTGGTAGGTCCAGAGTCCCTGATGCTTTGAGCAAAGTTTCACTGATCCAAGTTTCTCTGTTCTGGAGATGATTTTTTTTTAGTGGTTTTTACCACATATGGGCATGGCGGTCATCTTGGTCATGTGACCAGAACCATTTTAACAAATTTTGGTTGCGATGACACCAGGAGGCTACATATGAAATATGGTTACAACTGGCCCAGGGGTTTCAGCGTAGTCATCTGAATATTTTGACGGACAACAACAATGGCAGAAGGCTCCCAAGGGACAAATTTTGATAGAAACAGAAACTTTTGTTACTTTAGTCTAGAGCTGGGGCGATATCATCGATGCATCGATATATAGTGATATTTTTGCTGGCGATACTGTATCGCGATACTAATTCCGTGTATCGATACTTGACGATACTTTTGCGTTATATCAACAAACGTCTGAAACACAAGAGATACCGGTACATATTTTTCTGAGGTGCTTATGCCAATAAAAAATCTGTATCCAAAAGGTGCTGCTTATATCCAACAAGAGGGCCCAGAGGGCCCTGGTTCGCTCACCTGATCCAAAGCATAACAAGTGGGCCCCGAAGCGGGGGGATTTTTGGCCCCAGGGCTATAATTTGAACAATCTTGGTAGAGGTCCACTAGCTGAAGCTTCATAACAAATATCAAAGACCTAAGCCTTGTGTTTCAGAGAAGATGAATTTTAAAGATTTTCCCTATATAAGTCTATGTAAAACCAAAGGGCCACATGGCGGGGGCATTTTTGGTCTCAGGGCTATAATTTGAACAATCTTTATAGAGGTCCACTAGCTGAAGCGTCATAACAAATATCGAAGACATATGCCTTGTGGTTTCAGAGAAGAAGATTTTTCAAGATTTTCCCTATATAAGTCTATGTAAAACCAAAGGGCCCCGGAGTGGGGGCATTTTTGGCCCCAGGGCTATAATTTGATTCATCTTGGTAGAGGTCCACAAGATGAAGCTTCATACCAAATATCAAAGACCTGGGCCTTGCAGTTCCAGAGAAGAAGATTTTTAAAGATTTTCCCTATATAAGCCTATGTAAAACAAAAGGGCCCTGGTGCAGGGGCATTTTTGGCCCCAGCACTATAATTTGAACAATCTTGGTAGGGGTCCACTAGATGAAGCTTCATACCAAATATCAAAGACCTGGGCCTTGCGGTTTCAGAGAAAAACATTTTTAAATATTTTCCCTATATAAGCCCATGAAAAACCAAATGGCCCCCGTGCGGGGGCATTTTTGGCCCCAGCACTATAATTTGAACAATCTTGGTAGGGGTCCACTAGATGAAGCTTCATACCAAATATCAAAGACCTGGACCTAGCGGTTTCAGAGAAGAAGATTTTTCAAGATTTTCCCTATATAAGCCCATGAAAAACAAAAGGGCCCCCGTGCGGGGGCATTTTTGGCCCCAGGACTATAATTTGAACAATCTTGGTAGGGGTCCACTAGATGAAGCTTCATACCAAATATCAAAGACCTGGGCCTTGCGGTTTCAGAGAAGAAGATTTTTCAAGATTTTCCCTATATAAGCCCATGTAAAACCAAAGGGCCCCCGTGCGGGGGCATTTTTAGCTCCAGCACTATAATTTGAACAATCTTGGTAGGGGTCCACTAGATGAAGCTTCATACCAAATATCAAAGATCTGGGCCTTGCGGTTTCAGAGAAGAAGATTTTTAAAGGTTTTCCCTATATAAGCCCATGTAAAACCAAAGGGCCCCCGTGCGGGGGCATTTTTGGCCCCAGCACTATAATTTGAACAATCTTGTTAGGGGTCCACTAGATGAAGCTTCATACCAAATATCAAAGACCTGGGCCTTGCGGTTTCAGAGAAGAAGATTTTTTAAGTTTTCGGTGAAAAAAAATCTATTTTTGGCTACTGTGACCTATATGTGCAATGGACCAGAACCATTTGAACAACTTTGAAAGGGGACCACCTAAGGATCATTCCTGTGAAGTTTGGTCAAAATCCAATCAGTGGTTTAGGAGGAGATGTCGTTTGAAGAAAAGTTTACGGACGCACGGACGCACGCACGCACGGACGCACGAACGCACGACGGACGACGGACAAAAAGTGATCCCAAAAGCTCACCTTGTCACTACGTGACAGGTGAGCTAATAAAAACAGTTGATGTATCTACCAGGATACAGTAACTACTGGAACCAACAGTATAGACCCATGTGCTATATAAGTTTTGTTGGTATTTTGAGTTATGCCATTCAGATCTATTCAAAACTGTTGCTTCCGAAATAAGTTTGTGTGGCTGACGGGATGTTATGGACCTGCAAAGTCATCATAATTACCGTTTTATTGTTGATACAAGCGGTCGCTGCTTACATACATATATAAACAATGGATGCTGAACTGGACACTGTGCCAGATTGGCATTTAAAACACTTACAAGTATGGAAACATTTTGTTTTTGTCAAGTCATTATTTTATTTTATTGCATATAAATATAAGGACATACTTAACTAGAACTTGTTTTTCTACAAAAACACAGATGTCTCCCCCGTTTTTGACCTCTAAGTATAACCTTGACATTGGAGGTATTGAGCCGGGTCTTGTGTGCAACACATCATCTAATGAAGATAAACATTTCTGCAAAGTAACTTTAAAAATGTTCAAAAAATTTCAAAGGGCAATAACTCTTGAAAGGGGCATAATCCGGATGAGAAAAAAAATATGCGTCAGCTTATTTTCCATTAGGAATGCATATATGAAATTTCAAAACCATAGCATACACAGTTCTAAAGTTATGCTATGCATCCCTTTTAGCATTCATTACAATGGGCACAAATTACCAAAATGACAAAGGGCCATAACTCAAAGTATTTTTCGGAATTTTGTCAAAAGTTAATCAGTTCATATACTCATCACCATCAATATACTCAACAACTTTCAAGGCTCTAGCTCCAATAGTGTTTGAGAAATTTTGCTGACAAGATTTTATTGAAAAAATTTCAAAGGGCAATAACTCTTGAAAGGGGCATAATCCGGACGAGAAAAAAAATACGAGTCAGCTAATTTTCCATGAGGAATCCATATATGAAATTTCAAAACCCTAGCATACACGGTTCTAAAGTGATGCTATGCATCACTTTTAGCATACATTAAAATGGGCACAAATTACCAAAATGACAAAGGGCCATAACTCACAAAGTATTTTTCAGAATTTTGTCAAAAGTTAAACAGTTTATCTACTCATCACCACCAATATATTCACCAATTTTCAAGGCTCTAGCTCCAATAGTTTTTGAGATATCTTGTTGACAAGATTTTATTAAAAAAAATTCAAAGGGCAATAACTCTTGAAGGGGGCATAATCCGGACGAGAAAAAAAATACGCGTCAGCTAATTTTCCATGAGGAATCCATATATGAAATTTCAAAACCCTAGCATACACGGTTCTTTAGTTATGCTATGCATCAAAAGCGTAACGGACAGACGAACGGACAAACAAACCAGAACCAATATGCCCCTCCAACTTTTTAAAAAGGCCCCTTTTTGTTCTTTGACCTCTTAGTACGACCTTGACATTTGAGGTACCAACTTGGGTCATGCACGCAACACATCGTCTTATGGTGACTTATTTAGAAACAGATTAAGAGAAAATGCACAATGTGAATGTGGAACAAGTATAGAAGACGCAGAACATTATTTCTTTCAATGTTATAGATATACAAACGAACGGCGAAAACTCTTTCACAATACCCACAGATTCCATCCACTAAATATAAATACTCTACTAAATGGCAGAGAGTCACTTTCTTTCGAAGAAAACTCAACGATATTTCATAGTGTACAGGAATACATAAAGGATACCAACCGCTTTTAGGCATTACAAACACTCATCAGGAAAACACGCCTATATAAATTCGATTTCCTTGAACTCCACTTTATATAGTAGAAATTGGGACCTCCAGGTGTAGACAGTATTTATCTTGTTCTTGCCCTAGAGCATGGAGTGTGGGTGCTCGTTTGGACTGCCTCAGGGGCGGTTCTAGCGGATACCCGCAGTCTGTGTTATGGGCGTGGACATGGGGAGTATCTGGAATTTTACTTGGAAAAATCACTTTCAGTGGTAAAATTTTACCGGTATATTTGATTAGGTGTGTTTACGTATTGATTCGTATAGAGTAACTTCCGAGAGGTTGAGAGAAATGTTGCTGCTAATTGTGTTCCGGTTATTTCTGCATTTTGAAGATATATTTCAAGACGTTCTACCTATATCTATCCTTTCTCCTTATTTCTTGGATATTTCTCTACTCTATTGATAGTCCCCATACTCGTGTTGTTATGTTTGATTTGTCATTTGTGAATTGCTTAAAACTGTATTTTGTACTTGGGAAGGGCCGTAACTAATGTTGCTAGAACTTGTGGCCCAACCCATTTGCTTGTATCTTATGTTATAAGCAATAAAATATGTTTAAATCAAATATGGTGGTCAACATTTCTGCCAAGTAATTTCAAAATCCATCTAAAAATAAGAAAGTTATTGACAGAACACAAAAAAGGCCCCTTTTTGACCTTTTACCTCTATGTATGACCTTGACCATTCAGGTACCAAACTGGGTCATGCGTGAAACACGTCATCTCATGGTGTTTAACATTTCTGCCAAGCAATTTCAAAATCCATCAAAAAATAAGAAAGTTATTGACCAAACACGAAAAAAAGGCCCCTTTTTTGACTTTTGACCTCTGTGTATGACCTTGACACTTGAGGTATCAAACTGAATCATGCATGCAACACATTGTCTCATGATAGTTAACATTTTTGCCAAGTAACTTCAAATTCTATCTAAAAATAAGCAAGTTATTGACAAAACCGGAAAAAAGGCCCCTTTTTTACCTTTGACCTCTTAGTATGACCTTGACCTTTGAGGTACCAACCTGGGTCATGCACGTAACACATCATCTTATATTGGTTAACATTTCTGACAAGTGATTTCACAATCCATCTCAAAATATGAAAGTTATTGACAAAACACCAAAAAAAGGCCCCTTTTTTTACCTTTGACCTCTAAGTATGACCTTGACCTTCGAGGTACTGACCTGCCTGATACACACCACACATCGTCTCATGGTGGTTAATATTTCTGCCAAGTAATTTTAAAATCCATCTCAAAATAAGAAAGTTATTGACAAAACACGAAAAAAAGGCCCCTTTTTTGACCTTTGACCTCTAAGTATGACCTTGACCTTCGAGGTACTGACCTGCCTGATGCACACCACACATCGTCTCATGGTGGTTAATATTTCTGCCAAGTAATTTTAGAATTCATCTCAAAATAAGAAAGTTATTGACCAAATACGAAAAAAAGGCCCCTTTTTTGACCTTTGACCTCTAAGTATGACCTTGACCTTTGAGGTACCGACCTGATTCATGTGCACCACACATCGTCTTATGGTTGTTAGTATTTCTGCCAAGTAATTTTAAAATCCATCTGAAAATAAGAAAGTTATTGACCGGACACGATTTGCCCATACATATATACATACCAACAAACTTCCAAGGGAGATAATTCAAAAAGTATAAATGCGAGAGTTATAGTTCTTGCGCACTGCACGTCGTCTAATGCTGATTTATATTTATACTAAGTTTCGTGACGATAGCTCCAACGGTTTTTAAGTTATAGAGCGGACACGAATGTGTGACAGACAGACAGACGGACAGACGGACAGACAGACAGACGGACAGACAGACAGACGCCCGGGGGAAAAACAATATGTCTCTCCGAAAAAAAAATTTTCGGGGGAGACATAATAAACGATCGTGTTGTTATTGAACAGGAAACTGTTTTCTACTCTACAACAAAAGTCCAAATTTACCTAATAAACATAGCAAATCTATACGAAGCAAGTATCGTGATACTGTATCGTATCGCCTGTCTGGTATCGCGATAGTATCGTGATACATTTTTACTGGCGATACCCAGCTCTACTTTAGTCAGGTTATGTCAGTTTCTTCCATCAAATCACTTTGAAACATTTTTTACTAAAATTTAACCTTTCCAAAAAAGGTCGAAGGTCGACCTAGAATCATCATACAAACAAACTTGGCAGGCCCCAAGTCCCTGATGCTTTGTGCCAAGTTTCACTGTTCCCAGTTTCTCAGTTCTGCAGAAGATGATTTTTTTAAGTGTTTTTTATCATTGCAGCATTGTCTCCCAGGCCTATCCCTGGTATCTTACTGGCGCAACACGGTCTCCCAGGCTTATCCCTGGTATCCTACTGGTGCAACACAGTCTCCCAGGCCTATCCCTGGATTCTACTGGTGCAGCACGGTCTACCAGGCCTATCCCTGGTATCCTACTGGTGCAACACGGTCTCCAAGGCCTGATCCTGGTATCCTTCTGGTGCAGCACGGTCTCCCAGGCCTATCCCTGGTATCCTACTGGTGCAGCACGGTCTCCCATGCCTACCCTGGTATACTACTGGTGCAGCACGGTCTCACAGGCCTTTTCCTGGTAACCTACTGGTGCAGCACGGTTTCCCAGGCCTATCCCCGGTATCCTTCTGGTGCAGCAAGGTCTCCCAGGCCTACCCCTTGTATCCTACTGATGCAGCACGTTCTCCCAGGCCTATCTCTGGTACCCTACTGGTACAGCACGGTCTCCCAGGCCTATCCATGGTATCCTACTGGTGCAACACGGTCTCCCAGGCTTATCCCTGGTATCCTACTAGTGCAACACGGTCTCCCAGGCCTATTCCTGGTATTCTACTGGTTCAGCACGGTCTCCCAGGCCTATCCCTGGTTTCCTACTGTAACAGGGCTAGGCCTGTGAGACCGTGCTGCACCAGTAGGATACCAGGAATAGGCCTGGGAGACCGTGCTGCACCAGTAGGATACCAGGGATAGGCCTGGGAGACCGTGCTGCACCAGTAGGATACCAGGATCAGGTCTTGGAGACCATGCTGCACAAGTAGGATACCAGGGATAGGCCTGGGAGACAGTGCTCCACCAGTAGGATACCAGGGATAGGCCTGGGAGACCGTGCAGCTACAGTTGGATACCAGGATCAGGTCTGGGAGACCGTGCTGCACCAGTAGGATACCAGGGATAGGCCTGCGAGACCGTGCTGCACCAATAGGATACCAGGGATAGGCCTGCTAGACCGTGCTGCACCAGTAGGATACCAGGGATAGGCCTGGGTGACCGTGTTGCACCAGTAGGATACCAGGGATAGGCCTGGGAGACCGTGCTGCACCAGTAGGATAC
Organism: Lucinisca nassula; assembly: GCA_963580285.1. Taxonomy (NCBI): domain Eukaryota; kingdom Metazoa; phylum Mollusca; class Bivalvia; order Lucinida; family Lucinidae; genus Lucinisca; species Lucinisca nassula. The sequence goes on from OY757018.1 coordinate 29,902,030, forward strand.
AAGTATCAGGCCTGGGAGAACGTGCTGCACCAGTAGGATACCAGGGATAGGCCTGGGAGACCGTGATGCACCCGTAGGATACCAGGGATAGGCTTGGGAGACCGTGCTGCGCCAGTAGGATACCAGGGATAGGCCTGGGAGACCGTGCTGCACCAGTAGGATACCAGGGGTTGGCCTGGGAGAAAGGGCTGCACCAGTAGGATACCAGGGAAAGGTCTGGGAGACCGTGCTGCACCAGTAGTATACCAAGTATAGGCCTGGAAAACCGTGCTGCACCAGTAGGATACAAGTGATAGACCTGGGAAACCGTGCTGCACCAGTAGGATACCAGGTTTAGGCTTGGGAAACCTTGTTGCACCAGTAGGATACCAGGGATAGCCCTGGGAGACCGTGCTGCACCAGTAGGATACCAGGGATAGGCCTGGGATAACTGTTGCACCAGTAGGATACCAGGAATAGGCCTGGGAGACCGTGCTGCACCAGTAGGATACCAGGGATAGGCCTGGGAGACAGTGCTGCACCTGTAGGATACCAGGATCAGGTCTGGGAGACCATGCTGCACAAGAAGGATACCAGGGAATGGCCTGGGAGACCGTGCTGCACCAGTAGGATACCAGGGATAGGCCTGGGAGACCGTGCTGCACCAGTAGGATACCAGGGAAAGGTCTGGGAGACCATGCTGCACAAGTAGGATACCAGGGAATGGCCTGGGAGACCGTGCTGCACCAGTAGGATACCAGGGATAGGCCTGGGAGACCGTGCTGTACCAGTAGGGTACCAGAGATAGGCCTGGGAGAACGTGCTGCATCAGTAGGATACAAGGGGTAGGCCTGGGAGACCGTGCTGCACCAGAAGGATACCGGGGATAGGCCTGGGAAACCGTGCTGCACCAGTAGGTTACCAGGAAAAGGCCTGTGAGACCGTGCTGCACCAGTAGTATAACAGGGCTAGGTCTGTGAGACCGTGCTGCACCAGTAGGATACCAGGAATAGGCCTGGGAGACCGTGCTGCACCAATAGGATACCAGGGATAGGCCTGGGAGACCGTGCTGCACTAGTAGGATACCAGGATCAGGTCTTGGAGACCATGCTGCACAAGTAGGATACCAGGGATAGGCCTGGGAGACAGTGCTCCACCAGTAGGATACCAGGGATAGGCCTGGGAGACCGTGCAGCTACAGTTGGATACCAGGATCAGGTCTGGGAGACCGTGCTGCATCAGTAGGATACCAGGGATAGGCCTGCGAGACCGTGCTGCACCATTAGGATACCAGGGATAGGCCTGCTAGACCGTGCTGCACCAGTAGGATACCAGGGATAGGCCTGGGTGACCGTGTTGCACCAGTAGGATACCAAGGATAGGCTTGGGAGACCGTGCTGCACCAGTAGGATACAAGTATCAGGCCTGGGAGAACGTGCTGCACCAGTAGGATACCAGGGATAGGCCTGTGAGACCGTGATGCACCCGTAGGATACCAGGGATAGGCTTGGGAGACCGTGCTGCGCCAGTAGGATACCAGGGATAGGCCTGGGAGACCGTGCTGCTTCAAAAGGATACCAGGGGTTGGCCTGGGAGAAAGGGCTGCACCAGTAGGATACCAGGGAAAGGTCTGGGAGACCGTGCTGCACCAGTAGTATACCAGGGATAGGCCTGGGAAACCGTGCTGCACCAGTAGGATACAAGTGATAGACCTGGGAAACCGTGCTGCACCAGTAGGATACCAGGTTTAGGCTTGGGAAACCTTGTTGCACCAGTAGGATACCAGGGATAGCCCTGGGAGACCGTGCTGCACCAGTAGGATACCAGGGATAGGCCTGGGATAACTGCTGCACCAGTAGAATACCAGGGATAGGCCTGGGAGACCGTGCTGTACAGTAGGATACCAGGGATAGGCCTGGGAGACCGTGCTGCACCAGTAGGATACCAGGGATAGGCCTGGGAGACCGTGCTGCACCAGTAGGATTCCAGGGATAGGCCTGGGATACCGTAATGCACCAGTAGGATACGAGGGATAGGCCTGGGAGACCGTGCTGCACCGATAGGATACCAGGATAAGGCCTGGGAGACCGTGATGCATCAGAAGGATACAATGGGTAGGCCTGGGAGAACGTGCTGCACCAGTAGGATACGGGGATAGGCCTGGGAGACCGTGCTGCACCAGTAGGATACCAGGGATAGGCCTGGGAGACCGTAATGCACCAGTAGGATACCAGGATCAGGCCTGGGACAACGTTCTGCACCAGTAGGATACCAGGATAAGGCCTTGGAGACCGTGATGCATCAGAAGGATACAATGGGTAGGCCTGGGAGAACGTGCTGCACCAGTAGGATACCAGGGATAGGCTTGGGGGTCCGTGCTGCACCAGTAGTATACCAGGGAAAGGCCTGGAAAACCGTGCTGCACCAGTAGGATACCAGGGATAGGCCTGGGAAACCGTGCTGCACCAGTAGGATACCAGGGATAAGCCTGGGAAACCGTGGTGCACCAGTAGGATACCAGTGTTACGCCTGGGAGACCGTGCTGTTCCAGTAGGATACCAGGGATAGGCCTGGGAGACCTGCTGCACCAGTAGGATACCAGGGATAGGCCTGGGAGACCGTGCTGCACCAGTAGGATACCAGGGTTAGGCCTGGAAGACCGTGCTGTTCCAGTAGAATACCAGGGATAGACCTGGGAGACCTGCTGCACCAGTACGATACCAGGGATAGGCCTGGGAGACCGTGCTGTACCAGTAGTATACCAGGGATAGGACTGGGATACCGTGCTGCACCAGCAGGATACCAGCGATAGGCCTGGGAGACCTTGCTGCATCAGTAGGATACCATGATCAGGCCTGGGAGACCGTGCTGCATCAGTAGGATACCAGGATCAGGCCTAGGAGACCGTGATGCACCTTTAGGATACAAGCGGGTAGGCCTGGGAGACCGTGCTGCACCAGAAAGATACCGGGGTTAGGCCTGGCAGACCGTGCTGCACCAGTAGGATACCAGGGATAGGCCTGAGATACCGTGATGCACCAGTTGGATACCAGGGATAGGCCTGGGAGAATGTGCTGCACCAGTAGGATACCAGGGATTGGCATGGGAGACCGTGCTGCATCAGTAGAAGACCAGGGGTAGGTCTGGGAGACCATGCTGCACAAGTAGGATACCAGGGATAGGCCTGGGAGACCGTGCTGTACCAGTATGATACCAGAGATAGGCCTGGGAGACCGTGCTGCACCAGTAGGATACCAGGATTAGGCCTGGGAGACCGTGCTGCACCAGTAGGATACCAGGGATACGCCTGCTAGGCCGTGCTGCACCAGTTGGTTACCAGTGATAGGCCTGGGAGACCGTGCTTCACCATTAGGATACCAGGGATAGGCCTGGGAGACCGTGCTGCATCAGCAGGATACCAAAGGTAGGCTTGGGAGACCATGCTGCACCAGTAGGATACCAGGATCAGGCCTAGGAGACCATGCTGAATCAGTAGGATACAAGGGGTATGCCTGGGACACCGTGCTGCACGAGAAGGATACCGGGGTTAGGCCAGATCGTGCTGCACCAGTAGGATACCAGGGATAGGCCTGGGAGACCGTGCTGCATCAGTAGGATACAAGGGGTAGGCCTGGGAAACCGTGCTGCACCAGTAGGATACAAGGGAAAGGTCTGGGTGACCGTGCTGCACAAGTAGGATAACAGGGATAGGCCTGGGAAACCGTGCTGCACTAGTAGGATACCAGGAATAGGCCTGGGAGACCGTGCTGCACCAGTAGGATACCAGGGATAGGCCTGGGAGACAGTGCTGCACCTGTAGGATACCAGGATCAGGTCTGGGAGACCATGCTGCACAAGAAGGATACCAGGGAAAGGCCTGGGAGACCGTGCTGCACCAGTAGGATACCAGGGATAGGCCTGGGAGACCGTGCTGCACCAGTAGGATACCAGGGAAAGGTCTGGGAGACCATGCTGCACAAGTAGGATACCAAGGATATGCCTGGGAGACAGTGCTGCACCAGTAGGATACCAGGGATAGGCCTGGGAGACCGTGTAGCTACAGTAGGATACCAGGATCAGGCCTGGGAGACCGTGCTGCACCAGTAGGATACCAGGGATAGGCCTGCGAGACCGTGCTGCACCAGTAGGATACCAGGAATAGGCCTGCGAGACCGTGCTGCACCAGTAGAATACCAGGGATAGGCCTGGGAGACCGTGCTGCACCAGAAGGATACCAGGGATAGGCCTGGGAGACCGTGCTGCTTCAAAAGGATACCAGGGGTTGGCCTGGGAGAAAGGGCTGCACCAGTAGGATACCAGGGAAAGGTCGGGGAGACCGTGCTGCACCAGTAGTATACCAGGGATAGGCCTGGGAAACCGTGCTGCACCAGTAGGATACAAGTGATAGACCTGGGAAACCGTGCTGCACCAGTAGGATACCAGGTTTAGGCTTGGGAAACCTTGTTGCACCAGTAGGATACCAGGGATAGCCCTGGGAGACCGTGCTGCACCAGTAGGATACCCGGGAAAGGCCTGGGATAACTGCTGCACCAGTAGGATACCAGGGATAGGCCTGGGATAACTGCTGCACCAGTAGGATACCAGGGATAGGCCTGGGAGATCGTGCTGTACAGTATGATACCAGGGATAGGCCTGGGAGACCGTGCTGCACCAGTAGGATACGGGGATAGGCCTGGGAGACCGTGCTGCACCAGTAGGATTCCAGGGATAGGCCTGGGAGACCGTAATGCACCAGTAGGATACGAGGGATAGGCCTGGGAGACCGTGCTGCACAAGTAGGATACCAGGATAAGGCCTGGGAGACCGTGATGCATCAGAAGGATACAATGGGTAGGCCTGGGAGAACGTGCTGCACCAGTAGGATACGGGGATAGGCCTGGGAGACCGTGCTGCACCAGTAGGATACCAGGGATAGGCCTGGGAGACCGTAATGCACCAGTAGGATACCAGGATCAGGCCTGGGACAACGTTCTGCACCAGTAGGATACCAGGATAAGGCCTGGGAGACCGTGATGCATCAGAAGGATACAATGGGTAGGCCTGGGAGAACGTGCTGCACCAGTAGGATACCACGGATAGGCTTGGGGGTCCGTACTGCACCAGTAGTATACCAGGGAAAGGCCTGGAAAACCGTGCTGCACCAGTAGGATACCAGGGATAGGCCTGGGAAACCGTGCTGCACCAGTAGGATACCAGGGATACGCCTGGGAAACCGTGGTGCACCAGTAGGATACCACGGTTACGCCTGGGAGACCGTGCTGTTCCAGTAGGATACCAGGGATAGGCCTGGGAGACCTGCTGCACCAGTAGGATACCAGGGATAGGCCTGGAAGACCGTGCTGCATCAGTAGGATACCAGGGTTAGGCCTGAAAGACCGTGCTGTTCCAGTAGAATACCAGGGATAGACCTGGGAGACCTGCTGCACCAGTACGATACCAGGGATAGGCCTGGGAGACCGTGCTGTACCAGTAGTATACCAGGGATAGGACTGGGATACCGTGCTGCACCAGCAGGATACCAGCGATAGGCCTGGAAAACCGTGCTGCACCAGTAGGATACCAGGGATAGGCCTGGGAAACCGTGCTGCATCAGTAGGATACCAGGGATACGCCTGGGAAACCGTGGTGCACCAGTAGGATACCAGGGTTACGCCTGGGAGACCGTGCTGTTCCAGTAGGATACCAGGGATAGGCCTGGGAGACCAGCTGCACCAGTAGGATACCAGGGATAGGCCTGGGAGACCGTGCTGCACCAGTAGGATACCAGGGTTAGGCCTGGAAGACCGTGCTGTTCCAGTAGAATACCAGGGATAGACCTGGGAGACCTGCTGCACCAGTACGATACCAGGGATAGGCCTGGGAGACCGTGCTGTACCAGTAGTATACCAGGGATAGGACTGGGATACCGTGCTGCACCAGCAGGATACCAGCGATAGGCCTGGGAGACCTTGCTGCATCAGTAGGATACCATGATCAGGCCTGGGAGACCGTGCTGCATCAGTAGGATACCAGGATCAGGCCTAGGAGACCGTGATGCACCTTTAGGATACAAGCGGGTAGGCCTGGGAGACCGTGCTGCACCAGAAAGATACCGGGGTTAGGCCTGGCAGACCGTGCTGCACCAGTAGGATACCAGGGATAGGCCTGAGATACCGTGATGCACCAGTTGGATACCAGGGATAGGCCTGGGAGAATGTGCTGCACCAGTAGGATACCAGGGATTGGCATGGGAGACCGTGCTGCATCATAGGAGACCAGGGGTAGGTCTGGGAGACCATGCTGCACAAGTAGGATACCAGGGATAGGCCTGGGAGACCGTGCTGTACCAGTATGATACCAGAGATAGGCCTGGGAGACCGTGCTGCACCAGTAGGATACCAGGATTAGGCCTGGGAGACCGTGCTGCACCAGTAGGATACCAGGGATACGCCTGCTAGACCGTGCTGCACCAGTTGGTTACCAGTGATAGGCCTGGGAGACCGTGCTTCACCATTAGGATACCAGGGATAGGCCTGGGAGACCGTGCTGCATCAGCAGGATACCAAAGGTAGGCTTGGGAGACCATGCTGCATCAGTAGGATACCAGGATCAGGCCTAGGAGACCATGCTGAATCAGTAGGATACAAGGGGTATGCCTGGGACACCGTGCTGCACGAGAAGGATACCGGGGGTTAGGCTAGATCGTGCTGCACCAGTAGGATACCAGGGATAGGCCTGGGAGACCGTGCTGCATCAGTAGGATACAAGGGGTAGGCCTGGGAAACCGTGCTGCACCAGTATGATACAAGGGAAAGGCCTGGGTGACCGTGCTGCACCAGTAGGATAACAGGGATAGGCCTGGGAGACCGTGCTGCACCAGTAGGATACCAGGAATAGGCCTGGGAGACCGTGCTGCACCAGTAGGATACCAGGGATAGGCATGGGAGACCGTGCTGCACCTGTAGGATACCAGGATCAGGTCTGGGAGACCATGCTGCACAAGAAGGATACCAGGGAATGGCCTGGGAGACCGTGCTGCACCAGTAGGATACCAGGGATGGGCCTGGGAGACCGTACTGCACCAGTAGGATACCAGGAACAGGTCTGGGAGACCATGCTGCACAAGTAGGATACCAAGGATAGGCCTGGGAGACAGTGCTGCACCAGTAGGATACCAGGGATAGGCCTGGGAGACCGTGTAGCTACAGTAGGATACCAGGATCAGGCCTGGGAGACCGTGTAGCTACAGTAGGATACCAGGGATAGGCCTGCGTGACCGTGCTGCACCAGTAGGATACCAGGAATAGGCCTGCGAGACCGTGCTACACCAGTAGAATACCAGGGATAGGCCTGGGAGACCGTGCTGCCTCAGTAGGATACCAAGGGTAGGCCTGGGAGACCATGCTGCACAAGAAGGATGCCAGGGATAGGCCTTGGAGACCGTGCTGCACCAGTAGGATACCAGGGATAGGCCTGGGAGACCGTGCTGCACCAGTAGGATACCAGGGATAGGCCTTGGAGACCGTTCTGCACCAGTAGGATACCAGGGATAGGCCTGGTGGACTGAGCTGCACCATAAGGATACAAGTATTAGGCCTGGGAAACCGTTATGCACAAGGATCAGGCCTGGGAGACCGTGCTGCACCATTAGGATACCAGGATCAGGCCTAGGAGACCGTGCTGCACCAGTAGGATATTAGGGATATGCAAGGGAGGCCGTGCTGCATCAGTAGGATACCAGGGTTGGCCTGGGAGACCGTGCTGCACCAGTAGGATACCAGGGATAGGCCTGGGAGACCGTGCTGCACCAGTAGGATACCAGGATCAGGTCTGGGAGACCGTGCCGCACCAGTAGGATACCAGGGATAGGCCTGGGATACCGTGCTGCACCAGTAGGATACCAGGGATAGGCCTGGGATACCGTGCTGCACCAGCAGGATACGAGGGAAAGGCCTGGGAGACCTTGCTGCATCAGTAGTATACCAGGATCAGGCCTGGGAGACCGTGCTGCACCAGTAGGATACCAGGATCAGGCCTAGGAGACCGTGCTGCATTAGTAGGATACCAGGATCAGGCCTGGGTACCGTGCTGCACCAGAAGGATACCGGGGTTAGGCCAGCGACACCATGCTGCAACAGACGGAAACCAGGGATAGGCCTCGGAGACCGTGCTGCACCATAAGGATACCAGGGATAGGCCTGGGAGACCGTGTTGCACCAGTAGGATACCAGGGATAGGCCTGGGAGACCGTGTTGCACCAGTGGACATTTATAATCAATATTATAAAATTTAATTATTGACGCTTTGAGAGGTTTCCTTTTTAACATTACTGTATTCGTGTTGAGATTTATTATTAGTAGAGCAGCAAATGGTTTTTTGTTCCATTCTCCAATTTCATTGGTTAAAATTATATAGTATATATTTGCACTTTAGGCGCAATCGTCACAGTTTGAATTTGACAGTGGGGAGAAAAAGAAGAATTTCTTGTTGAAAATTTCGAAAATCCTTTGTCTAATGTCTTCATTGTTGAGAGAAGACTCCGATTTTATACTGTGATCGGGAAAATATTGTGTTGACATTTATTTGTTGAGTTCATGGTAGCATAGCACCAATTTTGATTACATTATCTTATTACTACCAATATGAGTAGTAAGAACAAAGAGAGAGAGACTGCCGGTACAAGTGGCAGAGAACTTAGAAATGTAGCCAGACTTGACTATGGCAAGCTTGATTCGGTTGGGTTTGAGCATGGTGCTACTAAGGCTGATGACAGCATTCATCAGTTAGACGTACAGCCGAATGAAAATGACGATGTGCCTCCTCTGGAATCAACAGCAGGTCCGGGGCAAATATCAGCTGATTTTAGCCGGAAAATGGATGAAATGCAGCGCGAGATGCAAAAGTTAGAAGAGGAGGAAGCTATGTTAAACAAATCCCTTCAGCTGAGAGATATGGAACTGGCTTTACAACAGAAACGTGAAAAGGTGAAAAAACTACGAGGTAGGAGTCCCTCTGTTGTTTTTAGAACTGAAAGTGACGCTCATAAAAGGCGCAGTAAATCCAAGTCAAGTGTTCAACATCTATTTCCACAAACAAACATTGAACAACATGACTGGGATGATGATTCGTCCAATGAAATTAACATTAATACATTGAGGAAAGATCTGAACCTAAGAAAATTAGTTAGAAAAGAACTTAAAACTTTGGGTCTCACTGACACTGTCACTTCTGATAGCTCAGATAGCTCTTCATCAGAAAGTGACAGTTCAGATGATCACTTTTCAGTATCATCTAGTGGCAGTAAGCATAAAAAAGAGAAAAAACACAAAAAGAAGCATAGCAAAAAATCAGGAATCAAAGCTAAAGCTTCTGATAAGGTCAAATCTCCACAGAAATGGCCTCATGCCCACCTTCAATATGAATTTGTTAATAAACAAATGAAGTTTGATGATCTGGACTTCAAACTGTTTATTGCGGGTGAGCTTGAGATTATTTCTGGGGAGGATATTTCTGATACAGAGAAGGCAGGCTCAAAAAAATAGTGTACTATAGCAGCACCTATGAATTCAAAGGGCTAAAGTCCTTTTATGCTGCATGGCTCAGGGAAATTGAGCTTGGTAAGAAATCCTGGGCTGATGATCCACAGAATATTGAAACCCCTATTTTGACAAAACATATCAGAGCTCCTAAAAGCAGTCAAGCACCTGGTAAAAAAACAAACTTTAAAAACCGATCAGCAGATTCTGAAAAAGTTTGGTTTTGCAATCTGTATCAGAGAAATAAGTGTCCTCACAAAAACAGCCACATGATTGTTGTCAAGGATCAAGCCAGGTTGTCACAGCACATTTGTGCCACATGTTGGTTGAAAGATAAGACCAAATTGGTGCACCCCGAATGCTCTTCTAGCTGCCCACATGCTTCGGCCTGACTTCCATTGAATAACATAGACAAGGCTAAAAGCCTCATACAGATTAAGGGCAATTTGGGCGATATCTTTTTCCCTTCGTATTGTAAACAAAATGAAACTGGAAGTAAAATGTCTGAAAATCACATGAATTATGCTTTGAACGAAAACATTTTGTGTCATCACTCTAAAAAATGCAATGTGTGCTTGGCAACAACTAAATATTTGAAATTTTCTGATTTTGGCTATTTTTTGAATGCTCATGAGATGGTTACGGCATCGGGAATGTATAATTATGAAAACTGCAAAATACCAGTAAATTTCAGAATGAATGTAGATTTTATTAGGTCTTGGCTAGTAGATTACAAAGATAAAAAAATATGTGACTTTTTAGAATATGGTTTCCCTATCGGTGCCATTGAATCTGACAAAATTTTAAAAAATGTCACAAATACAGAATTATGGAAATTTAAAAATCACAAAGGTGCTGATATGTATCCTGAAGACATAAACAAGTATTTACAGAAGGAAGCCATTAACAAAGCCATTTTAGGACCCTTTAAAAACAACCCTTTTTTCTTCTGGAATTAAAATCTCTCCTTTAAATTCTGTACCGAAAAAAGAAACAACAGAAAGAAGGGTTATTCTAGATCTTAGTTTTCCTAAAGGCAGTGCAGTTAATGACTTCATTAGTAAACATGAATATTTAGGTCAAAAAATGGCAATTATTTTTCCAAAAGTTGATGACTTTATTCAACTCATTAAATCTAAAGGTAGAAACTGTCTTTTATATAAAATTGATCTTCGTCGAGCCTTCAGACAAATTCCTATTTGCCCATCTAGCTACAATTTAGTTGCATTTGTATGGAAAAAACATATATTTTTTGATACAGTTTTATCAATGGGGTCTCGGTCAGCCAGTTTTTGTTGCCAATCCCTAACCAATGCTATAGTTTTCATGTTGTTCAAGATTGGAATTTCTGTTTTAAATTATTTAGATGACCTTGCCTCAGCTGAGAAAGAAAATTTAGCAGAATTTGGATACAAAACATTAAAGGAAATTTTAAAGAAATCCGGTATTGAAGAATCCTTCGACAAAGCCTCTCCACCTTCAAGGATCATGTCTTTTATCGGTGTTTTATTTAACACTGAAAAAATGACTGTTGAAGTTACACCGGAGAGATTAAATGAAATTCGCACCCTTATTTATCAGTGGTTAAATAAGGAAAATGCTTCTATTAAGGAGATACAATCTTTATTAGGTAAACTAAATTTTGTGGCAGCCTGTGTCAGGCCAGGTAGAATATTTGTTTCTCGTATGCTTAAGTGGCTCAAGCTTCTATATACATTGGACAACAGTAAACACCCAATACCTTCATATGTCAAAAAAGATATTCATTGGTGGCACAGATTTCTCCCAACATATAATGGCATTTCCATGATGACGACAGAGGAATGGTCAAATCCAGATGAAATTTTTTCCTCGGATTCTTGTCTCACTGGGTGTGGGGGATATTGGAATGGAAATTTTTTCCATACAGAATTTCCACATGATTTGCAGATCAAAAAGTATCACATAAATATTCTTGAAATGTTGTCAGTTATTGTGTGTTTACGCTTATGGGGTAATTTCTATAAGGGTAAACGCATAAGGATTTATTGTGATAATTCTGCGGTTTGTTGTGTGATCAATTCTGGTAGAGCCAAATGTGAGGAACTTCAGAGCTGCCTTCGGGAACTTGCTTATCTTGCTGCTTTAAATGAATGTGAGGTCAGGGCGGTGCATCTGGGCACTAATGAGAACAGACTTTCAGACCACCTTTCTAGGTGGCATCTAAATAAGTCTCATATGGAACAGTTTTTTGTCTTAACTGCAGGGTGTGACCTGATAGAGTACAAAGTACATGAACACTTGTTTGATTTTATTAGTACTTGGTAATGCTATTTTGTTTTCAGATAAACAGTTGAGATCCTTAAAGGATGAATTAAAGAACTCACGGAGACAGGCGTTTGCCGAGGGTACTAACACAAACTTGAGGATTCAGTGGGAAACATTTCTATTATTTTGCTTCTACTTTGGATTCAAATATCTTCCAGTAAACACAGAAACTTTATGTTTGTTTGCTCAATTTTTGAGCAGATCATTCAAGTCCACACATTCAATCAGCAATTATATATCAGGTGTGAAGACTATGCATCATTTATTGGGTTATTCTACTGACGGTATCAATAACTTTCTTGTAAATTTAGGTTTAAAAGGTGTTAATAGACAAAAGCCACATCTTGTTAAACAAGCAAGGGCCATAACGCCTGAAATTCTTCTAGCCATGTACCCATTATTTGACTCTACCAATCCTGTAGACAACGTATTCTGGTGTTTATTTCTTTTCGCTTTCTTTTTATTTGCAAGGAAATCAAATCTTGTTCCAAATTCAAATAATTTCAAACAAAAAAGATTTTTATTAAGACAGGATATTGAAATCTATAATGATATTTTGATTGTTAACATTAAGTGGTCCAAAACAATTCAATTTGGTCAAAAAGTATTAAAAATCCCTTTAGTTAATATTCCTGGATCAGCTTTGTGCCCAGTTACGGCTTACCGCAAAATGTGCAAATTAGTACCTGCCTCACATTTAGATCCGTTATTTACGTTACCAAAGAACAAGTGTGTTACTTATTTGCAATACCAAAACAAATTAAGAAAATTAATCGAAGCAATTGGTTTAAAACCCGAAGAGTTCTCTACACATTCCTTTAGACGAGGTGGTACTTCCTTTGCCTTTCGTGCTAAAGTACCAGTAGATCTCATTAAAATCCATGGGGATTGGAAGAGTGACTGTTACCAGAAATACCTTTCATTTTCTCTGGAAGATAAGCTACTTGTTGCTTCAAACATGAGAAAAACAATCCTATCCTTATAAGATTGATTTAAATACCGGTGTGTTTACTTTAACCTGGTTTTTCTTTAAGGATTTGATCAATATTTCAGACAGAATAGGTCTATGTAAACAGTGTAGACCCTGATTAGGTATTATTGAATGCACCATGTGTGGCCTCTTGGCCTCCTTTCGGATAACTATTGTCTGTGTAAGAATAGTTTTTGTTTGAAATTTCTCCGTACAGGGAAATTTAGCATTAATCGTATCCTGAAGGTGGCCTTGATCCGCTAAGGGTGTACTTATGCTGAATTAAGCTAAAGTAAATGTTTATAATGACCAGCCTTCCTAGCCTCTTTCGGATAGCTATCGCCTTTAATAGGATAGTTTTTGCTCGGGATTTTCAGGTTCAGGGAAGTCTAGCATTAATTACATTTCGAGGCTGGTAGGGCTGTTATTGTAAACATAAGATCTTTATAATCAGTCTTAAGTCACAACAATCAGCTCACAAATATGAAGTGTTTGAATATAGAACATATTTAACTTCACTACAGCTGGTGTGTGGGAATGTGTGGCGGCGGTAAAACGTCTCCCTGCCCTACATCATAGTGTAGATTATATATTTTTGTCCTTTGGGATCATTGATTCCATTGTGGAATTTTGAAAATATCTGAGGGTCACTGATGAGGCCTTATTGGCCGAAACTAGCTAGTCTGGCCCAGAAAACATGCACACTCCTTATTTTTTAGTTCTGTGGTGTATTCCTTGCTTCCAAAGGATAACTCTTTTATAGAACATATTTAACTTCACTACAGCTGGTGTGTGGGAATGTGTGGCGGCGGTAAAACGTCTCCCTGCCCTACATCATAGTGTAGATTATATATTTTTGTCCTTTGGGATCATTGATTCCATTGTGGAATTTTGAAAATATCTGAGGGTCACTGATGAGGCCTTATTGGCCGAAACTAGCTAGTCTGGCCCAGAAAACATGCACACTCCTTATTTTTTAGTTCTGTGGTGTATTCCTTGCTTCCAAAGGATAACTCTTTTATAGAACATATTCATGTACTTGTACGAATATTTGAAACATAGATCTGTTTTTAATTATTCTTTTAACTTTCATAATTAGTGTGATAAGAATTACATTTGTATATATGTTTTATATTTGTATAATTACAGATTACCATGCATTCTGTTTAATAACAGACCAAATGTGAGTTTGCATTGGACCTGCATAGGTCTTATGAGCTACACATTGCGGATTTGGAATATATGGGTATGTAAATCAATTTATTTATTTACACTTTTTCTTTTTCTCTCTCTTGTTGCAGAGATGAAAAAGGTTACTATAGTAAGTGACTCGATTGCCAAATATGTATTTGGTATTGAAGGTGTACTTCTTCAGGCCTTTCGAGGAGACACAATTGGACGCATTTCAAGCAGGATCAAATCTGGGGAAGTTAGATTAAATGGTTTTGATTATGTCATCTTCCATGTGGGAACAAATGACATTGGCAGAAAATCTCCTTTTGATAACATAATATCAGATTATGGCAATCTGATAGGGATTTGCAGACAAGCTAACCCGAACATTAAAATCATCATGTCTGCCATTTTACCACGACCAATTGATCATGAGGTAACTGATAATATTATCAGAAGAGTTAATGGCTATTTAAATACCCATATGAGCAAACCAATGAACTTCAAATTTATTAAAACATTTAGACCTTTTATGTTTGGTGGTAGAGTGAAAAGAGAACTATTTGCAAAAAATGATGGAGGTCTCCACTTAAATTCAGAAGGAACAAATAGGCTCAAATATTACTTTCTTAGAACTATTGCGTCCATGTAAATAGTTCCATTAGAATTCTACTATTCATTGCCATACATGGTCATTTCATACATAGAACCACCTCGATGAGGCTGTTCTAATGAATACCCACAGCATAGGTTTGAGTGGAGATTTGACAAAAACTATCCTTTAATTCTCACGAAGTGCCAAGCTTAACTGTAGTTATGGTACAGATACAAGCTAAATCTTGATTTCGCTATGATATGAATGGCATGGTTGTGAGGAGTGATACATGGGTTACGTGTGGATGCCTTTGCTGTGTCAAAAGACAATCATGTGGGCATCAGCACAATAAGTCTGATGCATTTAGTAACCAGAATTAGTTAATTCATATTTCAGAATAGTGTATTCTGTCATTACAAATTTGAAATAACTTCAATTTTGGCTTTGACTTAAAAATATATGAGACACTTTTGAATATGTAGCAACTGCATCCGGTCCTGTGTCGCGTGTCTCATAGTGTATCGATGGCTAAATTTAGTTGAACTGCTTACAAAAACAATAATTATTTAAATACAGTAAAATAATATTATGAGACCACCTGTGGGACTGTTCAGGGGTGGTCTGAAAGACCACTTTTGAACTGTTTCCCAAGTGGTTATGACCAGAGGTCACTGTATACAGAGAACCTATGGCAAGAAGAACGGAAATTTATCAAATGAGTCTTTAATGCAGATGTAGCGTTAATTTTAGGTGGTATTGACAGCAGAATTTTACTGTAATTTATGTATATATATGTTTAGATAGTGACATTCTTATTTCATTTAATCATGCATATTGCTACTTTCTATACAAATGATTTGTGTAAAGCTGAACCTTAACCCTTGTCCTGCTGTTCACGATGAGCCCTACTTTTGCTGGCAGTGTAGATCCGGATCGGATGGCTATCTGATCAGGATCTGCACTGTTTGACTTTCTATTTATGATTTTGTAGGAATAAATTAAATCAAGTAATCTGATTGGTTGGAAGTCGGAAGTGGGTATGGCTGGTTTGGGTGTTTTGCAGGAGAGGGGTTATGACAGTAATGGCATGGCATTCGTGTATCTGGATAGGCTTATGCCAGTTATATTCTATAAATTTCAATTCACACCAGTAGATTATTTTTTAAATAGCTTTAGTCTACTTATCAATATCACTATGCACAATCTTATGTTTATCAGCATTTCGTTTGCATAGTGACCATCATACATGTATATCTTGATTCAGGAATGCTTCCATTGATGCATTATGATGAGCTCACATTAGCATGAACGTCAGCATATGCATTTACGTCAACTGGAATTTTTTATTATAATTTATACATAGCAGTCACCTGTCAAAGTGCAATATTCTTTCAAATTTTAGTTATAATTATCCTTCTTAATCGTGTTTATTCAAGAAGGGTGGTTGTTATTTTGGGGACAATGCGCACTATATTGATAAATAGTTAGTTGCCTTGTTTGAGCCCATTCTCGGTAAAGTGTGAACAGGTAAATTCACCAGCCTGATACATCATATTGGTCTGAATTTATCAGAAACATGCTAATAATTACTTAGCAACACTTTAATGGTATATAACACTATGTATATATATATCCAGCTCTTTTTCTCACATTTACATTATCTTCATCCCTCATTCATTCATGTTTTCTATGGTTGGTAACACATCATTTCATTTCTTGCAGTCAAGAATAGATTTCTTTGACAATTCATTATATGAAGCCGAATTTTCATACAAGTGTATCGCTACATGTGATAAGCTGAAGAATTCTGGTAAGCTTATTTAAAGCAGTTTAGTTCTTTGTTTTATTATTGCCGCATTAATTGTCTATAATCTTCAATATAGAAACACTTTGGAGCATGCTTCATACGACCTTTGTTCTTGACTATCTGACTCAATGGTCGTATACTAAGATGCTCACATGCTCTTGGTAAATATTTCAAATAATTTAACATCTTAAATAACATACTGGTACATGTAGTACACTTCATGCCAGATTGCGGTATATAATTTTGCATAGGAACTTACCTGTTTTATTTTCTTTTGTTTTTTATATTTTTTTTTTTTTTTTTTTTTGTTTTGTTTTGTTTTGGCGGTGGGTTGGCGTTTTTATGGAATATTAATAATCCATTAATAATTCTGTATCTAATTTACCGTTACAGGCTTCTGTAGGATGCTGAAATTCAATAATTTGATTCGTGTTGAAGGTTCAGTCTCTTGCGGAAGCTTGTACTTGTTATTTCCCATTTATTGAAAGGTCAAGTATTTGAATAAATAATATTTGTACATTTCTATATGATGTATTCCCCACTGAGAACACCTAAATAATAATTCTATAATTATTTAAAATCTCTTTTCATTTACTTCCCTGATATAGTAAATTTGCATATCAATCACTCTGTTGATCAAGAGGAAATAATTGGACATTTATAATCAATATTATAAAATTTAATTATTGACGCTTTGAGAGGTTTCCTTTTTAACATTACTGTATTCGTGTTGAGATTTATTATTAGTAGAGCAGCAAATGGTTTTTTGTTCCATTCTCCAATTTCATTGGTTAAAATTATATAGTATATATTTGCACTTTAGGCGCAATCGTCACAGTTTGAATTTGACAGTGGGGAGAAAAAGAAGAATTTCTTGTTGAAAATTTCGAAAAAACCCATCCCACCCGCCCTTGCATGTTGTGTTATACATTATTATCCTCCTTTGTTATCCATTTTGATCAAAGTTCTTCCTATGTTTTATTCCGTTTCCATTTAACGTTTAGGCGTTTTTATGGAATATTAATAATCCATTAATAATTCTGTATCTAATTTACCGTTACAGGCTTCTGTAGGATGCTGAAATTCAATAATTTGATTCGTGTTGAAGGTTCAGTCTCTTGCGGAAGCTTGTACTTGTTATTTCCCATTTATTGAAAGGTCAAGTATTTGAATAAATAATATTTGTACATTTCTATATGATGTATTCCCCACTGAGAACACCTAAATAATAATTCTATAATTATTTAAAATCTCTTTTCATTTACTTCCCTGATATAGTAAATTTGCATATCAATCACTCTGTTGATCAAGAGGAAATAACAGTTTGAATTTGACAGTGGGGAGAAAAAGAAGAATTTCTTGTTGAAAATTTCGAAAATCCTTTGTCTAACGTCTTCATTGTTGAGAGAAGACTCCGATTTTATACTGTGATCGGGAAAATATTGTGTTGACATTTATTTGTTGAGTTCATGGTAGCATAGCACCAATTTTGATTACATTATCTTATTACTACCAATATGAGTAGTAAGAACAAAGAGAGAGAGACTGCCGGTACAAGTGGCAGAGAACTTAGAAATGTAGCCAGACTTGACTATGGCAAGCTTGATTCGGTTGGGTTTGAGCATGGTGCTACTAAGGCTGATGACAGCATTCATCAGTTAGACGTACAGCCGAATGAAAATGACGATGTGCCTCCTCTGGAATCAACAGCAGGTCCGGGGCAAATATCAGCTGATTTTAGCCGGAAAATGGATGAAATGCAGCGCGAGATGCAAAAGTTAGAAGAGGAGGAAGCTATGTTAAACAAATCCCTTCAGCTGAGAGATATGGAACTGGCTTTACAACAGAAACGTGAAAAGGTGAAAAAACTACGAGGTAGGAGTCCCTCTGTTGTTTTTAGAACTGAAAGTGACGCTCATAAAAGGCGCAGTAAATCCAAGTCAAGTGTTCAACATCTATTTCCACAAACAAACATTGAACAACATGACTGGGATGATGATTCGTCCAATGAAATTAACATTAATACATTGAGGAAAGATCTGAACCTAAGAAAATTAGTTAGAAAAGAACTTAAAACTTTGGGTCTCACTGACACTGTCACTTCTGATAGCTCAGATAGCTCTTCATCAGAAAGTGACAGTTCAGATGATCACTTTTCAGTATCATCTAGTGGCAGTAAGCATAAAAAAGAGAAAAAACACAAAAAGAAGCATAGCAAAAAATCAGGAATCAAAGCTAAAGCTTCTGATAAGGTCAAATCTCCACAGAAATGGCCTCATGCCCACCTTCAATATGAATTTGTTAATAAACAAATGAAGTTTGATGATCTGGACTTCAAACTGTTTATTGCGGGTGAGCTTGAGATTATTTCTGGGGAGGATATTTCTGATACAGAGAAGGCAGGGCGCATAAATCTGCTCAAAAAAATAGTGTACTATAGCAGCACCTATGAATTCAAAGGGCTAAAGTCCTTTTATGCTGCATGGCTCAGGGAAATTGAGCTTGGTAAGAAATCCTGGGCTGATGATCCACAGAATATTGAAACCCCTATTTTGACAAAACATATCAGAGCTCCTAAAAGCAGTCAAGCACCTGGTAAAAAAACAAACTTTAAAAACCGATCAGCA